>OZ025243.1:1912960-2302960 GCA_964019155.1 Osedax fenrisi
AGTGTACACCTCCTACCTATTAGTAATACTACTATCACTATACCTATAGCAGAGCACTAGTGTACACCTCCTACCTATTAGTAATACTACTATCACTATACCTATAGCAGAGCAACAGTGTACACCTCCTACCTATTAGTAATACTACTATCACTATACCTATAGCAGAGCAACAGTGTACACCTCCTACCTATTAGTAATACTACTATCACTATACCTATAGCAGAGCACTAGTGTACCGCGTACCTATTAGTAATACTACTATCACTATACCTATAGCAGAGCAACAGTGTACACCTCCTACCTATTAGTAATACTACTATCACTATACCTATAGCAGAGCAACAGTGTGTACCTCCTACCTATTAGTAATACTACTATCACTATACCTATAGCAGAGCAACAGTGTACACCTCCTACCTATTAGTAATACTACTATCACTATATCTATAGCAGAGCAACAGTGTACACCTCCTACCTATTAGTAATACTACTATCACTATACCTATAGCAGAGCAACAGTGTACACCTCCTACCTATTAGTAATACTACTATCACTATACCTATAGCAGAGCACTAGTGTACACCTCCTACCTATTAGTAATACTACTATCACTATACCTATAGCAGAGCACTAGTGTACACCTCCTACCTATTAGTAATACTACTATCACTATACCTATAGCAGAGCAACAGTGTACACCTCCTACCTATTAGTAATACTACTATCACTATACCTATAGCAGAGCAACAGTGTACACCTCCTACCTATTAGTAATACTACTATCACTATACCTATAGCAGAGCAACAGTGTACACCTCCTACCTATTAGTAATACTACTATCACTATACCTATAGCAGAGCAACAGTGTACACCTCCTACCTATTAGTAATACTACTATCACTATACCTATAGCAGAGCAACAGTGTACACCTCCTACCTATTAGTAATACTACTATCACTATACCTATAGCAGAGCAACAGTGTACACCTCCTACCTATTAGTAATACTACTATCACTATACCTATAGCAGAGCACTAGTGTGTACCTCCTACCTATTAGTAATACTACTATCACTATACCTATAGCAGAGCACTAGTGTACCGCGTACCTATTAGTAATACTACTATCACTATACCTATAGCAGAGCAACAGTGTACACCTCCTACCTATTAGTAATACTACTATCACTATACCTATAGCAGAGCACTAGTGTACACCTCCTACCTATTAGTAATACTACTATCACTATACCTATAGCAGAGCAACAGTGTACACCTCCTACCTATTAGTAATACTACTATCACTATACCTATAGCAGAGCACTAGTGTACACCTCCTACCTATTAGTAATACTACTATCACTATACCTATAGCAGAGCACTAGTGTACACCTCCTACCTATTAGTAATACTACTATCACTATACCTATAGCAGAGCAACAGTGTACCGCGTACCTATTAGTAATACTACTATCACTATACCTATAGCAGAGCACTAGTGTACACGTCCTACCTATTAGTAATACTACTATCACTATACCTATAGCAGAGCAACAGTGTACACCTCCTACCTATTAGTAATACTACTATCACTATACCTATAGCAGAGCAACAGTGTACACCTCCTACCTATTAGTAATACTACTATCACTATACCTATAGCAGAGCAACAGTGTACACCGCCTACCTATTAGTAATACTACTATCACTATACCTATAGCAGAGCAACAGTGTACACCTCCTACCTATTAGTAATACTACTATCACTATACCTATAGCAGAGCAACAGTGTACACCTCCTACCTATTGGTATACAGATAGTTGTGAACAAGAGTTTTATTGATTTTGAATTATATATTATGACTATTTTATTTGTATAACTATTTTTATATTTATAAATGATAAATAAATATTTTTTTCATAATTATAATAATGACTTTATATATTCATTATTTAATTATATATAATTATTACTAATTGATAATATTTATATTATTTCTAAATTTACAACATATATATATATATATATATATATATATTATAAGCTAATTTATAGATTTTTGATATCATTCCGTTAGTATCTTTAATATTCAGAAATAAATTCTATTTATTTTATTTAACTATATCTAAGCGTAAAGGTTATAGAGGTTAGGTTACCTACATAGGTTACGGATGATATGTAGGTTATCGGAGTTGATTCGATAGGATGGTAACCTTTCATGCGTGACGAACGAGTGTTGCTTGACTCCCGCCCATTCCCGTATGGCCTCCCACTTCTGGACGCCGTACTTCTCCTTGATAGCGATCGCCACGCCCTCTATGAGTAGACCGTACATCCGGGATACTAGCTCTCAGCTGGGTACGCGCGTACCTAACTACCTAACTCTCTGTGCCCGGTATTGCTAGTCTGGGTCGGTCGCGTTATAGCCGTGTGAATGCGGTGTCGTAACTAGTCTCGTTCTATTACATCATCTCCCCGCTAGGGCGGCGGCGGTGGTGGTGGTGGCTGATGTGGAGCGACTCCTAGCGGCGGCGGTGGCCCCGGATGTTGCGATTACTCTGACCCGACCCGTTACACAACGGCGTTGGAGCCCGGCGGACATTCTCGTTAATTAGGCTGTTAACATTGAGACGCCTTCACACCACGTTAGGTCTAATTACCGTCTTCATTATTAGCGCGTACTACGAATTCGGCTTCTAACCGATACTTACAATAATATACTATAATATATATATATATATATATATATATATATATAAATATATATATATATGTTTATTTGTGATAATTAATTGTACATTTAATTGGTGTTTTTATACATTTTTTCATAATATATATATATATATATATATATATATATATATAGTATATATAGGTAGAATACACCAGAACTATACTTGTATTGTATTATATTCATTACAGGCGGCATCCTGTTCTCTACTAACACCCATTGTTATCCATTGCCATTGTTAGTTCGCAATCACTTACACAATTGATTAATCAGACTATGAAAATCACCACTAATTACTTAACGATGTTAATGAATTTCTCTGCTCGTCACTCTTTTAGTGATATTAAGTTATCTAATTTTTAATTAATAAGCACATTATTAATATATCAATGATATTTCGTTGATGATCTAATATTTAAAGTTATGAAAGAATTATGAAATTTTATAATAAAGAAAAAGCATTGAAATTTAAATGTGGATATTTAAATTCTAAATTACCATTATTTAATGTTCTTACGTTCCATGTACCGATTCGCACTCTTTCTTTTGCTATTCCATGGCTTTCCACTGTCCCTTTCATTGAATCATTCTTGATTGATGTTCGTCCTTTCGGCTTTAGAGTATAAACGACATCCTCGTTGCACTTATTCGTGACAGTGGAATACCATTCACCAATAGTAATATTAAAGTCTTCCAACCTGGGGACTCATTCTTCGACTTTATAGCGTGTTGTATGTATATAGCTGTCATGGTTGTTTTCTTAGGATTAGACTAGAGTTGTTTCCCGTTGCATACTCTAGAGCAATACCCGAACCATGTATGGGATTCCACAATGCCTCTGAGTTAGGACCACCCGCCTCTTCCAATAATTATCCTGCTGCTTTTCAGGATAATCGACCGCTTACAACCGGCCAAATTGTGTTTTTCTTTTTGGGTGTACTCCCATAGACTTTGGCTCACCCGAGTCGACTACAAGTCAGTAGCGGGGACTTAGTGCCAGATTTGACGCGCTGGACGAGACGCGTTCGACCTCCTCCGTTAGTTTAAACAGGGTCTACCGCGTGAATGTGGAGGTAGGACTTGGATATGTATTTAACTTTTGTCACAGGCATAAGAGGTCTCCACTCATTGTGTCTGCCCGATCGTACCACATCCCATTAATGTTAAAGTTTAAATTTAAACTCCAGATTTAATATATAAATATATATATATATCATATCTAAAAAACTAAATACTATTTATAAGAGTCTGAGGTATTTGGGCATGCGAGATATAAAGACTCTGTTATATCGAGAAGTGGCTTTAATTAGACTCCTATACTATATATATATATATATATATTGCATACATTTTTAATTCATTAAATCTATTTATATCTGATATTTTGATTGGATATTATAATATTAAAATTATTTCTACCACGAGTATTTAGGGGGTCGGTAATAGTAGAAGTGGTCGGTATTAGGCACATGTATCCAATTACCGACCGTCACCCCCACCCCCCCCCCCCCCCCGTTTATTCTTTTCAATATAATTATATCAACATTTTAAAATAGCAACATTATTTATTATCATAACATTACCCAACTTACAAAATATCAAATAAATATATTGAATATTGAATAAGTTATTACAATTAGTCATTTAGGGGTCGGTAATCGGAGACTTCATCTACTTATGTATAAGTATATCTATTTAATATTTCTTATATTATAATACATTGTTAATTAAAATTAAAAATCTATTAATGTTAGTATAACAAAATGTAAGATTACAAATATAGTCGTATTTTATAGAATAGAATAATAGTTACTAGCAATTAGTTCGCCCCAATTATTAACTATATATTAGTAACTAATCTAAGTTATGATTTCTTTAGAAAAATTATCGAATTTATACAATTTCATCTATTAAATTGTAAGTTAATAAAATAGAAGTTCTTAAAATGTTGTAGTTATATCCTAATGTGTCTGGTATTTAATGATAAGACTAAAATGAAATTATTGAATAGTGCATACAATGAGATTAAATATATATATATTAATATTATTATTATTATTAAATTATTAATTGTATTTCCTGTTACTAAAACTTATGCATCACATGCTAACATTCACTGTGGCCTAATCTTTAACCGTCTACTGTATCTTTATATAGATTCATTTTATTTTGATATTAATATTTATTTTAATATTATATATATATATATATATATATATATATATATATATATATATTAATACCATTTACTATAAATAATATAGATATAAAGTATTTTAAGTATATTTATAATTGATAAAAATATTTAGTTACGACGATTAAGTATAATGCGTATATAGTATAGTAATAGTATGATATAATACATGCATGAGTAGTATGAGTATACCCGTATACGAAAACATGATTCGTAATAAGTGGAACTCTATTTATTTCGTAATTAAAAATGTGTGAATGATTTAGAAGAAGCGACGCGGGTATCGTTGTCCTGCGCTGCTGGAGGGGCGTGGTCATCGTAGTGGCGGGAGGCGGGGGGCGTGGTCATCGGAGTGGCGGGAGGCGGGAGGCGGGGGGCGTGGTCAAGATGACCTGTACTCGGGCGCCGAGTTCTCGTGGCTTCCGTCGTAACCACTTTCTTGCATGGCGGACGCCTTGTCGGAGAGTTCGGCGTATCTGTCACCAGGGTTCGCCACCGGTGTTTCGGGAGTGGGCGGAGTCGGGGGCGGAGCCGTGGGCGGGGTTGGAGGCGGAGGGGCGTTCTTCGTAAGTTGTAGGGGAGGCAGAAGTTTAGGAGTTTGCGGGCAGTCATTCTGTTTCTATCTTGAGTATTTTATAATATTTATTAATAATTAGCTATAATTATATATAATTAGTTATATTTACTTGTTAATAAATACAAATCGTTTATATATATATATATATATATATATATATATATATATATATGTGAGTGTGTGATATTAAATTATCTTTATAATATAGATTTAAATATTTATAAATTTATAATCAGTGATTTAAAAATATTTAGTATTCTATGAAATGAATATTTCTAACATCGGCTTGATTGAACCCAGCATTTGGATAGGCAAATATCTTTTTCCTGTGAAATTAAATAAAAAATTAACTAATGTTGATTTATCGGAACGACATTTATTTACAATTAAAGAGAAGTTTTTCTAAATTTTTAAATAAATAAAAATAAAATAATCATATGAACTATAGGAACCTACACTGTTAGAAATTGGAGGTATTCCACAATGCTCTGTAAGGGTATTCCAGATGATCGTGTATTAGTACCTCTAGAGAGGTATCATGCACTCTAGTTTATCAAGTACCTCCAGACATTGACATTTTAATTACAGGGTATTACACAGAATAGAATCTAAAATACCTTCAAATTATAAGGGTATTACACAGAATAGAATCTGAAATACCTTCAAATTTTAAGGGTATTACACAGAATAGAATCTGAAATACCTTCAAATTACAAGGGTATTACACAGAATAGAATCTGAAATACCTTCAAATTACAAGGGTATTACACAAAATAGAATCTCTATACCTTCAAATTATATGGGTATTACACAGAATAGAATCTTAACTACCATCAAATTATAATGGTATTACACAAAATATATTCTCTATACCTTCAAATTACAGGGGCATTATAATGGTAATTGTACATATACACAGAAGTTTATTTGGTATAGATAAAAGACACAAAAAATGTAAAGAATATAGTCAAGAAAGTAAAGATGTTTTTACAGTTTATTAAAAACAAAATTATTGATTTACAGAATTAGTACAACTTTAGCAGCTCGAAACGGCAGTGAACTCTTTAGTAGATTGGCATGGATCTGTTGGGATAATAGATTTTTGAATATATAAAAAGATTATTATACAACGTTTATTTTAAATTTAAATAAGAATACTCTACAACATTATTAAATTTCATTGAGGATTATTTTATTATTAATAATAATAATCATTATATTAATTATATACATGATTTCTGGATAAATGTCTACTGTAATTAGTAATATTATTTGATGAATATAAACAACCTTGTATTATACAGTTTATATTCAGATTAGTATCGTTATGCGACAAACGCACATGTTTAAGATAATTAAAATGTACATTTTTATTTAATATAAATGTTAGATTACAAAATTGACAATTAATATTCATAATGGATAAAATAATTAGTAATTGTATATATATATATATATTACTTAATAATAGTAAACAATATTATAAAATAAAATATAAAAATATTATAGTTTATAAAAAGTATAAATATAAGACAAATTATAATAATAAATATATTAAAATTGTAAATTAAAGTGGTGATAAATAAATATTAATATTAAATTATAACCTTATAAATTATAAGTACTAATCTAGATACATATACATATATAAGTAAATAGCTAGATACAGATGAACATATAAGTACTAAGCTAGATACATATGCATATATAAGTAAATAACTAGATACAGATGAACATATAAGTACTAAGCTAGATACATATAAATATATAAGTAAATAACTAGATACAGATGAACATATAAGTACTAAGCTAGATACAGATGAACATATAAGTAAATAGCTAGATACATATGAAAATATAAGTACTAAGCTAGATACAGATGAACATATAAGTAAATAGCTAGATACATATGAATATATAAGTAAATAGCTAGATACAAATGAATATATAAGTAAATAGCTAGATACAGATAAATATATAAGTACTAAGCTAGATACATATGCATATATAAGTAAATAGCTAGATACAGATAAATATATAAGTAATAAGCTAGATACATATAAATATATAAGTAAATAGCTAGATACAGATGAACATATAAGTACTAAGCTAGATACAGATGAACATATAAGTAAATAGCTAGATACATATGAATATATAAGTAAATAGCTAGATACAAATGAATATATAAGTAAATAGCTAGATACAGATAAATATATAAGTACTAAGCTAGATACATATGCATATATAAGTAAATAGATAGATACAGATAAATATATAAGTAATAAGCTAGATACATATAAATATATAAGTAAATAGCTAGATACAGATGAACATATAAGTACTAAGCTAGATACAGATGAACATATAAGTAAATAGCTAGATACATATGAATATATAAGTAAATAGCTAGATACAAATGAATATATAAGTAAATAGATAGATACAGATAAATATATAAGTAATAAGCTAGATACATATGAACATATAAGTAAATAGCTAGATACAGATAAACATATAAGTGAATAGCTAGATACTGATGAACGTATAAGTAAATAGTTAGATACAGATAAATATATAAGTACTAAGCTAGATACATATAAATATATAAGTACTAAGCTAGATACTAATGAACATATAAGTACTAAGCTAGATACAGATGAACATATAAGTACTAAGCTAGATACAGATGCACATATAAGTAAATAATTAGATACATATGAATATATAAGTATTAAGCTAGATACATATAAATATATAAGTAAATAGCTAGATACAGATGAACATATAAGTACTAAGCTAGATACAGATGAACATATAAGTAAATAGCTAGATACAGATAAATATATAAGTAATAAGCTAGATACATATAAATATATAAGTAAATAGCTAGATACAGATGAACATATAAGTACTAAGCTAGATACAGATGAACATATAAGTAAATAGCTAGATACATATGAATATATAAGTAAATAGCTAGATACAAATGAATATATAAGTAAATAGCTAGATACAGATAAACATATAAGTGAATAGCTAGATACTGATGAACATATAAGTACTAAGCTAGATATTGATGAACATATAAGTACTAAGCTAGATACAGATGAACATATAAGTACTAAGCTAGATACAGATGAACATATAAGTAAATAGCTAGATACATATGAATATATAAGTAAATAGCTAGATACAAATGAATATATAAGTAAATAGCTAGATACAGATAAACATATAAGTACTAAGCTAGATACAGATGAACACATAAGTAAATAGCTAGATACAGATAAATATATAAGTAATAAGCTAGATACATATAAATATATAAGTAAATAGCTAGATACAGATGAACATATAAGTACTAAGCTAGATACAGATGAACATATAAGTAAATAGCTAGATACATATGAATATATAAGTAAATAGCTAGATACAAATGAATATATAAGTAAATAGCTAGATACAGATAAACATATAAGTGAATAGCTAGATACTGATGAACATATAAGTACTAAGCTAGATACAGATGAACATATAAGTACTAAGCTAGATACATATGAATATATAAGTAAATAGCTAGATACAAATGAATAGATAAGTAAATAGCTAGATACAGATAAACATATAAGTACTAAGCTAGATACATATAAATATATAAGTAAATAGCTAGATACAGATGAACATATAAGTACTAAGCTAGATACAGATGAACATATAAGTAAATAGCTAGATACATATGAATATATAAGTAAATAGCTAGATACAAATGAATATATAAGTAAATAGCTAGATACAGATAAATATATAAGTAATAAGCTAGATACATATGAACATATAAGTAAATAGCTAGATACAGATAAACATATAAGTGAATAGCTAATTACTGATGAACATATAAGTACTAAGCTAGATACTGATGAACATATAAGTACTAAGCTAGATACAGATGAACATATAAGTAAATAATTAGATACATATGAATATATAAGTACTAAACTAGATACATATTAATTTATAAGTATTAAGCTAGCTACAGATGAATTTATAAGTAAATATCTAGATATAGATGCAGGGGTAGATATATATAAATATATATTTTGTTATTTAAGCAAATATAACATATATAGCAAATATATAGTTAAAAGTATAAATATTTGCTAACGTTATTTTCATCTCAAGAGAAAGGTCATGAACTGATGTTGTCATCTCTAAGTCACCCCATTATTGATTATCACAGACTGGTGTTGATGTATTTATTTTTTATTTAATAAAATAAATAGTTGAAAGTATAAATATTTGCTAACGTTATTTTCATCTCAAGTGAAAGGTCACGGACTGATGTTGTCATCTCTAAGTCACCCCGTCATTGATTATCACAGACTGCTGTTGATGTATTGATTTTTATTTAATAAAATATATAGTTAAAAGTATATATATATTTGCTAACATTATTTTCATCTCAAGTGAAAGGTCACGGACTGATGTTGTCATCTCTAAATCACCCCATCATTGATTATCCCAGACTGCTGTTGATGTATTGATTTTTTATTTAATAAAATATATAGTTAAAAATATATATATATATTTGCTAACATTATTTTCATCTCAACTGAAACGTCATGGTAGATTTTTCATCTATAATGTGGAATCACAGAAGCGGTTACGGACTGCTGTATTAATCTCGGAGGTGTCACATCACTGTATATTTTGGACTGTTGTTGATTGATGTATTTCTTATTTAAGCAAATGTATAAATGAAATATATAATAGAAATAGTTATAAATATAAAGTATAAATATTAGCTAACGTAGTTGTTATCTCAAAAGCGAAAATATATGGACTGCTAGTGATGAATGGGTGATTAATCAATAGTGACGATTCATCACCCATTATAATTAAACATATTGTAAATGTATACTTTTTCAATAGTATAATCGTATTTTATTAGACTATTTGGATCAAATGAACTTTACGATCAACTAAAAAATTCGACGGACATTTATGTCCTTCTATCGAAAGTTAATTTGATTGTATTGTAGTTTAGCATATACATTTAACTTTACGATCGGCGGAAATCTATACATATAATACAATACAATCAAGTGAAGTTAATAATATGATATTATATATTCAGCCTTTTTAATATTATATTAAATGATATATTAAATATATTACAAATTAATATAACATTGGAACACTACCTTTATTTACTTAAATTGTAATCAAATATTAAAAATAAATTAATATACATATATTATTCAAAAATTCTGATTATATTTAATAAAGTAAAGTACAAATTAATCATTTTTTAAAAGATTAATATTTATATTTTGTATTAATAGAAAAAATTTATTTATCTATATATTTGTAATATTTTACATAAATAAACTTCATATTAACATATAAATGAAATATAAATAGAGTTTTCATAATTAAACATACATAAACTTCATATTTAATATGATATTAACTTATAAATGAAATATAAATATAGTTTTTATAATTAAAATAATTAATAATAAAAAAATATGTTAATAAAACAATATTTAAAAAATATAGTTTATCAACTTTATAACGTATATAATACGTATTTTTAAATAAAAACAAATAAAAAGGATTAATATAAAATAAATAACAAACTATCGGTATATAATAATACTTACTTTCTGATATATCTGGATCAATAAAAGAAATATTTTAATAAATTATATATTAAATACAAAAATTGACATGTGAGTGATAATCAATAATTATGGGATATACTAATATCCAGAAGTATTCCAAAAATCCAGAAGTAATCTAGAAGTAGAAATTATTTTGTTGTATATAAATCCATTTTGTTGATGTATTAAAGATAAATAAGATTTAAAATAATATGTTAAGTATATTATGATAATATATATTATTTTGTATTATATCATATAGATATATCATCACTATATATATAAGTAATACTCTATAAACACTACTTCTGGATTATTTATGGATTACTTCTGGAGTATTTGTTGTATATAAATCTATTATTTTGATATATTAATAAGATTTAACAAAATATTGTTAGTATATTATGATAATATATATTATTTTGTATTATATTATATAGATATATCATCAATATATATCAATTTTTAGTATATTTCTCTCACATTTTAACAGCTCATATTTGTATAGTTTACCTATATGTAAAATACAAATCTATGGCTCATAGATATAGAGAGAATCTCTAGCTCTATGCACATATGTATAATACATGTATAATATATATATATATATATATATATATATATATATATATATATATATATTCATTTATAGGAACTTCATATATTATATATATATATATATATATATATATATATAATATATGCAGTTCCTATAAATATATATTTATATAATATTATATATAATTTAATATATATTATGTATATATATTATACATGTATTATATAATATATGAAGTTAGAATATATTGTATTCGAGCGGAAGAGTTACTAGTTAACCAACGGTTAAGAGCGGATGAAGATTTAATATCTCAACGGTCAAGTGCACATCGTATAGCCAATCTATCATAAACCATAGTTACGCTGATACGAATAGTCTGGAGAAGAGACAGGCACCGCTAGACTCTTAATGCCTGGAGTAAGAACACATGACAATTACAAATATAAAACATTCAATGCCGGATCGGCCGAGCCCCGGAATAACAACGCCCGCGCATCCCATCGGTAAATCCCAGGATGGATGTGATAAATCGACTACTGGATTGAATAATATATTAACAACACAACATAAAACAACACAACGAACGACAAAGACAATTAATAAACGAAGAATACAACTAGCAACGAATATTACAACGATAGGAACATGGAATGTTCGTACGCTTAACGGAGTAGGAAAAATCCAAGAACTAACGAGAGAACTTGATCGCTATAGATGGGATATTATTGGACTTGCTGAGACACGATGGAAAAACTCTGGTGAAGTAATAACAGACGAAGGTCATAAAATTGTCTATAGTGGACAAGAAAAATACCATCAACAAGGAGTAGATTTTATCGTTAGAAAAGAGCTTACCACATCGATCCTCAATTACAGCACAGTTTCCAGCAGAATTATATCAATAAGATTAGCTTCACAGCCAGTAAATATGACTATCATTCAGATTTATGCTCCTACAAGCGATTATAATGACGAAGATATCGAAGTTTTTTATGAAGATATAGAACAAACAATGGCAGCGGTACATAAAAAAGACTTACTGATTATACAAGGTGATTGGAACGCAATAGTAGGTGATGCAAATAAAGATTGGAGTAATGCTGTAGGAAAATTTGCGCTCGGGAAAACAAACCCAAGAGGCATCAGACTTCTCGAATTTGCTACCAAACATAATTTTACACTTTCTAACACACTTCACCCGCAAAAAGATTCAAGAAAAGCTACGTGGCACTCGCCAAATGGTCGTACCCATAACCAAATTGATTATATTCTAGCACCATTGAGATTCAAATCAAGTATACACATGTCCTCAACTAGAACATACCCTGGAGCTGTAATAAACAGTGACCACGACCTTGTTCTCTGTAACATGAGACTGAAACTACGATCACAAAAAATGAAGAAAAGCAATAGAATACGATATGATCTAGAAAAATTGAATAATGCAACTATAAGCCTACAGTACAAAGAAGATTTGAAATCGAAGCTATCAGACATCAATATTAATGAAATATCAACTGACAATGCATATACGCAAATTTCACAGTCATTAACAAGTACAGCAGAAAATGTTCTAGGAAAATACAGAATAAAAAAGCAACCTTGGATAACTGATGAGATGTTAACGCTATGTGATAAAAGAAGAAGTCTAAAATCAACCAAACATCAGAGTACTGAACATGCAGAAGAATATAAACGAGTCCACAACCTTATTAGAAGAAGTATGAAAGAGAAAAAAGAAGATTGGCTTAAATCCCAATGTAATTCAATTGACCACGACCTAAAAAGAGGTGTTCATAGCAAGAGAGCGTATAACACGATAAAAGCAATCACTAACTCTATAGACAGGAAAATGTCAAATATTGAAGATGCTAACGGAGTACCAATAGAAGATGATAGTGCAAGATTAGAAAGATGGACGGAATATTGCAGAGATTTATATAACTACCCAATTAAAACTGATCAATCTAAGTTACATAATACTCGAGAAGAAAATGAAGAACAACCATTACCCATATTAAAAGAAGAAGTAATCAATGCCATAAGAACCTTGAAAAACGGTAAGTCACCAGGTATTGATAATGTGCCAGGTGAACTTATCAAAGGAGGAGGTGAGGCACTATACGATATACTTACCAAGCTATGTCAGAAAATCTGGTCTACAAACCAATGGCCTGAAGCATGGACGACTTCTTTAATTATACCTATTCCAAAGAAAGGCGATCTCAAAAAATGTTCAAACTATCGTACTATAAGTCTGATCAGTCACACGAGCAAAATTGTATTACGGATCATACTGAATCGCTTAACACCACAAGCAGAAGATATTCTGGCTGATGAACAAGCAGGTTTTAGAAAGGATCGCAGTACAACAGAACAAATTTTGAATTGCAGAATATTAATGGAAAAACATATGGATCATCAACGACAAGTCTACCACAATTTCATCGATTTCAAGAAAGCCTTCGATAGAGTATGGCATGATGGTTTGTGGAATGTGATGTCTGAATTTGGGATAGACAACGACTTGGTAAAAATCATAAAGTCACTCTACGAATCAGCAAAAAGCGCAGTACTATTGAACAACCAGATAGGAACTAAGTTCGATACGACAGTAGGAGTTAGACAAGGCTGCTTACTATCGCCAGTTCTATTCAATATATTTCTAGAAAAAATAATGCAAGACTCTCTAGTAGATCAATCGTCAAGTATAGCAATAGGAGGAAGAAAAATCAACAACTTAAGATTCGCTGATGATATAGATCTCATCGCTGGTTCAGAAAGTGAGTTGCAATCCCTCACAGATTCTCTAGAAAAAGCTTCGACATCATACGGTATGGAAATCAACCATGAAAAAAGTAAAATTCTTGTAAATGGAGATCATTCAACACCACCTGTGATCACTATGTACGGCAAACAACTTGAAAATGTTCAAAATTTCAAATATCTGGGAGCAATGCTAACCGACACCGGAAATTCAAAGAAAGAAATCCAAATAAGACTAGCGACAGCAGTTACAGCCCTTGTGAAATTGGAGAAGATCTGGCGTAGTGGAGAAATTGATTTCAAACTTAAATACAGACTCTACATCTCTCTAGTTATTTCAACATTGTTGTACGGATGCGAAAGCTGGACCTTACTAGAAGAATCTAAAAAGAAGATACGTAGTTTCGAATCAAAAGCACACAGACGACTTTTAAATATTAGCTATAAACAAAGAAAAACTAATATATTTGTAAGCAATGAAATTAATAAAAAAGTCGGCCCATATGTACCACTTCTGGATATTATCATGAGAAGAAAAATGACCAAATTCGGACATATAACTCGTCACGATTCGTTAGCTAATACAATTCTTCATGGATATGTCGAAGGTGAGAGGAAAAGAGGAAGACCTAAAAGAAATTGGATGAATGATATATTCGAATTTTCCCATCTTTCTCTTAGGCAACTTTTAGATATTGCAAAAGATCGTTCGAAATGGAGAAAGTTGTGCTATTCATTATCATGTGTTCCCCCTACGATGGCGACGTCACGGGACTAAGTAACTAAGTAAGTAAGTATATATATATATAACTAATAACTAAGTAGCATTTATAATATTATATATATAGTTATATATTATAAATTAATTATACATCTGTAGCATAGATAAAGGGATATTCTCTCTAACTCTATGATATGTAGCATAGATACTTAAAAATATGATATATGATATATATTAGTTGCCATATGAATATGTTGCACCACTATTAGGAACTATAGTTTCCAGGCACTATTATACGCAACTATTGGTACTAAAAAATATGATATATGATATATATTAGTTGCCATATGGATATTTTGCACTACTATTAGGAACTATGGTTTCCACGCACTATTATACGCAACTATTGGTTGCCATTGCACTATAGTATGCAACCATTTGTATATAAATATAATCCACTTTTGGTTCCTTGGGATCTTACTATGATAAATTAAATAATAATAAAATTAGGTATTGATTATTTTGTAGCATTTTATCATTACATTCTAATCCTTTCTAGGTTTACATCTTTCATAACTCATAAAATGTGCGATTACTTCAAATTAATTGTCGACCATATTATATTTAAGTTAACATTATAGTTTAAATAATACTTATATATGTTTTGTATAAGTATAGGTAGCAGATTTGTGATAATCATATAGGTGTGGGTAATTCACATAAAACTAGAGGTATTCCACACAATACAAATATAAATACCATTAAACTAGAGGTATTCCACACACTGACAATTTAAATACCATCATATAATATATTGTTTATATTTAATGGTATTTGACATTTTTAAGGGTATTCCACATTATAAAAATATAAATACCATTAAACTAGAGGTATTCCACACTCTGAAAATTTAAATACCATCGTAAAATATATTGTTTATATTTAATGGTATTTGACATTTTTAAGGGTATTCCACATTTTAAAGCTCAATAAAGTACCATTATTTTTAACAGTGTACATATCATACACATAAACTGTTTAGATTATAATATGATTTAATAATATAATATACTAGTTTAAATATAGAATATAATATATAATATAATAGAATATTTAGAAACAATATATGATAAATTATAAAATAAAAACAATATATACATGTATATAAATGAATTAAAATAGAATATTTAATTAAATAATTTAAATTGAAATTAAATATTTAATGTAAAATATTTAGTTTCAACTTGTCAACTTGCCCTTAAATTGAATTCACTAAAATAAAATAAATAGTCATATACTATTATGATTATGTGCCTTATTATATGTATACGAGTACTATAATTATACTATAAAGTTTTATTGTATTAAATGCAACGTATCAACATAATAAAAATAATGTATATTAGTATTATAGTAATTAAATAACGATAGTATTAGGTACAGTATTATTAGGTAGAGGAAATTATCCGATTACAGACAAACGGTGTAACTTAATAACTTATTTAATATTATGTATATTTATTTGAAATTGTGTAATTAGGGTTATAGTATGGCAATGAATAATGTGGCTATTATACATTTTTGATATAATTATATTTACAAGAATAAACAGGGGGGTCGGTAATCAGATATAAATTCCTAATACCGAACCTCTTCTCCTATTACTGACCGCCTACAATTATCGTGGTATAAATAATTGTAGTATTATAATATCCAATAAAAATAGTAGATATACTTAAATATAATTAATTATAACATGCACGCAATTTATTTATTATTGAATTTATTTGTTAATAGTAATATTAAATTTAAATATAAACTTTATAGTAATTATAATTAATATATATATTATATATATTTATATATATAATTAATATATATATTAAAATAGTGTATATTATTATTTAATATTTATACATGGTATATATTTATATATGATATATATATATATATATATATATATATATCAATGATACACAAACAACTTACGACATAATTTAAAGTAAAATACTGATCTATTTTGATTGGATATTATAAACCACATGGGGTCGGTATTAGGGTTGTTTAGGGGGTCGGTAATAGGAAAATCATATGGGTTGCTATAATTATTATATATTTGTCAATAGTTATTCAAATTAAATTATTTTTATAATTGTTATAAACATGTTATTGATATACAATATTATGTGCAGTATTAAGTTTTCTTTTAATAAATAAAGTATTTACAATGATTTAAAAAAAAGTATTACTCAAATATTGAAAAAGTAAACACAGAATATTATATTTTATCAAATAATAATTGTAGGATTGAATATTTTTGAAACAAAATACTTATTTATATTTATCATTAAATTACTAAAAGTTTATATATATATATATACATATATATATATATATATTTTTGATATATCTTATAGTTACTGAGATACGAGAGGGGTCGGTATTAGGAGGGCGTTTGTAATCGGAGACTTTCCCCTACTATAGGTATTAATAGGTAATTTGTATAGGTAATAATAGGTTTACCTACTGTATACAGTATTGCCTACAGCAGTTGTATACTAAAATATATGAAGGTTAGAGTAATTAAACATATAGGGAATATACTTAAAATTAGGAAATTAAGTTAGGACATATATATATATCCAACTAATAAATAGGTAAAGAAGGTAAATATAAAATACTTAAATTAAGGTAAGAATAATACTGAAGTTTAAATAAGCATACTACAATAAATGTAATTAACATTATATTATACAGTATCTATATCTGCATACATGAATATAATATTAGCAACATTAAATAATAGTAGAACCCATAAAGTATTTTTAATTTTCAATTAGGAATATAAGTAGATTTATAAAATGTATGTATATTTAAAGGATTACCTATATTATATACCAATATTATTTATATATGAGTACATGAGTGCGAAAACTATATTTTAAATAAACAATAAATAGATTAGGAATTGTTATAGGAATATTAATTAAATTTAATATGAATAGATTTACATATATTAATTAATTATAAATAAGATTTTCTTTTAATTAGGAATTGCAATTAAGTATAATTATATTGAAATTATAAAATATCAAAGTAACTTTAAATATTATATTTAATGATCTACACAATAAAATGTTTGATATATTAATTTAAATAAGTTAACATTTGTTTAGGTACATATTACCATATATAATAAACGATGTAAAATTTATATAATAAAGTTAGATTCAAACTAAGGAATTGGACATTAACAAAATATGATAACTATTATTTTCTCAATAATATTAGTTTGATACGTTACTGTTATATGATCATAAAGTTAATTATCGTATTTTGCCATCATTAATATATCACTTAATTATTCAGGTAACTATTTAGAATACACTTTAGTATTATAGATTAATATATGAGTTAAGTAAATACATTTTTGATCATAACATTATATTATAATATTACAATTTTATTTTTGTTTATTATAAATTCTATTATATAATAATACTATTAATACGTCTTATATTTAAATTTATATTTGTATTAATATATAAAAATGTTCCTTATATTTAATTTGAATAGTAAAAACTATTTATACTAATTTTATACTATTTATATATATAAATATTAATAATATATGAGTTAAGTAAATAAATTGTTGATCATAACATTATATTATAATATTACAATTTTATTTTTGTTTATCATAAATTCTATTATATAATAACACTATTAATACGGTTATGTTCCTATTAATTGAATGCAATTACCTATCATCTCTGATGATTTCGACGGCTGTTTTATTCTTAAGTTCATCTTGGTAAGGTTGTATCTTTCTTCTGCTCCGTATTCTTTTGTTTTGTTTTATTTTCATTTTCTGCATTCTTTTTCTCTTATCGTCATTTTCTATTCTTCGTATACTACCGGAAGTGAGGGTGAGGGTGAGGGTGAGGGTGGATGTGAGTGTTGTTGAGACAGTATACTACCGGAGAGTGAGGCTAAATGTAAGTGCTGTTAAGACAGTAAACTGCATACAAATGTACATGACCATACAAGTTTACACAATTAATTTATTATTATTATATATATATATATATATATGTGATTAAACTGCCTGTATGGCTCAGTGGCTAAGGCGTCAGACACACAAGCAGTAGGACACGGGTTCGATCCTCGTCCGGTCCATTACTTAATTTTATAAAATGGGTCTTAAAATATTATTTAGAAGTGAACTTATAATATTATGTATAAATAAATGACGGCTCTCGTTAAAACCATGGATGCCTTAACATGAGGGCGGATTCGAAGGGACATTAGAACCATATATGGTGATAAGTGAAAACTTAATCTAAGTTCCTGGATTGGATGAAAGGACTCCACCAAATAAATACAATAAATATAATATATCGACTAATAAGTTAACATATCGGCCGGTGCTAACAGATTATACTTTAACGCCCAGATAAGAATGGCGAGTAACACTATAAACACGAGAGTGCTGGGCACCACGATGCCGTTCAGCGTATAGTTGGGAGGCACGAAGTACACCGTGTCCTGTAGGCGGCAGAGCTTTAGGTTCACCCGTGTCTCTATCTCTAGTTTGTAGAAACTGAGGGCGTCTGTGTGAGGGGGAGGGGGGGGTAGAGTTGCACGTGGGGTGGTGGTGACTGTGGGGTATTCGACTGGTGATGGATGTCACTACGGTGTGATCATGGCGTGAATGATGATGATGATGGTGATGATGATTATGATTATGATGATGATAATGATGATGATGCTGATGATGATGCTGATGATGATGAAGATGATGATGATTATGATGATTATGATGATGATGATTATGATGATTATGATTATGATGATTATGATGATGATGATTATGATGATGATGATCATCATGTTATGATGATGATTATGATGATGATGATTATGATGATGATGATGATGATCATGTTATGATGATGATTATGATGATGATGATTATGATGATTTGATTTGATTTGATTGTTTATTTATACACCGTACAAATATAAAACGAATTACATTACTCAACAGTGTGTGATAAAAATGAAACCAATGAAAATAAATAAATATAGAATGTTGATTTAAATAATGTCGATAAATAAATATAAAACAATATTAATATTAATGAAGTAACAACAATTTTACTTTACGTCGGAAAATATTGTAATTAATTTATAACGTAATTTTGCCGGAAGTTTATTCCAGTTGGTAGGTGCTGACACACAGAAAGATCTACCCATAATGGTCTCATAATTATATTTAGGTAAATTTAGTTTTACAGACTTGGCAGATCTAAGGGATGAGAGTGGTCGATAATAGGATATTCTTTCAGATAATATATTATATGTATTTGAATAGATAAGCTTATGAACTAATGAATCAAATTTAAGGAAGGCTCTGTCTTTTAATGAAAGTGTTTGTAATTTATGCTGGAGGGAGCAAATTGATATATGGTTATTGAATTTAATATTATGAATAGTACGGATAGATGATCTAATAATTTTATCAATTGTGTTAGTCCTACATTTGGATAATCTATTATATAGTGAATTAACATAATCTAGGCGTGAAAAAACAAGAGAATGAATAAGTATTTTATAAGTTGTATGTGTGATTAATTTTCTAATTGATTTTATTTTATATAGTGATAAATTAGCTAATTTACACAAAGAATTTATTTGTGGTATGAAAGATAGTTTTTCATCGAATATAACTCCCAAAATTGTAAATTTAGATTTACCATTTATTTGAATATTATCTACATTGACTATTGGGAATCTATTCGGAGAAATTATTAATTAATTCAGTTTTATTTGTATTAAGAAGAGGGTTATTTCTTAATAACCAAACATTGATGCTATCTGCACATAGAGAGAGTTTATTATTAATTGAAGATTGGTAATGATATAGAATTATTGACAAAAGTTGAATATCGTCAGCGTATATAAAATACTGAATGTTAGGGAACGATTTAATTATGTATTTCAAAGGGCTAATATAAATTAGTAAAAGAAGAGTCCCGAGTACGCTACCCTGTGGAATACCATGTGTCATACTCACTAATTCATATTCACATTCATCAATGATAACTGAATAATATCTATCTTCCAAATAACTTTTAATGAATGCCAGAGCATTATTGGAAATACCAATTTCAGCCAGTCTAACAAAGTTTGGTAAGATAATATCGAAAGTCTCATCAAATCTAATTAGAGTAATTGAGCTACATGGTTCTCATCTAACGATTTCAAAAAATAATTATTTACATAAATATATTTAATGAATATATTCAATGCAGTTTATATTGAATGGGATTATATTGCAAGGAGACTGAATGGGAGATTAGAGTTTGTATCAGAAGTTATTTGTAGCCAGATATTCAGTAATCTATTTATATATATAATTATTTTTAAAACTTTACCAATTATAGGGAGTTGATATACTGGCCTGTAGTTTAATAGTACACTAATGTGTAGTATAGTATAGGTACTAGTAGCTAGGGTAAGTTTTTAAGTATAGGAATACTCATAGAATTTTTATAGAATCTAGGAAATATATTGGATGTAATTGAATCACATATAATATTTAATATATTTTTCATAGAGGATAAAGATGATTATTTTTTTAACTTGATTTTGTTTGTATTATATGGTTATATATTTCAACAGTTGTAGGTAGGGAAAATGAATTTCTATTGGTGCTAATTATATCATATTAGTTAGGAGAAAGTAAATTAATACGGACAGTAACCGAATACGGACACTCTCGGTATATCAGAAACCATAAATCTTAAAACAAATATGTAAAGAATAAAATATTCATAATTATATATAGTCTAAAAAGGTTTTAAAATATTCCTGATATATCCAATAAACTGAGTTTTTTATTACGTTTTTAAATTTATGAGAAAAAAATGTCAACTTAAAACATTCTCAAGAATATACAAATGTATTGATATAAAATATAACATAATATTATTAAAAAATAAAGTATTCTAAAATTATATATATAATTTCTATATTTGTTATCAAATATTCATTACATTATATGAATATATCTAGAGGTCATATAAGTCCCTAATATGGACACTCTAGATGTCTTAATATGGACACCCTATAACCAATCACGCACGCAGCGTATGAACTATTCTGATTTTCATAAAAATCGCGTGCGTTATAATATTAATACCACCAATAAAGCTAAATCTAAAATTATTATTATTTAGATACTTAAATTGTATTATTAATTAAAAAAATAATAAAAATAAATAAATAATTAACTAATTAAATTAGAATAAATTGTTCATAAAATTAATTATAAATGATGTAATTGTAATTTGTCTGATTGATTCATCAATAATATATAGTTTATCTAGTGGTATATAGGGTGTCCGTATTCGGGCATGGGTACCGAATACGGAAACCCCCGTTATCTATGGAATCAAAATATTAAATAAAATTTTAAAATCACAATAATACCTATAATCATATAATAATAATATATTGCAATTTTTGAATACAAATAATGAGTCATAAAATGTTAAGACCATTTATTGTTAAAGTGTCCGTATTAGGTTACTTTCCCCTAGTAGAAAAATAATTTTGAAATTTAGAATATTGGGATATTTTAAGGATGACGATTATGATGATAATGATATTTGATGAGTACATTTATTTAAACATAGTACAATTATAAAAAGTTTATAATTAAATTATGTAATGTATAAATTGAAATAAAGAGTATGAAAAATAGTATGAAAATAATATTCATAGTATATATATATATATATATATATATATATATATATATATATATATATATATATATATAAGTGTAAATTATATCAAGTTACATAATCAATAATTCTAATATACAATTATTTCACCCTACATCTAAAAATAGGTAAATCTTGGTGTGTCTATCAATCAGAAGATTGTTTCAATAGAAAGGTGCATTGGAACCTCACTGATCTACCAGTATTAGTAATACACTCATATGTGTGAATAATTATTATAACTGCCATATATAAGTGAAGAGAACGATATTAAGGGGTATTAAGATTATTAAGAGTATTCAATATTAATAGAAAGTATACTTAGTACATATGTAGATTAGTATTGAATATATGCTTATCAATTTAGAATACATAATATTGTGATCTATTATTAGAAATTTAATGAAATATCACCATTTGTAATTTAATTGTATTCTGTTATTTACTAATAGATATATTGATATTTAACTTGAGAATAATACAGCTACTTGATCTAGTAATTTTATTATTTTAAACATCCGTTCAATAATTCAATATATTCTATAGAATAGAGTGAATTAGAAAAGTTCTAACTGGAGATGATTATTGAATAAATGATCATTGGGAAAGTATTTAGAGAAGTAAATGTTGATTTCGTGCGAAATATAGCATGTTTTACAAATAATTGTAGTAGTTGTTAAAATATGTTTTACTTTGTAGTAAAGTACATTGTTAATATGTTTTTATCATATATTATAATTGAATTATCATTAAATTAAAAGTATATTTTGGAAAGAGTATTCAATATTCATAATTCTAGTTCACTTTATTGAATTTATTAAAACGTTATTATTATAAAAAGTCATAAATCTATAGGGAACTAAAAACTATCATCCTTGTATTATTGTACTAGTATTAGGAATTGCCATAATTTATAGTATTATATATCTAATATATATATATATATATATATATATATATATATATATGTATATATATATATATTTATATTATAATTTAATATTTAATTTAATTATATTATAAATATATTTAAGGATATATTATTTTGGAATTATTTTAATAAACTTTGTAATTTACTAATATTAATATATTAACAATATAATTAGATGAACATACTACTTTGAGGTTCATCATAGGTCAATACTATGGGCGCCGGAACAGGGGGGGTTTGGGGGGTTACAACCCCCCCTGGCAAAATAATGGGGGGGTTTTGATACCTAAAACCCCCCCTGCCATTTAGGTCAAATGAAGAATTTTTCTTATGACCATTCTCTATAATGTGCGATGGAACCCAAGATATAACTTTGGAAAACCAGGAATCGATTGTGATTATATACATTGATGAAAATCTAAAAGTACAAGAAAAATGTATAGGATTTTATTCATCTACATCAAGTACTAGCGAATCTATTGCACATATTCTGAAAGACACCAATATTCGTATCGGTCTATCCATGTTTAATTTACGTGGACAATGTTATGATGGAGCGTCCAATGTGTCAGCTGTATACAAAGAAAACAAGCCCTGATACAAAAAGAACAACATTTGGCATATTACACATATTGTAGTTCTCATCGCCTAAATCGTGTTTGTAAATCTGTTACTCAAAGTAAAGCTTTACTTGGTTCTCTATCCATTGTGAATAATATTGGTGTTCTTTTTAGCAAATCTGGAAAATTTAGCAATTTATACCAATCTATTGATAATGATAAAACCAGATTCAAATAAATGTGTCCTACAAGATGGACAATCAGATGTAAGGCTATATCAGCAGTCTTAAATAACTATTTATATATTATAAATGCATTAGAAAAACTGACAATGGCAAGCGTAAATAGTACTGAACTAATCGCCAAAGCATATTCATATAAGAATACTCTACTAGAAACATCTACCTACATATATTTCATTAAATATATCATTTGATATATTCACTTTATTAGAAAAATTGGTTAGTGTTACTTATAGCTTATACTAATTATTCTTGATTACAGAAATATATATTTATATTAATTATATTAATTTATATTTATATATTTATTTTAAAAGTTATAAAATATATTTCATTAGATAAGTGTAATTGGATCAAAGGCTACTTTCTATGAAGATATTGTTTTACTCATTAATATGTTAATCGACACAGTATACTGTAGGAACAAACGAATGAATTGTCACATTTATTTAGAAAAGATTTTAAAATAATCTGAAAATCTATATTTGCTACCATTACTTATTCCTAGAAAACGTAAAATTCCATCAAAGTTTGTATCATATATTAATATATATATATATATAATCTTATTTAATTGTAATTATAAATATTTTTAGACTTTTTAATGGCCAGCGCAACACCATTAGTTTAACATGGTGGAGATAGGAAAATCATGTAATACTAAAAATAGATTCAATCTATGAATACTTCAAAATATCAACTGCTTTTTTTTATATATTATAAAACTAATATTTATCTACAAATATAACTATCGAATATGAGATTTAGATTATTAAAATCATATTAAAAATGGACTAACATATTAGCTATTTCTAGATAAAAAAATATGTAAGAAATTTCAATAAAATATAAAAAATATTATATATCATTGAATAATGTATTAGTTTTATATAGTTATATCTGAAGAGTAACATAATATTAATATACTGTGAAAATTTCATGTTATTTGAATATGTATTTCTATAATAGAAAGTGGTTCAAACATAGATGGTAACAGTTTTTTTTTAATTCAGAGATATTCACGTTTTAAAAATTAGAGATTAGAAAAAATCATCATATTTATATGAACTATTTTTCAGCTCGTATTTATAAATGCTTATTTATGTCACTTTTAAGTATTTTTATGCACTGTGATATATACCATTGTAAAGAGAATTAATCAAATATTATGATTATTATATACAAAATATTTTAAAAAAAATATTTTATTTTTTAAATCAGGGTGTTGCGCGGGCAATGGAAAAGAAAACAATGTTTATTACGACATCAATAATATCAATATTATACTGAGGTTGTACACAAATAATCTATTTATTTAATATTTTTTTAATAATAAAACATTAGAAAAGAACACATTGAAATATATGATATCCTTATTACTAAATTAAATCAAAGATTTTTGAAAAATAATCAAAGTAAAATTTCATATGATAAATTATTATTGTCATTATTAAATACAAATATATTTGATTATGCTGAAGTAAGTATACTTAATTAAGGATAATTATTTATCTGAAAAATTAATAAAACATAATATAGAATATTTACTATATTACAAATACAATATTCTATATTATATTTTATTAATTTTTCAGATAAATAAATATCCTGAATTAAGTGTTCAAGCTTTAAAACTCGAACTACCTATGTTCAAGAACCATATGGTACCATTGAAATTTCAATTCTCAATCTTTAAAAGATTCAGTAGGGAATATGATCAATGCAAAAGATTGCCTAAAAGAATTATTTTAGGTATGTACTAATACATATATATATATATTATATAATATTTATATATAGAATATATATATATATATATATATATATATATATATATATATATATTATCTTATATATTTATTAATTTAATATTAATTATTTTTATAGAAACAACAAAATTAATCAATTTATTGATGGTACAACCAAGTAGGGGAAAGTAACCTAATACGGACAGTACCCGAATACGGACACTCTCGGTATCTCAGAAATCATAAATCATACAGAAAAATGTTTGATGAATAAAATATTCATAATTATAAAAATAGTCTAAAAAAGTATTTTTTATTTTTTCATTATTCAAAATATTTATGATATATCCAATAAACTTATTTTTTTAATACGTTTTTAAATTTATGAAAACAAATTTCAACTTAAAACCTTCTCAATATTATATAAATGTATCGATATATAATATAATAATATATTATTAAAAAATAAAGCATTCTAAAAATTGTATTTTTAATTTCTATATTTTTTATCAAATATTCATTAAGTTATAAGCATATATGCTATATCTAGAGATCATATAAGTTCCTAATACGGACACTCTAAATGTCTTAATACGGACACCCTATAACCAATCAGCGCGCAGCGTATGAACAATACTGATTTTCATAAAAATCGCGTGCGTTATAATATTAATACTACCAATAAAGCTAATTATAAAAAAAGTATTATTTAGATACTTAAATTGTATTATTAATTAAAAAATAATAAAAATAAATAAATTATTAACTAATTAAATTACAATATATTTTTTATAAAAATTAATTATAAATAACGTAATTGTAATTTTTCTGATTGATTCATCAATAATATATAGTTTATATAATTGTATATAGGGTGTCCGTATTATAACACAGGGTGTCCGTATTCGGACATGGGTACCGAATACGGACACCCCCGTTATCTATGGAATTAAAATATTAAATAACATTTTAAAATTACAATAATATCTATAATCATATAATATTGATATATTGTAATTTTTGAATAACAATAATGAGTCATAAAAAGTTGAAACCATTTATTGTTAAAGTGTCCGTATTAGGTTACTTTCCCCTACGCCAGTTTCCTGTGAGAGAAGCTTTTCTATGTTAATGTTAATGTTAAGAAGATTGAAGACGTGCTTAACCCAGCAAAAAATATATACAACGCTTTTGGACGCCATACGCCTAAAAGTTCCGGAATTAATTCGTCGCTTTGATGACAATTTGCGCCCAAAAGCGTCGAATTATTCTATTGTACTTTGGACGCTGTTGCGCTCAAAAGCGTCGAATTTGCGACGAATTCAATATGATTCGGAACTGAAGCGTCCAAAAGCGTCGAATTTGCGACGAATTCAATATGATTGAGAACTGAAGCGCCCAAAAGCGTCGAAAAAGCGACGAATATATCGATTCGGAATCAAAGCGTCCAAAAGCGTCGAAAAAGTGCCCATAAATTCTCAAAAGCGTCGATAAATTGCTTGCTGGGAAGGTCACAAATCACACAGCAAAAATAAACATATTGGCTATCTGCAATGCACATCAGGATATATTAGATTCTATTGACAACAATAAATTTATAAAAGAATTTTGCCAAAGAAATAATTGTACAAAATTGTTTATAAGTATAACATAATAAATATATAAACTATTTTGGGATTTATTCTTGTTATAATATACATATTTATTTAAAATATTCTAGATATGTTCATTATGGGATTCATATTTTGTTAATTAACTAAGTATAATTATAATTATATGTTTTAACATTTAAAATAAATCATAATTTGTACTCTATTATATGTTACAAGATATATTTTAAAATAATGACAGTCTAGTATTTAGTTGATAAATTATACTTATTTCTTAAAACCCCCCCTGGGAAAAACGAGTTCCGGCGGCTATAGTCAATACGGATATGTTATATACAGTAATTAATTAAAACAGAATGACTCCTATTTTAGATATACATTTTAATAAAGTCGAGATCATTATTAGAAATATTAATATTAGATAACAGCATAAATATATAATAAAAATATTGAAAAATATGTTAATGAATTATTAAGATAAATCAATAGTAGAAAAAAATAGTTATTATTACCTAATTTGGAAAAAATGGTTATTATCAATGTGTTTTAATATACACTTTACTTATGTAGTGATTATGCATATGTAGTTGAGTGTGATGACATCTATAGGGTTATATGTTGGATTAGGACGTATCAAGTTTAACATATTATGTTAGTTTTTTGAAAATTATTCCAAAATACTTGACTAATAATAGGGGAAAGTAACCGAATTCGGTATCTCAGAAACCATAAATCCTACAAAAAAAATGTAATGAATAAAATATTCATAATTATATAAATAGTCTAAAAATGTATTTTTTATTTTTTAATTATTCAAAATATTGCGGATATATCCAATAAAGTGATTATATTACATTTTTATATTTATGAAAAAATAATTCAACTAAAAACCTTCTGAAGAATATACAAATGTATCGATATAAAACCTAACACTATATTATTTTAAAAAATCATTCTAAAATTATATATATAATTTCTATATTTGTTATCAAATATTCATTAAGTTATAAGCATATATCTATAGGTCATATAAATCCCTAATACAGACACTCTATATGTCTGACTCCCTATAACCAATCAGCGCGCAGCGTATGAAGTATTCTTATTTTCATAAAAATCGCGTGCATTAAGACATCTCATTTCGTGGTGACAGCAGTGGGATAACACATATAATACAACATAGTACAGGTACACATACACATATAGTAACATATCATTACAGTTCTAACATTAATCCACCAATAAAGCTAAATCTAACATTTTTATTATTTAGATACTAATTTATTGTATTATTAATTAAAAAAATAACAATAATAAATATATTATAACTAATTAAATTAGAATAAATTGTTCATAAAATTAATTATAAATAATATAATTCTAATTTATCTGATTTATTCATCAATAATATATAGTTTATCTAGTTGTATATAGGGTTTCCGTATTATAACACAGGGTGTCCGTATTCGGACATGGGTACCGAATACGGACACCACCGTTATCTATGGAATTAAAATATTAAGTACAATTTTAAAATCACAATAATAGCTATAATAATATAATATTAATTTATTGTAATTTTTGAATAAAAATAATGAGTCATACAATTTTAAGACAATTTATTGTTAACGTGTCCGTATTAGGTTACTTTTCCTTATATATGCAATTTATGAGAATTAAGGAATGTACTAGATAACATTGAGCTACAGATAATTATATATAATTATATATATATATATATAAATATGTATTTATATGTTGTATTATGAAGGTGCACCTTGTATATGATGTATAAAAGGATATTATATTTGATAGATGACGTATTTGATTAAATTATGAGATTGAAGTATTAACTTGACGTTAGAATATTAAAATAAAACATATTACAATTTATTTTGATTTTAAAGAATGTAACTTGATGGCTAATGATTATTAACCGATACCTATGTAGGAACTTTATTTTAATTTAAGTTATAATGATGATGATGATGATGATGATGATGATATTATAATAATAATAATAATACTATTTATAATAATAATAATAATGATAATGATAATACATATATAGGTTACAACTTGTAACTTACAAGTTGCAACTCGCTACACATTGATCATGCTTTGTGTATCATTTATAGCAGTAAGAGTAAGGAATATTTGTATGCTATATGTAGCATTAACATGTATGTTAATAGCGGTTTACACGGACGCATGCGCACAACGACGATCTCTAACCGTACAGCATATCCGTATCGAGTTGCGCAGACGATAACACCGGATGTTGTGAGATAAGATGTGACGTGGGTAACGTACTAGGGTATGCTAGGGTGTGTTTCAGGGAAACCGTTCGGTGGGATTTGTCCTCCGTCAAGTCCAACTGCGTCAGCTCTTTCATTGTGAATTTACTATAAGAGTATCATCGTATGGATATATACATATATGGGTACTACTAATATGTATATAAATAGTTTATTTTATATATATATATATATATACGTATATATATGGGTGTGTGTGTATAATTTTAAATATGAATATATATAATAAATAATTATCAGCAACATATAGGTATTTTATAAAATCAATAATGTTGTTGTTATCGAGTACAGATACGTATAATAAATAGTTGATATTAGATCTATTTTTTAGTATTGTAAATGAAAATTACGCATAAATAGTAATGATATATATATATATATATATATATATATATATAAGTATATAATACCTATATAGTATATATGTATGTATGCATACTAACTATGAAAATGACCATATCAAGAGACCGCAGTTACGTGGAAATCTTCCGCAGTATGCATTCGAAGCGTCTAGTAAAGCATTATTTAGTTCCGTTTTTACTTTTTCAAACTGTATATTGATAATTTAGTAGTATATATATATTTATTTGTATTTATATATAAATGACCTTAGTGGTTGTAAAATGAATAATAAAAATAGACATATAATATTTTAATTAATTATATAATATGAATATTAACAAAATGTTATTACTATTATATATAATAGTATATATATAAATATCTTCTCATTGACGGGGGTCTATGGTGAAAATTTAAACTCAGTATATTAGTTAACTATAGTTGGTTACCATATTTGGTGTTATATTAAATATATATATATATATATATATATATATACTTATTAAGTAAAATATTGGAAAGAATTGTTTCCAAACAACTCATCGCCCATGTAAATAAAAATATTCTTTTCGACCCGTTTCAAAGCGTTTTTCGTAAGGGTCATTCAACCAAAACAGCTCTCCTCCGTATTACTGACACAATATTATATACCTTAAATAGCAACACATGTTGCCAGCTAATCCTAATTGACCTCTCATTTGCTGTTGACACCGTGGACCATAACATATTAATCTCGTGGCTTACTTTGGGTATACCAGGCTTAGCATTAAAATGTTTACTTCATATCTGACTAACCACTCTATTATTATTGACACATCTTACTCGTCTCTTTCTCCATTTAACCACGGTGTTCCCCAGTGATCCGTTCTAGGTCCATCCCTCTTTACTATTTATATCCGCCCTATTTCTGATCTAATTAAGAACTTTCCATATATCCACTACCATATTTTTGCTGATGATATTCAACTGTTTACCTTTTTCCCTATACATTCTTATAACCATTAATTCTGAATTAATCGAGTGTAATTACTGCATAAGATTATAGATCTTCTCAAATAAACTAATAATTAATTCATCTAAGAATGTTAAGACTGTTGTACTTAACATATCTACTTCTGATACTTCCTTTCAAAACTTTACTCTAAATAACATGATTTCTTCTTCCCATTCCTCCAAAAATCTAGGATTAGTATTTTATGATAAATTATCATTTAAGAATCACATATTATCCATTACAAAATCCTCCAACTTTCATCTCCGAAGAATATGGATCTCAATTTCCAGAAACCTTACGAAAAATCTAATAAATTCTCTTGTATTCTCCCAACTTAATTAGTGTTCTTCCTTAATGAATCTATTTCTTGCTAAAGCTATATCTTAGTATACTGCTCCACTAAATCGGATTATCGCTCCTCAATATATACTACTTACTGTATCACTCAACAACACATCAATCATCTCGTATATGGCTAGTAGCCATTGGCTACCCTTCTCCCTCACATGTAGGTGTAACCTAGATTACGTATGATCTCTATAATCAATAAATCAATACATTATTTCACCCCTAGATATATCTCTTATCTAATTAAAAACGTGCAATATTCTATGTCAACCTTTTCGTTACCAAAATGATTCGCTCATTCTCTCCCGGAACTCTAGTAAAATGTGCATACTTTCCAGATATTTTAAAAATTCCGGTCACACTCAATGGAATTTCCTCCATCCTACCACCAGTTCTACTAGATCCCACAACATATTTATAAATCTTACTTCTTCTTTTCTTCTAACTTTAATAACTAACTCATCCAACTTATTATATGTTTATTCGTTATTTCTGTCTCGTTTTAACTTTAACGTATTATTATAACTAATTGTTATCGTATTGTTGTTATTGTATTCCCGCGCGAACGAAGGGCTATTTTAGTCTACATCACCCTATTTTAGTGTATAATAAATTATATATCGTCATCATAATCATATATAATTAGCATTAAAGCAATTGTGGTCATTATTAAACTATAAGTATTACCTACTAATTAATAACCTACTAATAGATGTAATCTGTTTAATGTGATATAAATCGATATATCATTGTTAAAAATAAAATAAATAAATTTAAACACCAGAGATGAAATATAATAATTGACCAGTAATTAATAATTTGCAAGTTGTATGCATGATATAAATAACAAATTTAACACAACCAATACTGTTAACTATAATTTTTAAACACAGCCAAATAATCATGTATAACTATCTTATATAATATTGCTATAGAGAACGAATTCTTACTTAAGTAACTTTATTATTTCTCTATAAATGTAAGGTACAAGCGTAATCCCTATAATAATATATAATCAATAATAATATATTAATTGTTAAATGAGCCCCTATATATTAATAATAATAATAATACAATTATTAGATTTAGTTATAATTTACTAGTTTCTATACTTGTAATTTGATATATTGATATTTATTTACATATTATTTTATTATTTGTACTAACTTCAGATAAATTTGTTTCAGAAAATTCCAATTCTATTATTTCATCAGCACCTTTTGTGTTTAATTTATTATTAATATACATATATATATATATATATATATATATATATATATATATATATATATAGGTAGGTAGGTAGATATATATATATATATATATATATATATATATATATATATATATATATATATATATATATATATATACATATATATATATATATATATATATATATATATATATATATATATATATATATATATCTACCTACCTACCTATATATATATATAGATTTAACATGTACGTATTATAAATAATCAATACTTAGATTATATGATACATGAATAATTAATTTCAGAGGTTTAGTAATTCAGAGAAAACTAATATAATTATTTTTAGATATATCCGTGTATACGAAAGGTATATATAGATAGATTATATTATTTATGAAACACTTCCGTAAACATACAATAATATAATGTTTTATATAAATATATATATATATATATATATATATATTTATATCTATATATTAATAGATAAATAGCTTATATTATTTATGAAAAATCTCTGTAAAATATACACAAAATATTCTTGGAAATGTTATTTAGCGATAGTGTTTAAATAATAATAATAATAATAATAATAATAATAATATTAGTAATGAGTTATTACTAATAAATATATTAACAATTGTTTATTATAATTATAATTATAACAATAACTAATGGTAGTCACAAAGTATGATAATAATAAAGGGTACATAGACAATTTTTATATTAAAGTAGCTTCTAATTGAAATTGAGTATTCAATTTGTGAAATGTTAAATAATATTTTGTATATTATTTTCAAAATTTATTTGGCAAGCCGTCACGGAATTGGATATATTTTTTCGTGAAGTCATGACTCATGAAACGGCGCTTACCACATCTCAACATAACACGATGCTAGTAGTATAGGTTGCGTAGACATAGGATAACAGTGAGTTTAATAGCATATATGTTTATTTAACTTATATATTATAATTTATAATACATTTTATTTTCATTTTTATTTTATTCTTTTTACCTAGAATATGCTGCATATATATGCTTCTCCTTTTTATTTGTATACTATTACTAAAGCACTATTTATTATTATTATTATTATTGTTATATATAAGTAACATGCTACTTAAAACACATTCGAGAATATCTCTCGCTATTATTTTTGTATATAATAAATCATCATCATCATCATAGAGTAGTCGACAGTTAGGGTAGAATTAGTTGAATTAGGGATAAATTAATTATCGAGATAATACAATTACAGGGTGTTAAGTATTATATATATATATATATATATATATATATATATATATATGTATATAATATAAGTATTGGTTTATAGTTAATTTACTAGCTAATGTAATAGTTAATGTAATAGTCGATGATAGATATGGGAAGTGTGTCAGTTTAGCTGTTACGTTATTAGTTACGATACAGATGAGGCGTAATCACTAGGTTTCAGATTGAATACATTTCTGATTGATCTATTTGCAAAGTGGGCAAGATCAGTAAATATAGTTGTATTCCGCCAGACAATTATAGTGGCGAGTTTCAGTAGTTGAGGCCCATTAGACGGGGCAGGTTTAGACAACAATAACAACAATAATAATGTAATGTAATTATTTATCATTTCACTGATTTATGAGTGTTTTTATTGATCATAAACTATATTTATCCTATGCACTTTATTTTATTAAAATATATTCATAACATTATTAGATACATTATTTTTCCGGCTCAACCAGCCCCGCTCTCCCCTACACTTAAATTATAATATTAACATACAATTATTCAAAGGCTGAATTTTATATATTAAAAATATACGTAATACAGGATATATAAAATAAAAAATAACGAATGTGATTATATAACATCTATGTATTATATATGAATTAAAGCATATAAATACGTTATGTGTAGAAGTATAAGATATTAATTAGTTAATATATATATATATATATATATATATATATTATGTATATACATATATAATTGCAAATGGTAACTATTCATTATCATATCTATGCGCTAACAAACGTGTATAATGGTAAAGATTATATGTAGGTATCGTTTAAGAATATCTAACATCTAGTAACGTATAAATCAATATACATATTCGATTAACATTTAATTACTTTTAGACGAGAATAAATTGTTGAGCTGAAGGTTATGCCTGCCTATAGGCAGTAAACGTATACGTGTATATATATATATATATATATATATATATATATATATATATATATATATATATATGTATATATATATATATATATACATATGATATGTGATATATACGAAGATTTTGCGAAGCAATTATCCTTCGTTATTTCCGGCAATTTGCCGTAAATACTTGTAGTGGGATGTAGAAAGAGCCTCACAAGAAAAGGCGGTATCGTATCTAAAGTTAGTTAGTCACTAACGTATTTAGATCTATATTATATATAAGTATATATATAATATAGAGTATATATATTATTATTATTATCAGATTTAGGTACAAGTACCTGGGTAATTGTAGAAGCATTGCTGCTTGTCGAGACAATTACACTTTGATAAATATAATCAATATACCTATATATATATATATATATATATATATATATATATATATTTACCTATTACGACATGCAGGCATTTGAACAGGATGGACAGACAAAGTAACATATATATTGTATTTGAAAACATAATGATGTACACACACTATTGTCAGTCGTATTTAGTAACAATTTAAACATTAGACCTATCCTCGCTGTAGACACATTGGAAGCTATATCTCTTTATATACTGTTTATGTTATAGTTTATGTGCTTAATGTATTAAGAAAAATAGTAATATCTTTATATAAATGATATTATAAAATAATAATAACTATAAATATAATTATAAAACTTTAAAACACGGAGGAGAAAGCATTATCAAAATATTTACAACAATCTGTCAGCAAATATAGAAAACAAAAATTGGCCAGACCAATGACTAAATCACTTATTATACCCATCCCGAAAAAAGCTGACTCAAGAAAATGTTCTAATTATCGAACGCTAAGCCTGATATCAAATTTGAGCAAAATACTACTACAATAAATTCTAAATCACTAAACACGCAAGCAGAAACAATCCTAGCAGAATAACAGGCAGGTTTTCTAAACTCACGAAGTACAATCGAACAAATACTAAATTTCAGAATACTCATGGAAAAGCACATAGAAACCCGTAAATATGTATACCACAACTTTATTGATTTTAAAAAGGCATTCGATCGACTATGGAACAAGGGTTTATGGCAAAGCATGGCCAATTTTGGGATATCTCAAGAGATTATCGATATAATAAAATCATTATATGATAATTCAAGCAGTGCGGTTCTCATCAATAATATAACTAGAAGCTTCTTCGATACAACTGTTGGAGTTAGACAGGGCTGCTTACTTTCGCCGGTATTGTTCAACATCTTCGTAGAAAAAATCATGCTAAATACTCTTCACTAGCATACTTCTATAATTTCGATTAGCGGCAGAAATATTTGTTGGTGATATCGATTTAATAGCAGGAAGCAATAGAGAACTAAAAGTGTTAACCAACCGATTAATAGAATCTTCTAAAGCTCACGGAATGGAAATAAGTCAAGAAAAAGCAAAAAAAGTAAAATGGTAAATTAAAAAAGTGATGATAAGAACGCAAACATTTACATTTACGGAATGTTACTAGAAGATGTAAACACCTTTAAATATCTAGGAGATCATATAATATCATCAGATAACGAATTGCAAATTAGATTAACAACTTAACCTTCTGCAAAGATAGGACTGAATGTCATATGGACTAGTAAAAATATAAGATTTAAGATAAAATTCAAACTCTATAGATCCCTAGTTCTATCCATACTACTTTACGGGTGTGAAACTTGGATGCTAATGGTGAATGAGGAAAAGAAGATATCATGATATCTGCTGCAGCATTTAAAAATAAAGCTCATATAAGATAACTAGAAATAAACTACCGCTAGAGGAAAACTAATGCATATGTCAAAGAAACCATTACAAAATTGGTAGGTAAATACGAACCACTTCTAACTCCTATAAAAAGAAGAAAACTGGCATACTATGGAAACTTGTGCCGACATTATCGTTTGAATAAAACTATTACGCAAGGTGGGGTCGAAGGTACAAGGGTTAGGGGCAGACCAAAGAAAGACTTGATGGCTAATAGGATATAGCTATAATACAGTGGACTGTAAGACGGTGGGTGAACTTTTGGAGAAGGTTAAGGATAGGAACGGCTGTAGAAGATGCGTTGTTGTTGTACTCGAGATGATTCACCCTACGATGCATGCATCACGGCATTAAAAGTAAAAGTAGGTATATTATACTTCGTGTAGACTCTAGATCATACCGGAAGTTATTTAAAACATCCCAAAGATTGATTAATATATATATATATATATATATATATATATATATATATATATATATATATATATATTATAATCAACACCCCCCTTTAATAATAAACCTAATTATTATTTCAATTATCATTATTTTTCATTTTGTTGAGTATGACTTTATATAATTAAAATATACACAGAGGAGAACATTATAATTGTAAACTATTTATATAAGTCAACATCGCTATACATTTTGTTTACATGTTTATTTCATATCATACACGTGTAGGAATACCATACCCTAATAATCATACCCTAATAGGAAATATGTATTATGTTATAGTTAATAGAGTCAAGTAATTAGTTAAATAATGCGATAAATAAGTTAAATAATAGAATAATATTAATATTGTACTTACTAATTTCAATAACATTTATTTTAAATAAATCATAAATCATGATCCACTTATATTTGACAATTAATAGAAATGATCGCCTGTGTAGGTAATAATTATAGATATTATTTTAGATTAATTATATCACACCCTATGTATTGGTTGTGTTTGGGTTTGATTGCAATTGATACATTTCAAAGTTATGTAACTATATTTAGGGTTAGGGGATATAAGGGTATAATGAGGGATCTAATTTATACTTATTAAAATCAGGATTAACGGATTAAAACGAACTTACTCTCATTATTTAAGATATAAAATTAGTGTATTATTATAATAACATTTTTAAATAATATTAATAAGTTATAGTTTTAACTTTTGTATATTTTAGATTTTTACGATAAAGTATATCTGTTATCCATGGTACAAATAAAATCCCACTTTCTACAATATTTTCATTGATGATGGGGTTTTGGCAGATAGGTCCACAAATATACAAGCGGTATTGATTAAATACTACATATATATTCTCAGGAATATAATATATTTTTTGTAACATTGGAAATGTTTTTGTATTTAATGTGGCCTCCTATAAAATTATATTAATTATATATATATATATATATATATATATATATATATATATATATATATATATATATATATATATATATATATATATATAATTAAGTAATAACATAACATTTAGTAGTTTATAAAAAGACAACAATTTAATCGTATTCACTATAATTATACTTTTTAGTAAATCTAATTTTTTATAAATAATAATGTATTCTATAAATATATAATTTAATTATATATTATTTAAATAATAATAATGCTATTTATTATATGTAGGGGAAAGTCTCCAATTACCGACCACCTCTCGTAGCTCAGTAACTATAAGAGATATAAAAAAAAGTATATATACATACAATATTATTAATATAATGGTAAATATGAAAAATTATTTTATGTTTCAAAATGTCAAATCCTAAAATTGTTATTTGATCAATATTATAGATTTACTCTTTAAATATTTGATAAATAATTTGTTGTAAACATTATAAATACTCTATTAATTGAAAATAAAAGTATTTCTATGCATAATAATGTAGATTGATTACATGTTTATAAAGAGTACCTATTAGTAATGTAAATAATGCAGAGTCGAGACTTTTGGTTATTGATGCCAAGACGAGAATTTCATTTTCGGAAGAAAAAAAAATAAGCCGGAGTCGAACAGTGTTCTATTCAAACGAGCCTGAGCATAAATGATGCTTTTTTTATGTTACATGTTAATACTAATTTTAAATAATTCACATATACATCTATTTAAAAAAAAATTATCTGCGCCAACTTCGCGATTCAGTAAATAATAATGTAAATGTCATCTAGTGATGTAAATAATACCGAGTTTTTGATGCCGAGCCGATACTTTTAGTTATTGATTCCAAAAAAAAACGAGCCCGAGCCGAGATGATACTTTAACAAAACTAGCACGAGCAGAGTTGAAACTTTAGGTAACTGAGACTGATACTGAATTGATGCTTTAGATTTGAGCATCACATACATCACTAGTACCTATACATATTATTAAATTAGGTTGGTAATGCAATTACCGATCCCCTATGTTTATTCATGTCAATGTAATTATATAAAATATTTAAAATAGCGAAATTATGTATTGTCATAATATTACCCTACAGGGTAAATAATTATATATATAGGGTAATATTAGGTATTTATTATAATTACAATTATCACATTTCAAATAAATATATTGAATATTGAATTAGTTATCAAAAATATTCATTTACGGGTCGGTAATTATAGATTTTTCCACAATAAATAAGTGTTTCCTAATTAGTATATTATCTGAGATATTCGCATCGGCCAAAACCTCCGCTCGTAAATAATGTATTATTCCTAGCGATTTAGTATGCATACTACCATGGTAGAAATATAACTTATGTCAATTATATATATAATATAGTTCGATAAATCTCGTAATATACATATGAGTGTGTATGTGTATGTGTATGTGTGTTTAAATAAATTACTTATACTTATTAATTATAACCAAATTTAATAAATAGACAAAATATTTGTGTGTACATACACATGTATTCTTAAAGTGTTTTAATGTATTGTATATGCGTGCGTGTTATTTGTGAATTGTTTGTTTATAATATATATATATGTATAAGTCTATTGACACTATGTATATATATATATATATATATATATATATATATATATATATATATATTCACTTACGTTAGTGTAGGTCCTACACTGTAAGTCCTGCTTTAAATTAATTTAAATATTCTATTTTCTAATTATAAATATTATATCTAGATTATATCTAGATTATCTCTCATTTATCAAATAATATATAATATATAATTTATATAATATCATATTTTATAAAATAATGTATAACATATTTATAAAACATATGTTATTGATTATAATCATATAATTATATTTTAGATTATTACGTATTGTTACGTATGTTCATTATACATTATGTCAACATTATAATTTCAAATATTAATTGTCTTTAATATAACCAATTATTTACTTCACACTTTATTTCATCGATGTTCCTATCTTATGTAAAAATCCTATTGTTATATTAATATAGGTATATCTATAGAGTATCTCTAATATATATATATATATATATATATATATATATATATATATATAATAGGTATCTATCTAATAGGTAATCCTACATTCATGTTATTACTTTCGCCTAATAAGGTAGAGATGTTTCAATTTGGGTATAGGGGAAAGTCTCCGATTAACGACCCCTAAATTATTATTTGTAATAACTTATTCAATATTAAATATATTTATTTTTAATTTTGTAAATAGGGTAATATTATGGCAATGAATAATCTGGCTATTTTAAATTTTTGATATAATTATATTTAGTAGAATAAACAGGAGGGTCGGTAATCGGATACATGTTCCTAATACCGACCCCTTCTCTTATTACCGACCCCCTAAAATAATCGTGGTATAAATAATGTTAGTATTATAATATCCAATCAACATAGTAGATATTCATAAATATAATTAATTATAACATGCACGCAATTATTTGTATTGAATTTATGTTTTAATAGTAATATTACATTTAAATTTAAACTGTATAGTAATTATATTAAAATAGTGTATATTATTATTTAATATTTAGTTATTAATCAGTATGTATATAATCGAATGTAATCATGAATCCTTAATCTATATCAATGCTACACAAACAACTTATGACATATTTTATAGTAAAATACTGATCTATTTTGATTGGATATTATAAATAACATGGGGTCGGTATTAGGGTAATTTAGGGGGTCGGTATTAGGAAACTCATATGGGTTGCTATAATTAATATATTTTGGTTAATAGTTATTCAAATTGAATTATTTTTATAATAATTATAAAGATGTTATTGATCTACAATATTATGTGCAGTATTAATTTTTATTTTAATTAATAAAGTATTTATAATGATTTAAACAAAGTTATTATTCAGATATTTAAAAAATAAAAACATAATATTACATTTTATCAAATAACAATTGTAAGATTGAATATTTTGTAAAACAATATACTTATTCATATTTATCATTAAATTGCTAACAGTTCATGTATATATAATTTGTTGATATCTCTTATAGTTACTGAGATACGAGAGACGTCGGTATTAGGAGTGGGTCGGTAATCGGAGACTTTCCCCTACTTTTATAATAGTCGGATTGTTTCCTTACACGCATACATACAAGTAAGTACATACTTTACGAGTAAGTAATGTAACTTATAGTATCTGTATATTATTTATATTATTATATCGGTTATCATTATTAGTATACGTGGTACCGCAGTACCTAATACCTACTTATTAACACCGTATTATCGCCCAATTAATATTTGATATTCTTATTACACGCGTGTTATCAGAGCGAATAATTGTTACGAAGAGTAATGTTATGAAATTAATAATCACATTCTATCATCGCCATGACATGCACACGTACGCACGTACACACCGATTCATACGCACGTATACGCATACACACACACATACACACATACTAACATACTCCAAATATACAAAAATATACATAAATAAATATTATATATATAATAATATTAATAATAATATTTATTTATTTAAATCTCATATATAGATATATATAAATATATATATATATATATAAATATATATATATATATATATATATATATATATATATATATATATATATATATATATATATATATATAGAATACATATATTAAATACCTACATGTGCAACTCTAGAGTATAGTATAGTATATACATAAATCATGTGATTTATATTCCGAATGAACGTAATTGATTCATGCGCCAAAGAACATAATTGCCTACATTTGATTAATAACGATAATCGATACCTATAGGTGGGTGTGTATACATACCTACATACCTACATACCCACATACCTACATACCCACATACCTATATACCCACATATAAGGGATTATATATATCGATTATACGACAACCTAAATAAACAAATATAGAAACTAGTTTAACAATTAAATATATTTAATTCGTATACGAATATAATACTAATTAACGCTGATCGAATTAATAATAGTTATATAATAATTAAAATAATAGATAAATCTATACGATACAAATATACCGTATTGATAACTTATTAAGCATACGAAGATGGGTGCACGTTCAAAAACCTGTAAATATAGATATTTTCGTGGACACGGTAACTAGAATCACTACGAGCACGCATTCCATAATAGAGTACGTAACATCGGCTATTGTTCTATTGTTCTATTGTTGGCGATAGCGAACGACGAGCCTACTTATAAAGAACTACATCGGCGAGAGAGAGAGTATGAATCATCCCCCTACTGCCCGAGGCTAATCCTGACCAACTAATGAGTCATATCGGCCGTCTTATCACGCGATATCTCGCGGTCTCTCGCCGTCTCTCGCGTAAGCGCACACACGTCGCGCGCGCACACGCGGTGGCGTAACTCATACCTCTTATTGGAGACGAGGTGATAACGATTGTATGTAATAATGAACGATGAATTATGTAAGAAAAGCGTCCTTAGTAACGGAGTAAAGTACATTTAAATATTGATCTCGTGCGCATAGTTTCATGGACTATATATATATATATATATGTATGTATGTGTCTGTGTCTGTGTGTGTGTTTATGTGTGTGTGTGTGAAAATCACAGTGTGCTTATATGTATGTTTATGTATACGTGAATATATATATATATATGTGTGTGTGTGTGTGTGTGTGTTTATATACAAATAGTGTATGCTATTGACCTGCCATATGCATATAAGTATAACCTAGTAGAGACTGATTATACAGAAAAGTACACATAATTATGAATATCAACCTAACAGAATTATATATGCGATGCTGCGTAATTATATATTCGTATATAATTATAGCCTCGCATGTGATTGTGCGTAGAACCCATAGAGAAGGGTAGGACCCGTAGAGAAGGGTAGGACCCATATAACTAGAGAGGAGGTTCTCAAGCTCTACGGTAGCACCCGTATTACGATACTATGATATTATAATGATAGAGTCACGTGACCTATTGTTATTACGAATGCGACGTGAATAATATCGTAATATTACTATAGAAATAGTGCTAGAACGATACATATTTAAAGTGCATTCATTATTTGATTCATTGATCTATATATATGTATATATTTATATATATATATATATATATATATATCGTGTAAAATATACATAATGCATGCATAATATGCATATTGAGTCTATATTATAGACTTTTTCTTACTAAAGTGGCACTATTTATAATACACTTTTATATAACGACAACACTCTACTATACACAGCTTTATATAATTATATACGTATGTATATATCCGTGACATTATACGATAATCGTTATATGATGTAATTTATGATGCAATCAATGTAATCGATAAACACGAAACGGAAATAATATTCCGACATCCTACATCTAAATTAGATGAATATATATTTATTTGCGGACGGGTTAATAAAATATCTTTGCAAATTATTGCAAATCATATTCTATGATATTCTTAGCTGACTTACATTCTGCATTAGGTGTAGTATACTGTTATTCTCCAGTTGTATTAAATTCCATACTATCCCGTTTACTCGATAAACATGCGCCTTCAAAAACCATATCAGTAACTCTACATCCTGATACCCCATGATTTACTTCCCACCTCATGTCCTTGAAACGATCACTTCGTAAATCTGAAAGAATATACATATCCTTGAAATCTTCATCTTCTAGAGCTTAATTCATTGAGAAACGTAATATCTACAAGTTAGCAATTTCCTATGCCAAATCTAGCTATTATACTAGGGTTATAAACGATCTTGCTTCTGATAACCGACGACTTTTCAGACTGGCTAATAAGTTGTTATCTCCCCCAAAACCAGCATTACTACCACATATAGGTAATGGGGAAGGTTAACCTAACTAAAAAATTTCCATTACAACTAGGCTGTCTCTTCTCCAATACATTTTATAATAAGATTGAGTCCATCATAATAAATATCAAAAACCATAATCCTACTTCCAACTATCCTTCAATCATTATTACCCCACCTATATCTGATTTCTTAATTTTTTTTCGTCCGCCACATATATCTCTCATATCTAAACTACTATATGCGTCCACTTCGATATCTCCCTAAGATCCTGTTCCACTGTCTATTTTTAAACTTTACTCCGATTATCTATATCCAACTATAGTTAATAATTATAAATAGTTCTAAAACTATAAGATATATCTTATATATATTTCCAAAATTTTATATTTCAATCGTCGTATATATATTTTAATATTTTAACAATATTATATAATATAACAATAAATTGTCTCAAACTTGCTTTTTTCAAAGGTGTGAAAAAAATCAAGTTTAAGACAATTTATATTATGGTTTATTAGATCACAAATATATTCTAAATCATGCATTAATTAAGAATTAAATATTAGTTGAAAATAAATATTATTTTTTTTATTTGAGAAAAGTATTATTTAATATATATTGTATATGCTCTGAAACTTGTAGAGCATATAAAGATCTATAAATGATAAAATTTGATAATTTGATACATGACCTATTTGGTAAAAAAAATTAATTTGTAAAAAATGACGAAAATAATAGCAAAATAGGTTTCCTACTCATATTTTAAACTTATAATATGACATCTATAAGTTAATATGTTTTAATAATTTACATTAAAAAAAGGTTACATTATGTTACATCAATACCATGCTATACTGGGTATATCCAATCATGTTAATCAACTCTAGTTTCACATACGTTAAATAATATAGGTATTGCTAAAAGATGAATAGGATTATGTTCTATACATTTAGTTATGGTCCAGGGTGTCAAAAGTAGATTAGAGGTCAAGTAGGATTAGCTTAAAATAGACAATATTGTATCATTAATACTGAGTATAGCTGTTTGGTCGAGTGACCCATATGAAAAGCGTTTTGAAACGTTCTAAAAGATTATTTTTATTTATAAAATTCTTTCTCCTCCAGATGAAAAAATCCTCACCATTTTACCAAACACGTCAAATTTGCAACTGTGTTCTCTTTTTGAAAAATTCTTTAAAAATAAAATTGCAAGCATTAATAATATTATTTGCGCATCGACTCAATCTATACTCAATCCTACCATATATCTTACCCATCATATTGACTCATTAAGCACATTCACTATCCCTTCACTGTATGAAGTAAATGACCTACTCATGAAATCTCACTGTACCTCCCTCACTGATCCCCTACCTTTATCATTATATCACTAACTTTCACCCTTATTTTCTCCTCTTTTCTTGGATATTATTGCGAACTCACTAAACTCTGGACAAGTTTCACCCTGTCTTAAGACTGCCATAATATCCCCTATTCTAAAAAAACAAAACCTAGACCCAAACTAATTTAGCAATTATCGCCCGATCTCCCACCTACCCTTATTAAGTAAAATATTAGAAAGAATTGTTTCCAAACAACTCATCGCCCATGTAAATAAAAATAATCTTTTCGACCCGTTTCAAAGCGCTTTTCGTAAGGGTCATTCAACCGAAACAGCTCTCCTCCGTATTACTGACACAATATTATCTACCTTAAATAGCAACACGTGTTGCCAGCTAATCCTAATTGATCTCTCATCTGCTTTTGATACCCTGGACCATAACATATTAATCTCGCGACTTACTTTAATGGGTATATCTGGCTTAGCATTAAAATGGTTTACTTCATATCTGACTAACAGAAATATCTCTATTATGATTGACAAATCTTACTCGCCTCTTTCTCCTCTTAACTACGGTATTCCCCAAGGATCCGTTCTAGGTCCATCCCTCTTTTCTATTTATATCCGCCCTATTGCTGATCTAATTAAGAAATTTCCAAATATTCACTACCATATTTTTGCTGATGATATTCAACTGTTTACTTTTTTCCCTATAAATTCTCATAATACCATTAACTCTGAATTTATCGAGTGTGCTAACTCCATAATATTATGGCTCCTCTCCAATAAACTACTAATTAATTCATCTAAGACTACTGTACTCAACATATCTACTTCTGAAACTTCCTTTCAAAACTTTACTCTAAATAACATAATTATTTCTCCTTCTCATTCCTATAAAAACCTAGGATTAGTATTTGATGACAAATTATCATTTAAGAATCATATATCATCCATTACAAAATCCTCCAACTTTCATCTCTTCAGAATTAAAAAAATACGGACATCACTTTCCAGAAAGCTTACTAAAACTCTAATTAATGCTCTTGTAATTTCCCGAATTGACTATAGTATACTGTTCTTCCCTACTGAATTTACTTCCTGCTAAAGCTACTGCTCTACTTAATCGGATTATCCGTTCCTCAATACGTACTACTTACTGTTTAACTCGACTGGATCACTCTACTACAATATCTCATCAATCATCTCGTATGTGGCTACCCTTCTCCCTCAGGTGTAAATTACGTATACTATCTATAATCCATAAATCAATATATTCTTTCACCCCTAGCTATATCTCTGATCTAATTAAAAAACGTACTATATTATCTTATCTTCGTTATCAATATGCTCCTCTACTTATCTCCCATAACTCTAGTAAAACTTCCCTAAATTCTAGAGCTTTTAAAAATTCCGGTCCAACCCTATGGAATTCCCTCCCTCCTACCATTCGTTCTATTAGATACCACAACAAATTTATAAATCTTACTTCTTCTTTTCTCTCTACCCATAATCATTAAATCAACCAACTTATTATTTGTGTCCGTGTTATATTAAATGTATATCATTATTAAATTGTTATTGTATTATTATTATCTTATTATTATATAACACTATACTATATCAATGCAGACTGTAGTATATAATAGTCATTTATATTATTTAGTATTATTTTCCATGGTAGGATTCCTATATTGAATGTATATGTATTATTACATTATTATGGTATTACTATTATTTTATTATTATTTTCTTCCCGCATGAGCGAAGGGATCTGCATGACTCCTATTTTAGTGCTAATAAACGTAATATAATCATCATCATATAGGCGATAAGTTGTTAGAAGATAATCTTTCAAATATGTTACATAATAAGTGTAGATGGGAGATCGGGAGATAATTTCTAATGGAGTTTGGATAAATGATTGTTTTTTTTAGTATATGAGAGATTATGTCATTCTTGAAGAAGGATATAACCTGGCCAGAGTTTAATGAGTTTGCAATAATATCCACACACAAATAGGAAATAATAATGGTGAAAGTTTGTGATATAATGACTCATTATTAATGAGATATGTAGGATTCAATGGGGGTGTAGGTAATAGCCTTCCCCTATATTGAGATTTCATGTATATATCATTTACTTCATATAGGGAAGGGATAGTGAATATACTTAAGTAATCAATAGAATAGGTAATATGTATGGTATGATTTAGTAGGTTATGCATAGAGTAGACGCGATAATAATATTATTAATGCTTGCAATTTTATTTTCATTATTTATATTATATATATACAGTAAAACCTCTCTATAAGAAACTATTTTTTTTCGGTACTTTTTTTCTTATAGAGAGGTTTTCTTATAAAGAGGTTTTTACTTTTCCAATGATTTTGATAATAAATATGGAGAATATTATGTATCTTACATAATTCTTGATTGTCCAGTAAACCTTCATCAACTTCTTTAATTATATTATATTTAAAATGTATACTGTATTGTTTGCGCTTAGACATGTTAATACATAATGAAATTTTATTAGATTTACATTTGCAATTATAAATTAGAATCATCATTGATGAATATAATATAATGAATATTATAATAATCTATTATTTGAAAATTAATTGTATAATATAATACATTATCATCAATACATTTAAGGATATAATAACATTTATTAATTAATTTTAATACATTTATGGATACAATATACAATAATATTTATTAATTAATTTTAATAAATTCAAGGATATAAATAACATTTATTAATTCATTTTAATAAATTTTAATAAATTTATGGATATACAATAACAATTATTAATATAATTTTAATTCATTGCGAGCTATTTATGTAATATAAAATATTTGTAAGAAAAAAAAATATCTTGTATAATAATTAATTTCTATAATTTGTATCTATATACAATAATTCTATTTATGTAATTATTTTTTATATTTTGTATACAATAAGTTTCTTATAAAGAGGTTTTTCTAATATTTTTCTTATATTTTTCTTATAAGATTTTCTTATAAAGAGGTTTTTTTAATGTGGAAAAGGTTGAATTCCAACCAAATGTGTGAACAATTTTCTTATAAAGAGGTTTCTTATAGAGATGTTTTACTGTATATATATATATATATATATATATTATATTATAATATTAATATTTTCATTATAGAATAATAAGTAGGATTAATAATAATGTTAGTTAACTATTGATATTAGTGCTGTAAAATTTCAAATACTTGGTTGTTCTCGAGAACTTCAAATCTAAGAAGTGTTGTTCTCGAGAACTTCAAATCTTTTAAAAATATCAGGTTCTCAAGAACTTCAAATCTCTCATATTTAGGCATGTTCTCGAGAACTTCAAATCTTTTGATAAATAATTTAATGAAATAAAAAATAAAATAATGTTTAATAATTTATTTTTAATTTTGATTTAAATACACAAGCATATCAACTATATCATATAATCGATCCAATTGCGTAAGAAGATTTTTGTATTAAAGTAAATCTGAATTGAGGCTGCATTCACTAATGGCTATTAAATGTAATAATATTATATAGAATAATATATTTTTATAAAATATTTAATTGCTAATACTAAATACGGGATCTTTGACATTCTGATGTCGACTATGCCTCCATGTGTTTTGATTATGATTACTAAGGTCACATTTTTAATATTTTACATTTATATCTATATAATTTATAATAATAATAACTAATACATCTTATTACATATGAAAATACTTAAGTTAGTTTACCATGTGCCCTAGATGGCGCCAACAGTCATAATGAATATTTTAAATTTGAACTCATATATCATTATTTTACAAATATAAATCAACTTTGAAATGTGTAGTAGGAATTATGCATGTTTTAATTTATTTAATATATTTATTAGACCATAAATCATTTTAAATTTATTTCTTTTATCAACAATTTAAATTTGTTTAAGCCTTAAATACTATAAGTTGTATTTTTGTTTTTTTAAATTTACAAAAGATAAGTTTATTATATATAATAATAGTAAATAATAATATTTAATGATTTATATACAATTTTTTAAATCTTACTTTATTTATTATTTTTAATAAAATTATAAATATAATATAAAACAGATTTCAATAGTACATAACGAATACACTTTATTTTAAACATTACATGCATATTCAATATATTAATTACAATCATAGATTATTAATTTTGTTTCCATTTTCTTTAGTCATTAAGATTTCCACGTATAATCCAGCTATAATAAATAATAAATTAATAATGTATTCTTACATGTAAATTTAATTTAAAATTAAATATACTAAACTTGAATCAATCCTGTTTAATCAATTTTACTTTTCTTTAGTTGTCAAGATACACCAATAATAACTTCACTATACAAAATGTATAAATTAATTATTATATGAATAATATATATATAAATATTTATCAAAAACAGTTGTGTATTTTATTGATAAATCATAAATGTATTTAATTTATTTGTATTTGTTAGTGTTAACATTACATATATATTTGTTTGATCAAATACACTATCATAATTATATTAAATAGTATATTATTTATATTTTTAATTTAATGACAACTAATTTCAATCCTTATTTTTTTTATAAAAATATCATAATAGTTAGATAGTTATGATAATTATTAGTTAGATAACCCATACTTTTTCAATAGATAATCATCCAAGCATTCAGATACTAGCAGCAGGCCGCAATATGTAACTGTAACTGCAGTTTGATCCATTACCTGTACAAATACAGAAGATATTAATAAGGGAAAACAAATATATTTATAAGAGAAGAATAGTAAGAAGTATAGTAAGAAATATTTGCAAAATAATTATGAATAATTAATTTTTTAATTAAATTTGAAATACAAACTTTATTTAAAATATTAATACATATAATATATTTATAATCTAGAAATAATTGATTACATTAAAATAAAATATTCTTAAAAATTCCCCATATATTTTTTTTTAATAAAATGACAATTTTGAATGGTTATGATATATATATATATATATATATATATATATATATATATATATATATATATATATATATATGTGTGTGTTATAGTGAATATTTTATATATTTCATTTTAAGAAATTATTTTAAAAATTGTCAACAAAAAATCTTATTTTATAATTTTTTTTTCATCATTTAAGAAATTATTTCTTTTTTTAAATACATATTTACATTAGTGTATGACTATTATCATACATAGATTTGTACGACTATTAGATAATTATGATAAATGTTAGTTAGATAACCCATTATTTTTCAATAGATAAGCCTCCAAGCATTCAGATACTAGCAGCAAGCTGCAACATGTAACTGTAGCTGTAGTTGATCCATTACCTGTACAAATACAGAAGATATAGATAATTAATAAGGGAAAACAAATATATTTATAAGAGAAGAAGTATATATGTATATTAAGAAATATTTGCAAAATAATTATGATTATTTATTTTTAAATTTAAAATACAAACTTTATTTAAAATATTAATACATATAATATATTTATAATCTAGAAATAATTGATTACATTAAAATAAAATGACAATTTTGAATGGTTTTGATATATATATATATATATATATATGTGTGTGTGTGTGTGTGTGTGTGTTATATTAAATATTTTATATATATCATTTTAAGAAATTATTTTAAAAATTTTCAAAAAAAAATATTAATTTTTTTTTTTTCATCATTTCAGAAGTTATTTCTTTTTTTAAATACATATTTACATTAGTGTATGACTATTATCATACATAGATTTGTACGTCTATTAGATAATTATTAGTTAGATAACCCATACTTTTTCAATAGATAAGCCTCCAAGCATTCAGATACTAGCAGCAGGCCGCTATATGTAACTGTAGCTGCAGTTTTATCCATTACCACTACAAATACAGAATATATAGAAAATTAATAAGAGAAAATAAATACAAAATATATAACAAAAATAATTCATAATGTATAGTGATGGGGGTGGGAGAAACATCTGTTTTATAAATATATTTGTGTTATGTGTATATATGTGTATGTGAAAAATATATATTCATTATAAATATTTGTAGTCATTCATAATATTTATCAATATAATATTAAACACAATGATTAATATTAAATTGTTATATAATATCATTATATCATTTATTATGATAAATAAGTCTTTAAAGACTCTTTATAGTATTATAATTTATAGAAAATATATCAAATTTATTAATTAAATACAATATTATTAATATTTTCAATTACAGAGAACAATAAATGTATTTATCAATTGATTTTAATTTAAAAAAATAAATAAAGTATCTTAATAGGGATATACTAGAACCCTGTTTTATCCGGTTTGAATATAAGAATTGATAAATAACATGTTTATTGTTGATTATAACTACTAATATCACTTATACATATTAATATGAATATATTAAATATTATAATAGAGTTTAATGTGAAAATAATCATATAAAACTGTTTAATACAAATTATTCAAACCAGGTAGAAAATAGTAAATAATATGATTAATGTGTATAATAAGAATTGATAAATAACATGTTTATTGTTGATTATAACTACTAATATCACTTATACATATTAATATGAATATATTAAATATTATAATAGAGTTTAATGTGAAAATAATCATATAAAACTGTTTAATACAAATTATTCAAACCGGGTAGAAAATAGTAAATAATATGATTAATGTGTATAATATGCTGGAAACTGATTATTTTCACCAAACTCTATTATAATATTTAATATATACATATTAATATGTATAAGTGATATTAGTAGTTATAATCAACAATAAACATGTTATTTATCAATTCTTATGTTCAAACCGGATAAAACCGTATTCAAACCGTCTAAAACCGGGTTCTAGTATATCCCATTTATTAATATATAAATGATATTTTATAATAATTTCAATTAATGTATTGTATTATTAAAATAAGTCTATATGTAGAAAGACATATCTTCAAAATAATTATAAATAATTAACTTTTAAATTTAAATTTAAAATACAAACTTTATTTAAAATATTAATACATATAAAATATAATATATAAATAAACATATAAATAACTTATCACATTAAAATAAAATATTGATCCCATACATTTTTTAATGTTAATTTTGTTAAGTTTTAAAATGAATATTTCGTATGGTTAAAATTGAATTATATATAATTTCAATATATTATTATAAAGATACAAATTATTCTACTAATTTTAACAAAAAAAACATTTATTAATTCATTTTTTAATCATTTCAGAATTCGCTCACCACTTAATAAAATACATATTTACAATATTATATGAATTATTACATATAGCTTTAATGTCTATTAGATATTTATGATAAATGTTATTTTTAAACCCATAATTTTTCAATAGATAATCAGCCAATCATTCAGACACCTGCAGGCAGCAATATGTAACTAGCTGCATTTTTATCCATTACCTATACAAATTGAGATATATATAATAATATATAGATAAGATGGTATTATAAATAAAATTGGTGGGATGCCATATATGAATCATACAATGGTAATATTAACATGTGATTATTATTTAATAATACGAATACATATATATCATAAATATATTTATAATTTATTTTTGACATAATTTATTATAAAAATATACATGAGAAATATATAATGGATATAAATATAATTAATAAGCTGACTTGTGAATCATAGAGTTGTAAAATAAATGTATATGCTGTAGAGCATTACAGCATCTCCCCTTATGAAAACAAACAATATATTTAGCCATATTATATACATTATTAATATAGATTACTAGTAGTAATTAATAAAGTAGTAACTTACTACTTGTTTATACATATAATTCTTTATATACAAATTAATAATGGGTGGCTTAAGCCTGTAAAGTTATACTAGTGGGTGGATTACACCTTAAATTCTATATAAAGTATCATTTCATTTATGTATTTATCTAAGTATATCAATATTAATTTTGACTCAACTTTAATTCTGTAAATTGGTGGACATCTCAACAAATAGATGATGATTTTAAGAATATAATAATATCTTATGGATGACAGCTTCATCGGCATCAATTGATAGCATATTTAGTACATTTGAATTACTAATTTTTTAAATATGTAAGTGTCTAGGACTTAATAAAGTTCAAAAACTTGTTTTTATTTACAGAACATTAAGATAACTATGTTATGATATATGGAAATTTATTTTAATATAAAATTATTAATAAATATACAATAAAATATTTATTTTTTCATATATTTATATATATTTAAATAAATAAATATGACAAGATCAAAGTATAAAACTTATAAAAATGAATTGCACATAGTATCATTGGTTTTTACCATAAATATACATGGAAACGTTTTTGCAATTTTTGTAAAATTAGATTTCTTTTATGTTTTGATATAATAAATTGTATAATAATTAAAAATGAATGATTATAATCAATGAATGATAAATAATTATTTAATAAATTTAAAAATATAATATTATTATTAATATAATAAAGTTAAATAAATATATAATTTATATAAAAGAAATATGAAAGTTAATAGTTTTTGTTATATAGTATTAAATATAATATTATACAATTTATTATATCAAAACATAAAAGAAATCTAATTTTACTTTATTATTATAATAATAATATTATATTTTTACATTTATTTTATATATTTAATTAATCATTCATTTTTCAATTATTATACAATTTATTATATCAAAACATAAAAGAAATCTAATGTTAATAATATTATATTTTTATACTTATATTAAATAATCATTCATTTTTCAATTATAATGTTAGCAGAAAATATATAAATTTTTGTTTTTTTCTATTTTTGTTCTTTTTTTTTTATTCTTTATTTAAAAACTCTGTTTAAATTAACATGTTTTTTATTAACTCACAACACTAACAATATATATGAGCTACTATTGTATGTTATGACAATGTTTTTATAATTGAAAAAAAGTATTAATCATGAAAAAACTGAATCCACATAGAAATTATAATTTGAAATTTAATAATTATTAAAATTAGATTTAGGGTATTTGAATTATTAAACAGAAATATATTTGTATTTTCTGTAGTATTTCGATTTGAATACGACATTACACATGAATAATTTATCATAATTAGTATTTTAATAATTATCAAAATCAGATATAGAATATTTTTAATTATATTTGAATAAAACATATACAAATCAGATTTGCTTTATTTGTATTTCAAAGTTTATTTTTGCTTGTATTTATAAGTGTACATCAATATTTGTATTTGATAGTATACATAAATATATGTATTTGTATTTAATTGATTCAGAAAAAATTTGTATTTGTTTTATTTTCAAAATCCAGTATACTATTTTGTTATATTCTTGTTTGTATGTTAGATTATATTTATATTTGATCAAATTAAAAATAATTATTGATAAATAAAACAATTATTTTATAAATAATTTAATAATTATATTTAATATTGGATTATCATCGAAAGTGAAAAGTAAAAGTAATAAAGGAAAAATGAAAGTATGTATTATATTATTTATGTTCTTATTTGTATTTTAATCGAATATATTTATCAAATTCACTGGATAGGGTTTAAACTTTATATACGTAAAATAAATTAATATCAAGCATTATATAATTTAGTAACGTAAACGGTTAAATGATTCCATGATCCAACGGTTAAGTGATATTTATCAAGTTCACTGGATTATATATGTTCAACTCTCACTTACATTTTATCCCGTGAATCATGAATCGTAGGGGAAATTTTCTCACTATCTTCAACAACAAATCATCTCAGGTCGCAGACTCTCTCCATAACCATGTCGAGTAGTTTACTGGTGTCCAGACATCCACTAATTGATATTAAACATATAGTTTATATATAATGGCTGATATTAATGAATATATTTTGAGCTATGAAAAATAGTAGATAATAGATAATTAAAAAAATAGTATATATTAATTATTATAATAAATATATAACATTAAATAGTAATATGAAGATAACCAAATATAATGACCGGCATAGATCTACATTATTTAGCTGTAGTAGAACAGGTGGTGATGGTGGGATATAGATTTTGTAACACGAAATTAATTGATAATTATATATATTTATATACATAACACTAACTTTACCTTACCAGGTCGATCCTTTTCGGCATTCCATGATATGCATTCTCCGATCACCTCTAACATTTATCACATGTATTAGATCATCAGACATGTAAATCTATAGCGTCCATAAGTTGTTGTATATAGGTCTTTATTGGATACCCAGTTGACGTCACTTATGCGATAACATCTCACCAGTTTCTCTTTATTGCTCAAACAGGGTACTGAAAATTGCATTTAGACAATTATATCAATGTATTAATATAGATAAGTTAAACTAGGTTTATAAATATAATTACTTATTGAACAAGATGATTCATACATTAATTTATGCATACAACTGATTAGATTAATAATTAAAACAACTCTTGATTATTATGTAATCATAGTACAACATATTTATTTAGTTACCCATATGGTATATGATATACATATCAATTGACATGTTGATACCAACTTTACAAATGCACTACCCTCCGTACTATAACAAGCTCATATTTAGATGGGCGAAGGTTATTCATAGTTTATAAACAAAATAATAATTAAATCTAATTAATACTAAAAATTTAGTAAAATATAAGTTATTAAATCATACTATAATTATGTTTTTAACTTTACGATCAGCGGAAAAATATACGGACACCGATGTCCGTCGAATTTGTCCCTTGATCGTAAAGTTATCTTGATCTGAATTATATTATTTAAAATTAAATTATAATCAAATAATTATCTAAAATTATTTATAGCTTACAAGTAATATAGTAAATAATATTTACTAATTTATACAATATAGTATGTATATACATAATATTATATATTTATATAAATTGTTATTATACAAATACAATACGTTCGAAAATATCATTATGTATGTTACATACAGTATGTATATCAATCATTAAAGAAATTATTTATCAAGTTGGAAATATTATCGTAATAGTTTTAGTGTCCAGTCAATTCTTAGGTGGGTTCACAAAATTAATTTATAGCGAATTTATGACTTAACAATTATAATAAACTATAATTAGTATTATAAAATAATTAAATATGAGTACTATACAAAATAGTAATATTACATGTTTAATTGGCTATACTTTATAGTATAAATAATGTTTAGATCATTATTTTATAATAATTTTTAAGTCACAAATGCGCTATAAATTAATTTTATGAACCCACCTAAGTATTGACACGACACTTTAAAACTACTACAATAATATTTCAAACTGATGACGAATATGATATTAATCATAATCTTGGTACCTGGTCAAAAGCTTCTCGATTGGTGCGCGATTTGAATGCCCGCAAAATTGTTTTTTCGAAATAGTGAATTTATAAAAGTGTATGATTGTTTGTACAAACATTACAGTAATGTTTGTAATATAATATTATATGATATATGATATAATAATTATATATATAATTTATAATTATTATATTATAATTATTTATAATAATAACTCCATATGAGAGCGAACATTTTTAAAGGTGACAAAATATATTATAATAATTATTGATTGAAAATTATTTTCAAAATGGTAATCTTAGATTAAATCTATTAAAAACGTATATAAAGTATATGAAAAAATAATTTGTTAACTAATAATATTCAATATCAACTTAATAAATCATTTATTTAATGCTTGACTTAATACTTATAAATATATAATAACAATTAATATACATTGTATAATACATATATAATTATTATGGATTATGGTCAAAAGCTTCGCGAATTGAACACCCGCAAACTTGTTTATTCGAATTAGTGATTTTACAATAGCTTATGATTGGCCATTTTAATTAGCGTATGTCTATTTATAGACTATCATACATGCAACGGTTTATCATTACCATATATTTATATATGTGTGTGTTTTATAGTTTTATAGCTCACGCGGGATGTAATGAAGCTAAAAAAACTAAAAATAGTAATCATATATGATATATGTTAAACATAATGTTATATATTTAATATTATAATAATATATGTAAGGTAATTTTGGTACAAGGAAATTCATGATCATCGGATAAATTCGACGGACATCGATGTCCATCGATCATCAAGTGCACTTTATTATATTCAATATAATATTGTATTATATGTACAGATGTCAGTCGATCGTAAATTTAATCGTATGTGCTAAAATTTAATAAAATCAAGTTAACTTTACGATCGAATGACATCGATGTTCGTCGAATTTTTCCGTTGATCATAATAAAGTTCATTTTATCCGTAACTTTTATAGATAAAACGTTAATAGTGGGCTAAATTAATAATGTAATCAATTATAATATTATATTAAATATTATTTTAAAACATAAGTATGTAAAAAATCGGATTTCAATAATTAAAATGTATTTTTCAAAAATATAGAATTACATGGTTTTAGAAAATAATATATTGCTATATATAGTAAATAATCTTTACTACATATTTAATAACCTCTAATTCCGATCGAGAAACCATTTAATCGTCTTCTGATGAAATTGTGATGGTAACAGGTGCATTTAATTTTATTTAATTTGTAATTAATAATTCAAACAAATTATCCTGATTAAAATTCTATATTTATAAATATTTATAATATAGGTGGCTAAATATAGTTTGATGAACAGTTATGCCACCTATATTATTAAATATTTATTAATAACAATTATACAAATTTAAAAATAGTAAGTTGACAACTTACTAATTAATTGTATATATCGAACCGATACCCGAACCGATACCCGAACCAATACCCGAACCGATACCCGAACCGATAACCGAAGTGATACCCGAACCGAAGCTAAATTAAAAATAAAGATTTGAGACCATCAAATCTTTCCAAATACCCGAAAATTAGAGATTTGAACCGAACCGAACAAAAAAGATTTGAGATTTGATATTTGAGATTTGAAATTTTACAGCACTAATTGATATTACATTTAACATATATAATTTATTACATTATATATACTTTATAATTAGTAAATATAAATAATATATGCATATTCATAAGTTCATAATACAATGTGAATTATATAACATTTAGATATTGATTCATACTGAATTATCAAAAAAAATCAATTATTATAGGAAATATGAATAGTTTGAACCTATATGAAATAGTTTATTTTAAGGAAAATTTATTATAATTTATTTTTGTTTACATATATCCATAATTCTACTATACAATAATTAAAAAGTATATATAATTTTTATAAAAATTATATATATTTTAAATATTAATCACTTCAGTATTGTAATATACTATTTTATATATATAGTACTCGTGGATAATAACTAAGTAATATAATAATATTCAAGTCAGATACAATTAGAAGAATTTTACTTAAAATATAGTAGTTAGTTTTTTTTAATAAAGAAGCTAAGGTGATTACAAATAAAAATCATAAATTATTTCTGAACATGATCTATATAGTTTATAATTTATATGTCTGATATTTCTGAAATCCTTATTTTCCAACTTAAGTCATTATTTCTAGTGTTATTAATAATATAGGAATTCCTATTTTGGATCAGAATTAATATAACATATTAAGTTGACAAGTAAACTTCCCGTGGCTAGCTCCCTTTGAGTAGAATATACAGATTGTACAAATACAATTTTAATAATATACCAATAACATGGAAAATAATGAACTGAAAAAGGTTTGATTCTGATTTAAGTTATATTAACTCCTATTATATGTATCTTGTTATTTCTAACTTCAATCTAATAGTTCATAATTAGTGACAGATTGGTATATTCTATAATCTATATATATATATATATATATATATATATATATATATATATATACAGTTAAATATTATCTGATATGATATTATTTGTGTATTTAAATATTTTATTTATAATTAATTAAGCAGTAATTGAAACATTAAAAGAGACGCCTGAGATTTAAATTCGTTATCCTGAAATGTATTGGCCAATCAGTCCACGATGATTTCCCCATTAGAGGATATCGATGTCCTCTTAGAGGCGGTAGATTCGACATCTTCGTCTAGGGATGATACCACATAATCGTAGTCTGACTTACAATGATTGGTGGGTGTTTGTGATCGTTATTGTGATCAACACTATTGTTGTTGTAGTCTCTATGGATACTACGCATCGTAGGCGTATTGGCTAGGTTTAAGTTCATCCTCGTCATCCTATTGGAATAGTTTCGCTAGACTATAACATCGAGAGAGCGGGCTAAAGTGGAGGTCGTACGCCCGTGGGCAGCGTTCAGATTATCGGTGTTAACACCACACATTCCGACACGATGACGTCATGGATAGGGCTCAGGTCACCAGCGGTTAAGGGACTGTCGGTGTATGGCTCTCCACCGGTGCGACTTAAAGAAGACGCACTCCACTTAAGTAGAGTAGGAATAGTGGGACGAGCAGAAGGAGGTAGAGTGGTAGGAATAGGTGGTGGTATCGATTAGGTCGCTCACATTCTGGATATTCACAGGCGTTCCTTTCTTCCTTGCATTCGTCGTAAGGAGTGGGAGTCTGGGGTCTGGGATATGGAGATATATCTGAAAGATATGAAATTGTTTTTTCTCCTCGCGACGATTTCCGAGTGGGTGTGTCTCCCGAATATTTTGCAGGCGTCAGCTGACAGGTCACGATAACCTTATCACCTCCGCCATTACCAATGGAGTCGACCTTGCTCTGTTCTCGTGGGTCTGTACAGTATCGACGCCTAACGGACAGAGTTAGCGGGACACGCGGATTTTCTTCGGGTATCGAGATCGGGCGTATTGTATCTTCTAGACGAGGCAAAGGGGAACTGGAGAGTGGTTCAACGTTACGCTCGCTGTCAAAGTCATCGCTCAAGGTCACAGTTTTACTTCTGCGGTGGTTGAGGGTCAGACTTTCTGTACGTCTGGAAAGCGGCGTGTGATCGAGGAGATGATCGCTGATCGTGTTCGATTGTTCAACGTCGGTTTCGGAGTGAACTTTGAACTGTTCATCTCCCATATCGAACGTCATAATGATACTATTCTCCAACTAGGGGAGATAAGTATTCATATGGTTAGTTACTTTTAAAACATTATATAGATATATAGATATATAAATAGATAACTATATCTATATTATTTTATAATATTTTTATTTATGTATAATATTATTATAATGTATGTAAAATCAGTGGTTATATATATATACATATATATATATATATATATATATATATATATATATATATATATATATATATATATATATATATATTATTAGTATTGTATTTATCTAGTCGTTAATATTATTTAGCAACTAACACTGGTATCCTGTAGATCACTATTAGATATATCTTCTGTTATCTCCTATAGGAAAATGTATTCTTAATATAATATATATTATAAATGTAAGTCTGCAGTTATATCGATTAATGTAATTTACTCGCATATATAATTTTGTTATGATTCACTCTATATAACTATATAGATATAACAACCATAGGGGAAAGTCTCCGATTACCGTAACCCTCCTAATACCGACCCCCTCTCGTATTTCAGTAACTATAAGAGATATCAAAAAATTATATATACATGAACTGTTAGCAATGTAATGATAAATATGAATAAGTATATTGTTTTACAAAATATTCAATCCTACAATTGTTATTTGATAAAATGTAATATTCTGTTTTTACTTTTTAAATATTTGAATAATAACTTTTTTTTAAATCATTGTAAATACTTTATTAATGAAAAGAAAACTTAATACTGCGCATAATATTGTAGATCAATAAAATATTTATAAATATTATAAAAATAATTCAATTTGAATAACTATTAACCAAAATATCTTAATTATAGCAACCTATATGATTTTCCTAATACCGACCCCCTAAATTACCCTAATACCGACCCACATGTGATTTATAATATCCAATCAAAATAGATCAATATTTTACTTTAAAATATGACATAAGTTGTTTGTGTATTATTGATATAGATTAAGGATTCATGATTCCATTCGATTATATACATACTGATTAATAACTAAATATTAAATAATAATATACACTATTTTAATATAATTACTATAAAGTTTAAATTTAAATTTAATATTACTATTAAAACATAAATTCAATAAAAAATAATTGCGTGCATGTTATAATTAATTATAATTATGAATATCTACTCTTTTTATTGGATATTATAATACTAACATTATTTATATCACGATTATTTTAGGGGGTCAATAATAGGGGAAGGGGGTCGGTATTAGGAACAGGTATCCGATTACCGACTCCCCTGTTTATTCTTGTAAATATAATTATATCAAAAATTTCAAATAGCCACATTACTCATTTCCATAATATTACCCTATTTACAAAATTTCAAATAAATATATTTAATATTGAATAAGTTATTACAACTAATCATTTAGGGGTCGGTAATCGGAGACTTTCCACTAATAATAATAATAACAACACAAATAACTAGATGAGATGCATAACTTTTATCTAATATCCGTTCCTCAAATGTGTACCACTTACTGCATAATACGACCAGATCATTAAACTACATCATATCATCAATCATCTCATATGTGGCTACCCTTCTCCCTCAGATGTAAATTACGTGTGCTATCTATTATCTATAAATCAATATATCCTATCACCCCTAACTATAGTAATCACCCCTAACTATATATATATATATATCTCTGATCTAATTAAAAAACGTAGGTTCAATATTACTTTCTCTTCGTTACTAAAATGCTTCTCTCCTTATCTCTTGGATATCTATATATATTTTATTTTCTTCCTTCGCGATCAAAGTGGTCTATAGACCCTATTTTAGTGCATAATAAACCATATCATCATCATCATCATAACGAAGATTGTGTTAATCTCACACATAGAGTTATATAGAGAACTAACTAGCTCTATGGTATAACTAAACGGCGTTCCTTTTATAAATGAAACAAAATATACAGACGATAAAACATGTAATACAAAATAGAAATACACATATGGCTATCATCATCCAATGGTGAATCCTAAAAAAATGTGTACAGAAAACTATATATATTAGGTAATGACCAAATAAAATTAAATTAAATACAATATATATATGAATTTTACATTAATTGATATATCTGCAGACTTTACTATATAACACACATGTGTGCACATATACATATATATATATATATATATATATATATATATATATATATATATATATATATATATACATATAGTATACCATGCATATAATACATGATACATATATTATTTCAAATATATTACTAACTTCAGTGTCGTTCTCTAATTGTTTATCAATTTGTGTTTGTAATTTCTAGATACAAAAAAAAATATATGGATTATAGTAAGCTACGATAAATACACGAACACATACACACACATACACACACATACATACACACACAATCACATACACACACATACACACATATATATATATTCACAGATTTGTATTCAGCGATACATATTATTTATATGTATACGTATATATTATATGATTAAATAACCAAAATCTGCTTTTCAAATCTATTTTGGAATCTGGCACTAAGCTCTGTATCACGAGTGAGTATCTATGTGGAATATTATATTTGTTAACAAGGTATACCTTACTATAGTTAGGTATAAACTATACCTTTTTATACACATATATATATATATATATATACATTTATGTATATATATTTATATATTTTATGTATATGTATTTATATTTATACATTAATGTATGTGTAAATATGTGTCATGCTATACGTTATAATAACAGCGTTATCATAAGTACATGTTTATTATTAAATAAATATGCATTATTTAATGAATGTTTACTATTCAGAACTGTGTATTATTTAAGTAATTTGTATTGTATATTTAATGTGTATACTTAATGGAAGTGTAGCTGTTACTAACGTTCATTCTAATTACTAAATCATCAATTGTACTACAACAGTATTTTAATTTTTCTTTCACATCCTACGTGAGAAACAAGGTACGGTATTATCATATTACTAATTATAACATAATATATATATAGGATAATATTTTTAATTTATATGTATTGGTATTTTTATATCACATTATAAATATATTTGTATATGATACCATTTAAAATATAATCCCATTAATTATGAGTTAATAAAAAATTACAAAAATAATAAACATTAATTACACTGGTATGCATCACAAATAGGATGGCATTCTGTCAATTGATTCTAGACTTATTTTTGACACTGATCTCAAATGTGAAAACCGTTTTTCTCAATCACGTCTAGTTATTTTTTTATTCACCTTTCAAATATTTTCCAAAAAGTGAGATTTCTAGAAAAAAAATATTTTTATAATTTTTAAAACCTTAATTATTAGTAACATATTTTATAAAATCATATAAATATGCCTGCATATATTTTATTTATATATTCAAGTATACATTATACATTTAAAATATTATAAAATATGTTTACAAGTTGTATACAAAAATGATTTTTAAATTATGTACCCCACAAATATTTGATTATTTTCAAAAAAAATTAATAGGTCAATATTTAATGAAAAAAATTATAGAATACATATGTAATATATTTTTCTAGATAGATTTTTAACGCTCCTTTCAGATATGTTTTTAGTTTTTACATATCGGGTTTAGTTTTCTTTTTTTTTTCAATTTAAAATATTTTTTTTTGATTTTTTTCTCAATTTTTTTAAGTTATTAATTTATACAATTTAATGTATTTAAAAGTACTCAATTTATAACTATATTATATTATTAACCATTTTTATTGGAATTTACTTGATGATATATTAAATAAACTTAATTATTTTTTACCCGAAACTTATTTTTTTATTTTATTCATAAATAAATATATTCATTTATATTTATAAAATAATAATATATAATATATAAATAAGTATAATATATGGTTAATAATATAATATAGTTATAAATTGAGTACTTTTAAATACACTAAATAGCATAAATTAATAACTTAAAAAAATTGATAAAAAAAAATCAAAAAAAAATATTTTAAATTGAAAAAAAAAAGAAAACTAAACCCGATATGTAAAAACTAAAAACATATCTGAAAGGAGCGTTAAAAATATATCTAGAAAAATATATTACATATGTATTCTATAATTGTTGTCATTAAATATTGACCTATTAATTTATTTTGAAAATAATCAAATATTTGTGGGGTACATAGTTTAAAAATCATTTTTGTATACAACTTGTAAACATATTTTATAATATTTTAAATGTATAATGTATACTTGAATATATATATAAAATATATTCAGGCATATTTATATGATTTTATAAAATATGTTACTAATAATTAAGGTTTTAAAAATTATAAAAATATTTTTTTTCTAGAAATCTCACTTTTTGGAAAATATTTGAAAGGTGAATAAAAAAATAACTAGACGTGATTGAGAAAAACGGTTTTCACATTTGAGATCAGTGTCAAAAATAAGTCTAGAATCAATTGACAGAATATCATCCTATTGAAAAAAGTTAAAAAATACAGGCCAGTGTTATCAAATTATAAATACATATATATATATATATATATATATATATATATATATATGTCTTACAGGGTATATACTGTATACTATACTATATAAACTGTATACTATACAGTCAACTCCCGGTAAGTCGGACACGTAATGGGTGGATAAAAGTGTTCGACTTAGCGATATGTCCGACTTATCCGACATTCAGAATAATCATAAAGAGTGTTAGATGTATCGCGTGTGCGTGTTAAAGAGCGCTGTATTAATAGCGCTGTGTTACAATGTATTCATGTATAGATGTAGTCAGTAATACTTACAATCATGATACATATCATATAAGTATACACATACAATATGTATACATATAATGATATCCAAATATAATGTAATACGCGTACTCTTTAAGGCATTGTAAATAATGTTTTGTATATAAAATAAATTAGCATAACATTATTATCGATTGTAGTAATATAAAATAAATCATATTTAAAATGTGGTTTGAAACAGTATAACAATTAGTGCATATTAACTGCGAGAACCATTGTGTGTTTAGTATATTTACCTCATTACGATGTGTAACCTAATAACACGTATCTTAAAACACTATATAGGCCGTATATATGCACTCGTTATATATATATATATATATATATATATATATATATATATCAATTATACGCATTATAATGTAATGTTGATATTAATTGTATTACAATTGTAATGTTAATCAAAGCAATATTATATATTATTCAAAGATTAAAAAATATATGAAGATTTATAAAAAAATTATAATAATTTAGTTTTAAAATTATAAAAGTATCTATAATATGACCAATTTATCTAAAGAATTAAAAATCCGATTTTATCCGATTAATTTATCATAGAACTAGATACATATACAAATAAACCAACTAAATGTGTCCGAATTATAAGGATATATTATATATTATATATATAGTCTAATTTATCGAAAGTTCACTGTATATATATTAATGTATATATATATATATATATATATATATATATATATATACATATATATATATATATATTTATGTATTGAAGTATTAACGTTGTCGTATGAGCTTTTTGTGTGAAATAGCGTTTTCAAATGATTACGTATTTCATCATCTTTAGTTTTCTCCTTAATCTGAAATATAACAATATAAGTTAATTAATTGCAGTCGTGCATATTATACTATATAGATACCTAAAGATATACGTTATTTATTGTTAAATATTGCGCAATAAACTATATATTGTGATCTATATATATATATATATATATATATATATATATATATATATATATATATATATATAAACAAAATAATAAATTATGCACACTCGATAACTTGTAATAACATATATTCATTTAATAGAAGGTTAGTTTTAAATTTATTAATGTATAAATTTATAACTAGAGATTATAATTCAAATATATTCTAAAGTACTAATTTTATAATGTTATGACAATAAATTAAATTGTTCACAAATATATATATTTATTTATTTATTTAAATCAGACATGAAATACAGAGGTCCATAGAATATAAACGAAAATTAAAAAGAATAAACTAAAAAAAAAACAATTAATTAATTGTTTTTTTAAAAAACAATTTATTTTTTCTGTATTTCATTAAATTAATCTAAGAAACGAAATTTAAAATACTATACAAACAATGAGTTATACCACATGGTAAACAGTGGCGATGGGAACACAATATTATATTCATATAATTGAACAATTAGTGAATTACACGATAATTGTATTCGTTTATATAGCGAATAATATGACTTGCGTAATTTAACAGTTAAATTATTAACATAATCGTTAAAAAACATTAAACAGGCACTATTTCTACGTCTGTAGTTCATAACAATACGATAAGCATTATTATAAGCTATATTAAGTTTAGCCATGCAATATCTATTTGGTATCCATATGCTACTAAGGTATATATTAGAAACAAATGTTTTAAATAGAATAATTGTTGTATCCTTAGAGCAATGATTAAAGTTATATTATATTGCTTAGCTTTGTTTATATAACTGTTTAATATTACTATATATATATCAATATCATCAGATAATTCCTCTGAAATCCAATGTACAAGATATCTATATGATTTGACAACTTTTAGAAGTTTATTATCTATATATAATTTCACAGGTTTATGATATGATTTATCAAAATAAATTGGTAAAATAACCGATTTATCAATATTAAACGTTATGTGGTTATGGTTAGCAAACTTTTCATAACAACTTATCAACAACTGCAAACCCCTTAGTGATGGTGAAAATAATTCTATATCATCTACATAACATAGATTATTTATGATATTTCCATTTAAGCGATAACCTGAATGTATTTCATTTAATTTCTTAATCATAGGATTAGTATATAAATTAAATAACAATGGTGAGAGAATTCCACCTTGACGAACACCCTTTGTAACAGGAAAGCTATCCGATGAATTATTACACCATTTAATATATATTCGTTGGTTTCTATACCAGTAATTTAAAAAATTAATTATGTATAAAGGAATATTATTATCTTTTAATCTTTGAAATAAAATGTTATGATTAATTTTATCAAAAGCTTTGGAAGCATCTAAAAATGCTACGAACATATTAGTGTTATTATTATTATAATCTGTTAAATATTGCTTAAGGGCAAACACACACATTTCAGTACCAATATTTTTTTTTAAAGCCAAATTGATTATCCATAGTAATTAATAATGACGATATTCTATTATGTATAACTTTTTCAATTATCTTACAGATAATATTAGATATACATATAGGCCTATTTTTATTTTTAACTATAGGTAAAATATAAGATAACATTAGCTTCTTCGGGAAATACGAATGCCGCAACATATTATTAATTAGTAGCATTATTAATTCAATTACAAAACTATTCGCATGAGAAATATGTTCTATAGATACTCCATCGGGGCCTATAGCTTTACCCTCTTTAATTGATTTAATTATAGATGAAATTTCAGCATAGTTAGTATATTCAATGTCATTAACATTAATAGTATTGTAAGGATAAGGTATATCAGTAATACTGTTAAATAAATTATTAAAATAATTATACCAGAATTTAGTAATATTAACTAAACCATATTCATTTTCAATGTTATTTGGTGCGGAAGAGTTTTTTTTTCAGATTGTTTGAAAACACATTCCAAAAATTATTACGATTTTTAATTAATTTTAAGGCAATCTTATTAGATTCTGATTGATTAGATATCCATTTACTACGTCGCAATTCGTATTTGAAATTTGTTCTCGAATTGACCATATTATCATAGCATATTCCAACCAAGGGTTTGTTATTACATTTCCAAGTTAAATAGTAAGATCTGGCAATAACATGTTTCTCATGTACATTATTATTCCATTCCATACGTGCATATTTACATTTATTAGCTACTGAATATATATCGTTAGAACAATATACAAGAATACTCAATAAAGAATTATATAAGTAATCCGAATGATTAATATTACTATCAAAAGAATATATATCATTACTTAATTTTCCTAAGTTAAACTTAGTAGTAACCTATCAATATTATATTTCAAAATTTGTTTCTTATCAAGTCTATTCCATTGAATTTTGTTATGAATAATAATATTATTATAGCTAATTGAGCTAGGAATAGTATTCTGATTTATGATAAAAACTAATGGATGATGATCTGATAATATAAAGGAGTAATCAATTTTAATATCTAAAATGGATGAATGCATATCAAAAGTGGATAATAAGTGATCTAACCATGAACATGTTTTCCACGCCGAACTAACACAAGTATATCTATCAGATTCTAGTAATGATTTATATGATATAATATTATTGTTATCAGCACAATATTTAATTAAAGTATTACTAAAGTATGAATCAGGATTAGAAATATTAGCATTAAAATCTCCTACTATACAATAATTAGATGAATTTAAGAATTCACAATATAATAAAAGTTGAACGAGATGACCTTCAAATAAACTAATATTATTAGGACTCTCATACGGTAGATATATATTAATAATGTAGAAATCGAATACTTTAATACATATAAGCCAATCATATTCAGATTGCATAATACTTATATATCTATCTATTCCCTTTTTCCACATAAAACCAACACCACCAAAAGGTCTGCCGGTTCTCAATTTTGTGTTATCAAAAGAAGCATTACCATAACCAATATAACTACCATTATTGGTATTGAACATAGAACATTCCTCAGAGGAAAGCCAGTGTTCCTGAAAACAAAATAAATCAATATTAGGATAAGTATCTAAAATAATATTAGCCTTGTTCTTGAAACCATTGCATTTTAAGGACAATAAATTTAATTTATTGTGTAAATCCATTATTATAGATTACTGTTAACATTAACATTATTGTCATGATTAGCTTTATTAAAAAAACGTTTAATTAAAATACCACTAGGCCATCTTTCACAGATTATATACATCTTGGATAGTTAAACTCTGGTAATTATATATTATTATTAGTAATACACTGTAAACAAAACTTGTAGAACTAATGCATAATAAATAGATTAATTTAGTTATTTCTAAAAAAATTAACCCATTATTTCGATCTAAAAAAACTGAAATATTGAGCTTGGATGAAGATATTAAAAAAAGCTATATGTTATTTTATCTCCTATAGGATAATGTATTAAAAGACGGTATGATTATATGATATATATGTACATATTTAGTATAAACATGATATAAGGCGATAGTCTTATGTGCAATATATGTATATATTTATTATAAACATGATACTTAATATGTTTACATTGCGTTTATAACTACACACATATTACATCGTGTATATATTATATCATAAATATATATATATATATATATATTAATAACCGAATCGTCCCTATCCATATATAAATCGTTATTAACAGAAATCTTTTCTTGTAATTTCTAGATACAACAATATATTTATTATTAATTGTATTAGTTATTTATTATTTTATTAAACTGAATATATATAACTAAATAATAGTTTATTTATTAATTAATTAGTATATATATATAATTATTAATTATTAATTAATAGCTATTAAACTAAATGAATAATATTAATTAATTATTAAGTTTTAGGGTATAATTAATAATTAATAATTAACATTTATATCTTCTGATGATTGTTCTACTTTACTTATTTGCAGGTCTAGTAGATTTGTCATATCCTAAAATAACATAATATTAAATATATATATATATATATATATATATATGATAATGATAATGATGATGAGGATAATAACGATTAGTATCACTCGTCGTAGGTGTGCCCACCCCTCGGAGATTCATATAAATATAACAATATAGAAGAAGAATACCAAATAAATAAAATAAATAAATAAGATAAATAAATAAACAATATGATAAAATAATATATTTTATAAAAAGAATAATAATTCAAATAAGTGAATATATTACATTTATGATATGTAATATTTGAGGTGTGTAATAAAGGACGGGTGTGAATGGATTGATCTAATAGAGGCAGGGAGGGAGTTCCATAAGGGTGGAACAACATAACTGAAGGCGTGTTTACGGTATTTCAGGTATGAGACATGAGTGCAAATTAGGGAAATGTCGGCATTTGAACGTAAGGAAGTTAGTGGGCGTCTTAGTGTTAGTAGGGAAGTCAAATAAGGAGGAGTATAATATATTATTTTATAAGCGAGTGAAAAAAGGTATAGGAACATTTTTTTGAGGGAAACAGTTGGATAGGATTTGGTGAGAGTCGGTAATGTAATGATCAAATTTATCAATGGAGAAAATGGTTCATAAAGATGCACGAATTATACGATTTAAAGGGGATAATGAAGTATTATGGAGATGCTAGAGTAGGAAGGATCAATAGTCGATACGAGAGATGACGATTGCGTTTATAATGATAGTGGTAGGGAGCCTAAGAGAGCGAATTAGGTCCTATCTTATGTGACATATATATATTAGCTCTATGGGAATTTAGGGATAGGCTAGCATCCAAAGTGATACTAAGATTTAACAGATGCAGAAGGGAGACCGTTAATGACAACAGGAGAAAACTACTGATAATTAGATGGGATATTTAGGAGTGCAGATTTTGAAGAGTTACGTAGAAAGTTATTAGAGAGAAGCCTGTAACGATATCCATCTGTGTTTAATGATCTTTGATAATGATCATTGATAAAGACACAAATAAACATTAACCCAATATTTTACGATCACAAACAGTTAAACCCTAATTATTAATTATATAAACAACCGACGTTATAAGGTAAGACTATATATTTATATATCATAGTTTAGCCTCACAATAAACAATCTACCACGCAAACGTTACATGGCATCTACGGTTAATAACTAACGCAAAAAAAAGTTGTTTTATATGCAAAATTATTTATAAAAAAAATAAAAATAAAAATTTATTTATTTATTTATCTGAAAAGTTTTTTATTTTTAAATTGTATTTAATGAAATCATTTGTTATATTTTTATTACATGAATATATAAAGTCATGTAAATTGATATATAGAAAGTAACGTTAAATTCAAAGTTATATTATTTTGGTAGTGTGAAAATAAAAAAAAAAATAAAATATAGTATTTTTATTTCGACACATGATGACACATTTGCCGATACCACAAACGTTCGACATTGAAGCACATGACGCCGAGACGCAGTGGAAACACTGGAAAAAGAGCTGGGAGTATTATGTGTGTGCATCAGAACTGGATTAAAAGAAACCAAAAGTACAAGTTGCAACCCTATTAACAATAATGGGAGAAGACTGTCGGAGGATTTTCGAGACATTCAATATTGACCAAGAAGATATAAATACGCAGAAAGTATTAGACAAATTCAATGAAAGAATAAAACCACAAAATAGTACAATATTTGAGAGATGTCTATTCCAAAGAAGAGATCAGGAAACAGCAGAGACACTGACGAACTATATAACAGAGCTGAGAATACTCAGCAAGAAATGTGAATTTGAAAATATTACACCGGAAGAAATATTACGAGATCGTATAATAAGCGGCATGAAAGACAACGAATTACGAAAGAGGATTCTATCTAGGGCTGATGTTAATCTCGATACAGTTATAAAATTATGCAAAGTATTAGAAACGGCAGCATCACAGGCAGAAGCCTTCGAGAGCAAAAATCAAATTAATGCGATATACAAAAAGAAACAGGTAAACACAAGACCGAACAGTAGCGAGAAATATAAATGCAAGAAATGTGGAGAAACACACGATAAAAGAAGCTGTCCGGCATATGGAAAAACTTGTTATCTATGCAAAAGAAGCAATCACTATGCAAAAATGTGCACAGCACAGAAAAATTACAATACACAAAAAGGCTATCATACAGCGAATACAGCACAGAAAAACTATCACACACAAAAAGAAACACATACAACGAACACAGTATATCAAATCCAAGAAGATGAACCCGAAATATATTCAACGACAACACTCATGAAGGAGGAAACAATAACGTTAAATACACAATGGAACACCAAATTGAGATTACAGATAGATACAGGGGCGAATGTAAATGTCATAACACTCACTGAGTACAAAAGAATATCAGGAGACGTAAATGGGCAGAAGATAGAAAAGAACAAATTCAAAAACATAACAGCATTTGGTAACAAGAAATGGCCAATAATAGGTGAAAGAATCATTGAAGTACAAAGAAGAGAAAACAAAATAAAACTGAGATTGCTGATAGTAGAAGGTGGAAAATGTCACTCCATATTAGGTCGAAGAGCATGTTTGGCACTAAAATTAATAAAGATACTAGACAGTGACGCAAGAATATGTCAGGTCGAAGAAAAACAAAATAAAATCTTAGAAAAATATCATGAAATATTCAACGAAGAACTAGGAGTTATAAAAGGAAAATACACTATAAAACTAAACGAAAAATGCAACCCAGTAAAACACTGTCAGAGAACAGTGGCAGCACCGTTGCAAGAAAAAGTATTAGAGAAAATAAAAGAACTAGAAGAGAGAAAAATCATAAAACAAGTCACAAAGCCCACAGAATGGATATCATCAATGGTAGTTACGAGAAAGAAAGATAATACCGTAAGAATCTGTTTAGACCCAAAAGAACTGAATCTAGTCATACAAAGAGAACATTTTCCACTACCAACCATAGAGAGTATAACACCAAAACTGAACAAAGCAAAATTTTTCACAGTCATGGACGTAAAGGATGGATTCTGGCATATAGAACTCGACAGAAAATCACAAGAACTAACGACATTCAATACACCATGGGGAAGATATATGTGGAAAAGATTACCGTTTGGTATATGTTCAGCACCGTAAGTCTTTCAAAGACGGATGACCGAAATGGTAGAAGGACTGAAGGGAGTGGAGGTGATAGCGGATGATTTTCTAATAATAGGATATGGAGACACAAAAGAAGAAGCTTCAGAAAATCACGACAACAATGTAATACAGTTTTTAGAAACGTGCAAGAAAAACAACATAAAGCTGAACAGAAACAAAATAAGATGGAAAAAGAAAGAAGTACAATATATTGGGCATACAACCACATCTAGGGGGTTGAAACCAGGTAAAGGAAAAATTTCGGCAATAGAAAATATGCCCACACCAGAAGACAAATCCGGGGTGAGAAGAATCTTAGGGATGATTCAATATTTGGAGAAATTCTTACCAAGATTAGCCAATAAAACCAACAGAATGAGATTACTGACAAAAAAATCTACAAAGTGGAATTGGGGAAAATCAGAAGATGAAGAATTCAAAGAACTGAAGAAAATTGTAGCAGCGTCAGACACACTGAAGTATTACGATGTCAATAAAGAAGTAACTATTCAATGCGACGCATCACAATATGGTTTAGGAGCAACACTAATGCAAGAAGGACAACCCATAGCATACGCTTCAAAAGCACTGAACGAAACACAACAAAGATACGCAATAATAGAAAAAGAATTATTAGCAGTACTATTTGCATGCAGCAAATTCGATTTCTACATCTATGGGAAACCAAATATTAACATACAATCTGACCATAAACCATTAGAAGTATTAACGACAAAACCAATCAACGAGATATCGACAAGATTACAACGCATGATGATGTCATTACAAAGATACGACATAAAGGTAAAATACACGCCAGGGAAAACAATGTACATCGCCGACACATTAAATAGAGCTCCAGAAGATAACGCGGATATCAACACGATCGAAGAAGAGATAGATTTATCAACGCTAGCAATATCTCCAGATAGATTAAAGAGAATTCAAGAAGCAACGATAAATGACAACACCAGCCACACAATCAAGGAACTATGCAGAAATGGATGGCCAAAATTAAATATGACACCAGAAGAAGCAAAAGACTACTCAATCAGATCAATCATCACCTCAAACGATAATCTCATATTCAAAGAAGACAAATTAATAGTACCACTTCGACTACGTAATGAAATGTTAAATGTAGCACATGCATATCATGGCGGAATTGGAGCATGCCTTAGAAGAATACGTGAAGTCATGTACTGGCCGGGTATGAGCAAGGAGATGTACAACACCGTAAAAAGGTGCGAAACTTGCAGAAAATTCGCAATTAACAACAAAGGAAACCAACCAATGATACAACATGAAATAGGAGAAACACCATGGGAAAAATTGGGAATAGATTTATGTGAGGTCGATGGACGGCAACTATTAGTTGTGATCGATTATTATTCTAGCTACATATCGGTAGCAAGACTAAAGAAAACATCAACAACTGAAACAAATCAACAATTAATGAACCTATTCGCAATACATGGTATCCCGCAGAAAATAGTATCGGACAATGGACCACAATTTAGAAGCGAATATGAGAAGTTTGCCAGAGAATTAGACATCGAAATCATACACTCAAGTCCCTTATACCCAAAAAGTAATGGTAAAGCAGAAAGTGCAGTAAAGATAGTAAAGAGTTTATTTAAGAAATGCAAAGACGCAAAAAGAAGCGAACAACTGTCAATACTGGATTGGAACAACACCATAAGTGAAGGAGAAAAAGTATCACCAAGCGAAAAATTGTTCGGTAGGAAAGCTAGAACCTTACTACCAATACACAAAAACAAGCTTAAACCACGAGATAACAGGCGCGAAGAAATAGAAACCATGAAGGAAAAGAAAAACAAACAACGCGAGTACTACGACAGATCAATAAGAGAGTACAACAAGATTGAAGTGGAAGACAGCATACAGATCAAATTGCCGAATCAGAAAACATGGACGAAAGGAAGATGCATAGAGTCATTAGACAACAGAAAATACAAAGTGGAAGTGAAAGATACAGAATACATAAGGAATAGAAAATACATAAAGAAACTAAATGAAGAAGAAAACGAAGAAATAAGACAAGAAGGCAGTGATAATGAAAGTAAGAAAAATAATCATGAAATCAAGACGAATATTGATTATCAAAGACCACAAAGGAAGAGATGGCTACCAAACAAATTAGGTGGTGGCCTGATAACAAAGTAAAGCACTTTGGGGTAATCAATTCGATTTTGTGTTTTCGTTTCAACCATTTTTATATCGTTAGACGAATTATTATTATTTTATTATTATGTTATTATTATTAAATACTCTTTATTATTAGTACAATTAGTCAGTGCAGGAAAAGTATTATTATTTTATTATTATTACAAAATACACATATTACACAAGCCACAAACCACACAAACAAATACCATGTAAGAGGCTAATACTATAGATATGTATATAGTCTTTCCAGATAAAGAAAAGAGGATGTAACGATATCCATCTGTGTTTAATGATCTTTGATAATGATCATTGATAAAGACACAAATAAACATTAACCCAATATTTTACGATCACAAACAGTTAAACCCTAATTATTAATTATATAAACAACCGACGTTATAAGGTAAGACTATATATTTATATATCATAGTTTAGCCTCACAATAAACAATCTACCACGCAAACGTTACAAAGCCATGATCTGATAATTGGTGCATATTTACATAATTGGGAGTTATTTTTTAGTACATTGGAGGAGTTAGATAAGAAGGAATAGAGTTGAATATCATCAGCGTATATGTGATAGTGGACATCTGGAAATTGAGCAATAACATAATGTATAGGGAGGATGTATAATGAGAATGAGCCGGAGGGGGACGAGAATGAAGAGGACGAAATTGTGTAGAGTAATTGCAAATTTTAATGGATTATGATCGATTTAATTTATAGGAAGAAAACCATTTTATTACGGTTAAACGTAGACCAATCATTTATAATCTTGAAATAATAATAGAATGGCTTAGACTATAGGAATCGAAAGCACACGAGATGTCTAATAATACAAGTTGGTTGGAGATAGATGGATATACTGTAGAGTATATAGTGTTTAGTATTTGTTGTAATGCAGTTTCAATTGAGTGTCCTCATCTAAATGTACTCTGAAATATATCATATAATTTGTTATCATCTATAAATATATTCAATTGTATAGCAACAATTCATTCCAGAATTTTGCTGAGAAACAAATGTTGTTAAATGGGGCGATAGTTAGTAATTATATTGGGATAAAGTAAATGATTTTTGAGTATATGTATAATTATAGCATGCTTATATAAAGGAAGTTGGACAAATATCACCATTTAGGGAAATAATGATAATATCAAGAATATAGGGAATAGAGTATAATTTAATTTTGTAAAGGCAGTTAGGTTAATTGGATCAGAATAATGAAAAGAAAAAGACTTAGAGGTAATATTAGATATTGTGAAAAGGAATATAAAATTTATATAAAATAGCATGGGATTGGTTTACTAATACAGATTCACGGAATAGAGTAATTGGTAGGAGAGAATAAATAAAATATTAGGTACGTAAAAGTTATTAGTAAAATGATTAGCAAATTCATGGCATAATTCATTTTTGCGATAATAGGTATATGAGGCATATTTAAAGGTAGGAGGGGAGAGAAGCTAACGAGCAAGGGAGAAAGAAGGTCGAGGATTGGATGTAAGGTTATTTATTCTACTAATATAAAAAGCAGACTTGGCTTTAGAGATTTAAGATGTATAGAACTTGCGATATGTAGACAATATTAAGAGGTTACTAGAAGATGGGTTACTGTGGAAGATTCGTTCAAGCTTGCGTAGATTGCGTTTAAAAGAAACAAGTTCAGATGAAACTCTTGGAGAGTTTGAATGAATATTAAAATTTCTAGTTTTTAGAGTGGCAAATTTTGTGTTTTTTCTAGTAATAAAAAATCTTTAGAAAATGTTTTGACGATAGAGGAATTAATGAGATACATCTTGGCAGAATGGTTGTTAAATGCTGCCTTAGTTATATATTTAGTTGGTATATTGAGATATTTAATCAGGGTGTAGATAAACTCTGTATTTAATTCAGTAGAGGTTATATTCATGAGTATAAGGGAGTTTTCATTATGTAAGTTGTTCAGTTGTAACCCAGGGGAATAGTTAGGGGTGAATGAATAATCATTGTGATAAGGAATGTGCGAAGGAGAGGAATGCCGCGAGGATGATGGTTTATGATCACAAATAGTAGGTTGAGATACAGTGATTGATTTGGCGTTGAAAGGTAGTTGGTGGTGAGTATATATATATATATATATATATATAAATATATATATATATGTATACATCTTATATATACACATACAGTATAATGTATTATATAAGCTTGCATTGTTTACCTTATTATCCCTCTCTAGAGATGACAATGACCTTACACACATATTTATGAACTGTTGACATTCCTGTTTAGAGGTAATTATTATGTAAAGTTTCATAATGGTTATATGACAGGCTATGTTCTTAATAAACATGTATAATTACATTATTATGTTATATACATTATTTATTACATTATTTATTTATTATTTAATGTAAATGTATAATTATAGGATAGGATTACCTAAATAGTAGTCTGAGAATATTATTAATATATATATATATATATATATATATATATATATATATATATTATATAATATTTATATATATAATATATATGTGTGTATGTATATATTTATTAACATATTATATATAGAGTATATATTAATGAATAACCATGTTTTCTTTTTTAGAAATTATAGAGTTTCTTTTAGACAGTTTAAGTTCTTCCATCATTGACTGTATATATATATATATATATATATATATATATATATATATATAAATGTATATGATTATAATACTCTTATTTATTGACACTTATCATATGGGTTAGTGGCATATTTGAATGAATTATTAAAAATGCCTTGTGATAAAAATGCATTACAAGGGCAAAGAAAGCATGATAATTTGAAGTAAGGTCGTTAATTGTAATAATGTTAACAGCATATTTAGTTTTGGAAATTTGAGTTATATAGCATGTGCGATAATGGACTAATGTGAGTAAGTTAATGAGAGAAGGTAATATATGATTAACGAATAACTTTTTGTGGAGATTGTGTATGATGAATGCAATACCGGATGGCTATATGGGAAGTTAAGATACATACTAACAGTTAGGCTTATGTTGGTGGTTCACTAATAGAAAAGTGAGGCCTGCATTTAGGGAGTTAATGTGGAACAAGCTTGAAATAAGAAGAGAGATTCTAACTTGAAGACAATACTGCATTGTCATTATAGTATGCAAGGGATATAAATATAAAACAATGCAAACATTTCTGGAGTACGGTGATCTAATCTATACAGGGAGAAAACAACTGACTAGATCAATACATTTCACAATGTTATATATATATATATATATATATATATATATATATATATATGTGTGTGTGTGTGTGTGTGTGTGTATGTAGGTATATGTGTATTATCACAGTAATACATTAGTAATGTAATATTACATAATAATCAATACCTTATTCTCCTTTTCTGTTATTGCATGTTTAATATTGTTCAATTCAATTTCGTATTTCATAACCTGAGGGTATATATATATATATATATATATATATATATATATATTATAAATAATATATGACCAAAATATATAATTATAAGTTGTAACGTACATTGTGCGTTACAACTTATTTAGGTGCACGTGTACCCATAGGTAACCATGGTTACGAGCTGTATTGACTTCTGTACACTGGTTAACTATAGTCCACGGAACCATGTTACATTACCATTATAATTTAGGGGCGTGTAGTAACTGTACGTCGTACATGCTATAGAGCTCTATATACCTAGGTATCACAAATATCTAGTATGCAAATGCTGAGAGCTTTAAGATATATCTAATAACTTATAAGTGATGTAGACAATACCAGATGTAGATATACATTATAAGATACATTTTGTATCTTATTAATTACTTAAGAGTAGATCAATAATAATAAGTAACGCCTACTTATCTAATAGATACCATCTATTATATGTGTATAGTTAGTGAATGCATGTAAACAAATGCACTCTGTATAATTCAATATGAACACACTGACGGTTAATGAACTTCTAACTAAGCATTTGGGGATATAAGGAAGTCTGGTGTGGATCTAACGAGGTAGGGTGGGGATTTAAGGAGGTAGGGTGGGGATCTAAGGAGGTCGGGTGGGGATCTAATGAAGTTGGGTGGGGATCTAAGGAGGTAGGGTGTGGATCTAATGAGGTAGGGTGGGGATCTAATGAGGTAGGGTGGGGATCTAACGAGGTAGGGTGGGGATCTAACGAGGTCGGGTGGGGATATAAGGAGGTTGGGTGGGGTTCTAATGAGGTCGAGTGGGGGTACGGGTGGGTTATGTGTATCCCTTCAAAGAATTGTGTATAAATATCCAAGTTATGATGTTGAATATTCAATTTATTCAATATATAAAGGTACCCCTTTGACAAATCCCCTTTGACAGAATCCCCTACTAATTGTGAGGTATAGTGTATAGTTAATCGAGAGTCTACATATTCGCCTATGTACCTCTAGGTATACAATGTATACGGTTACGGTATATAATGATACTATACCTACCCACGGATACTGTATGCGAGGATATGATGAGTCTCATTATAGTAGATATATTAACTATAGTTAACCTATAGGTTAATCCCTATATACTTTATAACTTTATTTACATTAAAATTATGTATTTAAAGAGATTACGTCAAATGTGTATACATATATTTAATAAAATCTACGTATAGATCTATAGCTCCACCTATAGGTATATATCGGTGTTAATTATGATCGGTCATAGACTGACTCATAGTATAATATAATATGTATTAGTCATGAGTCATGACTCATGAGTGATTCTATTAGGATCATCCTACCGATCTTATTGATTATATTAAAATAACATTAATATGTATTTAGTTCATATATTATATCTTAGTATTATATATTATTACCTTCATTTCTTTTTTTAGTTTATTTACAATATCCGATGTTTCCATCGTCGTATCTATTACAATTTGTGCTTGTTTTGCCTATAATAATGTGTGTAATGTTGATATACGTTTGTTAATTATTATATTATTAATAATAATTATTATTAGAGTAATAAATGCCAGGATAATTATTGAAGTAATTTTATCGAGAAAATTACCCCTTTATTAACATGTTAAGTTTCATTATAAAAAATAATTATATATATATATATATTATACCTATATGTATTAATCGTTTTATATATTTAATTATGATGATATATTCTATTATATAATATTACCATATTGTCCATTGTTATTGTCTTCGTAATATATTCTCCCTTTTTCTTGTAACTTTTCTTAATATTGATCTTTCTTTTTATCACCTAAAATAATATATGCAATATGATAGGTATCACTATCAAGTATTTACTTACTAGTGAATAAGTTTATATTATATTAATGATAATCATTATAATACTAATCATAATAACCTGTATTAATATAATATGGTTACTTATGTATATATGTAATATGTGAATTCTAATATATAATTTAATGTGGTTTCTTCAGTTTAATTTATTTTTTTAAATCATGTAATTATACAATCAGAATTCAAAGGGATACACAAACGATATATATATATATATATATATAATATGAATAGCAATTCAAAATCGAATGAAAACCATCTCAACACCACATTATCAATTCGTCAAATTGAAACGAATTCTACAACCTATGTACACATCAACTTAAATATCCCATTGACACACGACATCCTTCTAGAAGCTAAGTAGAGAACAAGTTATATTATAGATTTATCTTATTAGACATTATATGGTAATAATTGATAGGTCTGAGATACCCCCAACTTTCAATCACCCTTGATCTCCCCTACGTATAGGTATACCATATATACCTGAAGGTATAGCCCCTGAAGTATTGACATAGTTCAACTTTAATGATCCATCCTCTCACTTGCGAACAGTGTACTGGTAGAAAAACAAAGACCCATCCAATAGTATTTAAGTAATGTAATATACCAATATGATACACTGGTATACCAACAGCTGGTAACATTAACAAAGCATATACGTATAGATGTATCGCTCTATCTGCGATGTAAATGAAATTATGAAGAAAATGATTCTCAACAGAATTCAACAATTTATAAATCCTGTTATTCGATATAATAAAAAGAGTCCTACCAGGAAGGTATACAACTACGAACAGTGTTGCACTCTGTAGATTAATAGAAGCCATCAGATAACCTAACGGCAATACTGTAACGATAACATAGCGAATACCACACGATAGCACCCCTAATATCACACATGTACTATAGCTACGAGGGTAATGACCGGATACTGAGTGACCACACAGCGGACTATAGTGTGTTACTATGCGAGACAATGGACAGACAACATCACGCGAGGACTTGGGCAACTTAAAGGCTGATTAGAAGTTGCAGGGTATTGATGATCTACTCAATGAAGGCTGGACGGGAGTTCGATTAACATCAATAACATTATTATATATAAATAAATATATATTAATAGGTATATTTATATGAACCTTAATCATTGAACTGAATTTATTGGCTACCTTTACCGTATCTTTCACTTTGTCGTGTGTACTTACTGTACAGCTATCCTACAAATAACATAAAGTTTATATGTAAGTTACATATAATATTAAATGTTAATGTAAATATATATGTGCTACATTTTATAAAGTATGCAGATAAATCAAATAAATAATATTTACAGTGTTACAATATGTAGAATTTCCTACGTAGAATAATGTATATACCCTACAATAGAATGCCGAATATTACATTTGTTATAGTTACAATTCGGGTTAGAATCAATAGGTATTACGTACACCAGTATGTTGAGGTTGCCCTATGTATAATAATGTTGGGCCAAGCACGGAGAACAAACATATAGGTTAACAAGCAGTAACTTTCTTGTGTAACTTAAAGGCTGATACGAACTGTGACGATATAAATGAGATACGCAATATGATGAACATGACAGAAGATTGGAATACGATTTCAGAAGTGGGTATAACTAGACTTCGAATAAAGTAACAAATATATATATAGAAATAGTTATGTAAACCTTAATAATTGCGCTGCATTTTCCATCAATGTTTACCAGATCTTTTACTTCATTGTGTTTCTTTACTGTACACGTATCCTTTACATATATAAGATAACGTTTATATGTATGTTACCTTTACTATTAAATTCATATGTAATAGATATGATAGGTGTTCACTAATACGCCTACATATTTACTAATAAGCCTACATGTTTACTAATACGCCTACGTGTTTACTAATACGCCTACGTATTTACTAATACGCCTATATGTTCACTAATACGCCTACATGTTTACTAATACGCCTACTTGTTTACTAATACGCCTACGTGTTTACTGATACGCCTACGTGTTTACTGATACGCCTACGTGTTCACTAATACGCCTACATGTTTACTGATACGCCTACCTATTTACTGATACGCCTACCTATTTACTAATACGCCTACTTGTTTACTAATACGCCTACGTGTTTATTAATACGCCTACGTGTTTACTAATACGCCTACGTGTTTACTAATACGCCGATAATGAAAATATAATAATGTTTGCAAAGTTTATTAACAATGCGTAAGATAATATATATATATATATATATATATATATATATATATAATGTTAATATATTATAAATATATTGTATAAACCTTTCCCTTGAACATCTTACGCATACTTTTTCTGAGTGACAGCATAATTACTTTTCTGTCGGAGGTTAAGAGGTTAAGAGTCTTAACAGTTTATACTTGTTACAGTATTGCGAGGTTTAAACGAATGCGAGGTTTAAATGAATGCGAGATATAAACGATGTAAATAATAATGAACGATAATAATTATTCGTAATGTTTATAACAAGATAATATTCGTAAAATTAAATTTTATAATTTCGATTAAAATTTTATTTTACAATATAATATTATTTTAAATGAAAATCAAATGTAAATCATTAATATATTGAATTGAATTGAATTGAATTGTTTATTTAAACACCAATATAGCGGATATAATAACTCTGGTGTATAATAATAACGAAAAAGAATAAAAACAAACGAATAGAAAATACAATATAACAAAAATTTAAATAAAATAGATTTAGATATAAAGATTAAATAACGCTTATACAAAAATAAATTAAGAAGTGTTTAAATAATGTTTTAGTTTCTTTATAAAATAATATAAGGATTGGACCTTCCGTAAGTCATACGGTAGGACGTTCCATATGCGAGGAACAGCGGAGGAGAATGCCCGATTACTAAATCCATTGTATAAAGTATTGCTCTCCAACAGTATAGCATCAGATGTTCGAATCTTCTTCAGTATGCGACGACGTTTCAGTTGAGTATGCCGATAGTCAGGCTTACCTAGGAATATAGATTTATGAGCTAGACAGAGTACACGATATTTGCAACGCTTTCTAAATAATATCCATTTAAGATTATGTTGGTGTTCATCTGTTTTCAAATGTTCACTACGATTGATATTATAAATAAGGCGTATAGAAGCGCGAATAATTCTATCAATCTTGTTGACCTCTATATTCTTTAAGTCACTAAATAAGGATCCGCAATAATCAATTCTGGATAAAACTAGAGCATTAATACGTAGTTTAGTAATACGCTTAGAGCAATACTTTCTAATATGTCTAATCCTACGTAGATGAAAGTTAGCTGATTTTGATATAGAATTAATGTGAGCATCAAAAGATAATGTACTATCGAAGATAACTCCAAGATTACGAACTGAAGCAGAAGGATGTATAACCCTACCATCAATGATTACCTGTGGAAAAGTAGTAGGATATATATACCTATATAATCTAGATACATTTAGTAGTTCGGTTTTAGAGGTATTTAGGTACAAGTAGATCGTTTCTATGAAGCCAATTAATTATTTCAGATGCACATTCCAGAAGTTCCAAGTTGGAGTTAAGCGAGTTAACAGGAATTTTAATAATTAGCTGTATATCATCAGCATATATATGGTAGGTAATATTAGGAAATTTACTAAAAATATTAGATAGAGGACGCAAGTAAATAGAAAACAATAAAGGACCGAGTACTGATCATTGAGGAACTCCACATAGTATGTCAATGGGAGGCGAAATATAATCATTCACTTTTACTGAGGAAGTTCGATCGTTAAGAAATGAAGTTAACCAGCTGAGAGAAGAACCTTCAATTCCGAGTTCCTTAATGCGTTCAATAAGAATATTGTGGTTTAGAGTATCAAACGCACTCGAAAGGTCGAGTAGAAATAGTTGCGCACAATGAGATGAGTCGAGCGATTTATAGAGCCTATCAGTAATAATATTTAAAGCAGTTTCAGTGGAATAATGTGTTCTATAAGCACTCTGGTAGGGTTCCATTAAATAGTTATTCTCAAGATAAAATATCAATTGTCTACTGACTACACGTTCCATGATTTTACTGATTATCGGAAGTTGGGATATGGGTCTATAGTTCATAAGATCATCAGGATCGAGAGAGGATTTTTTCAGAATCCGCTTAATAATAGCATATTTTAGAGATTTAGCCATGATCCCATCATTAAGTGATTCCGAAATTAAATTCGAGATAGTAATCGAAAGTTATAAAACTAAATTTCTAAAGACAACCAAAGGAAGAGGATCAATAGGAGATGTTGTATTGGACATCATAATCAATTTGTGTATTTCAAAAATGGAAGGCGAGGAAAAACTAGATAATTTACATAAAGTTGGTTCAGTGATTTGATGGGCAATCATACTCGGAGGTATCAAAGCCAGTTTAGATTTAATACATTTAGAAATACTAGATAACTTATTATATAAACTAGATACAAAAGAAGAACACATATTATAATCGGAAAGTCTATTTGATATGGGATTTAAATTACTACCAAGTATACTAGGATATATTCTATTCACTATTTTGAAAACATTTTGGGAATTTGAACCACAGGCATTTAGTTTTTGCTAATAGAAATTAGCTTTTTGTGAATAAATAGCTTTCTTATAAGCCATCCTTGCCTCCAAGAAAATATACTTATGATAAGAAGATTGATGAATTCTACGCTCAAATTTCCTTAATGAACGTTTCATTATAGCAAGATGAGAAGAAAACCAAGTGATGAAGTATGTAGAGTGAAGTAACGAGATTTTAAAGGAACTAAGTTATTCAAAGTAGATGAAAGACAGTAATTTAAAAAATCAAACGATATGTGATCACTGGATAATCTATTCTCAATTTGTAACCCAAGTTCATGATAGTTTAATTTCCTCAACTCCCTATAAAAAACTAATGACTTAGTTGATACAGGTTTCCTTAGATAAATAGATGTATGAATCAGATAATGATCAGTTAAGAGATCAGAACGAATACAGAGTGAAATGAACTGAGTGGGTGTATAATTAGGAGTAAAAATCAGATCAAGAATATTAATATTGGCAATTGCCACTTGTGTGAGTAGGACAGGATATATGTTGATGAAGACCAAGGGATTCAGTTAATTGCCTAAATAAGGAATGGGGTTGAGACATGGAGTCAAAATGATAATTGAAATCGCCCATACAAATGAATTTAAAAGAGCTAGAATGTAAGCCATTATTTATGCAATCAGAGAATTCATCAAAGAAGATGGAATAATCAGGCCTAGGAGGCCGATAAATAACTATAATACGAAGTATATCGAAAGGGAAATTAATTAGGCTAAATGTGCAAGATAAGCAATCACTATAAGAAAAAGTAAAAAAAGTAAGAGAATAAATGGAAGGCGTTGGTAAGTCCAATATAATAAATTTAATTAAAAAATATGGTAACTAGCTATGAATTATTATTGTTTAAAATGTTCCTCTATATATTAGAAAATATACAAATCAATATTAATTGATTGGTGATTTTATCTTTATTTATAAAATTATATATAATTTTATATATATATATATATCCTATAGGATATATATAATTTTATATATATATATATATCCTATAGGATATATATAATTTTATATATATATAGGGAAATATATAATATTTAATATTGTTTATAAACTATAGTTACATTATTGTAATTATATTTGAAATGTATACATGTATACATAGTAGTAGTATTGTATATACAAATTAGAATAGTGGAATATAAGTATTGGTTCATTAGGTATCCTATAGGTATCCGACATGAAAATGTTACTTTTATCAGATATTGATAACGTATCAGATTATATTAGTGGTTAATATATTATCGCCGATAAAGTATAGCGATGCTTTTCAAGCTGTAATCTAATACACCACTTGATGTTGAAATGTCAACATGAACTATAACAGGTCAATTGTATATTATCTATATCTCCTAAATATATTTATATTATCAGGAAAGTATATATCATGTATATAAACACTATATACATATTTTTTTTAAATAAATCTAAAATACATTAACTATAATCGTTATAAATAATATATTATACTCGCCAACAATTTTCCTGGATCGGTTCGTAAAATCTCCTCAACTGATAAACCAATATTTGTTAACTCTGTATTCCATCAACTTAACAAAAGTGTGTCTTCTGATTTATCTAATTTGTTGATTCTTTCAATTTGGCATTATGGCATTCGCTTGATATTTGTCACTCTCTATTACTCTTAACAACCGAACTCATTCTATAGAATGATTTCGATAGAAGACTTATAAGTCTCTTTGTTTATTATTGAACTTTTTAATCTGAGGCAAATACTTCGTAAACTACAACGTAAATATACAACCTGTACACTTGACACTGATATTATTGCCTTTAAAGTTTGTCTACCTATTTACAAAAAAATGTCTATATACCAAATCGTCATACTTCATTCAATGAAGTTCATTGGTATGATCTGTAGTTATGACATATCTTCTAACCAAGCTTACAAATATCCTTCACCTTAGTAGGTAAAACCCAGTCTAAGTATTTTCATTAATAATCTGATTCAGTACTTTTTTTCATCGTTTGCCAATTTCTTCCAATACAAAATTTCTTGTTTTATCAATGTACTTCAAAATATCAACTCGACACTACTCATTATCAATTTAACATACACTCAGAATCACTGGTCATGTTTATCTCTCCCCACACATGACAGTATACTCTATCTAATAACATTATTGTAACACTATCCTACACAAATAGATTTTCTTATGACTTAAGTCAATGTATTGAGTATAACCTACTTCGTATTTATTGTTCGCATATAGGTTGTATAACATCTATAAGTATGTACGTTAAGCCGGAGCGGCTCGGACTTTTTTTGTTGAAAATTGCTGCACCTTCTAGCATTTTATGTTTGGAGTATTTCTGTCACAATGGTATACTTTTTTTTTTTTTACATGAAGTATTCGCCGTGCGCCAGAGCTTTTAAAAATACCTATAAATATTTTTCTATAGAAAAAATACCGCTATTACCTATATTGAAATCACATGACAATTACATTATAAACCCTTATAAACAACTAATTTTCAAATTTATATTCATTTTATTATACTTTTTAACCACGAACCTTCTTACTAATACACCTTTTTATATTTTATATAACCCCAAACCATTTACTAAATGACAAATAACACCATATATGGATATAATCGGCTAATCTTACTGTATAAATAATAACTATAAAAATATTCGAATATGGGATATTGGTACTAAAATGAGATTTTATATATTTATGCTATTATAATAAAATTTGTATAGTTGGAATGCTTAGCAAATTCTATAATAGAAGTCATATCTTAGTTTTTTTAAATTTTTATTTAAAAAAAAGTTATGACCACAATTGTGAAAAAAAATTAGTAAAAATGTTTAATTTTGTAGATAGAAATTATGAATGTATTAATTTATTTATAATACATATTATAACATAACTCATTCAATAATGAATATTATATAATGAAATTAACATAATATATATATTATAAATATAGCTATCTAAATATTTATAGAAATAAAAAAAATATCAGCATTTCTGACCAATATGGGGAAAATTGGGATTTTTTTTTTTAATAATATTTTTTTATCTAAAATTAATATAATTTATATTTTTACAAAGCTCTTTAAATTCTATAATATAAGTTGTATCTTGGTTTTTACAAATTTACAAAAGAAAAAAAATGATAGAGCAAACTAATAATTTAAAATTTATAAAAAAATAAGATAAAAAGTAAAATATATTTTAAAAAATTTCTAACGATTTAAATTCTTTAAAAAAACCCTATTATTAATCCAGTCGATTGAAAAAAAATTTTTGTAATAGTGCGTAAACTTTTTTTTTTCAAATATAAAATTTATCATATTTTTACATTAAAATAGTGAATAAATAACCATATTTTATACTATACATTATTTTTTTAAAATTAATTTCATGTAATAGTACACTCATATACTTATGTATATATATTTATGTTTATATTTTTTTATAAATAATTTTTTTTTAATTAAAATTAAAATATTTTGTATTTTTCCAAAATTTCCTGGAAATTTCCTGGAAAATCGAAAAAAAATATTGTACAAATATTATCTTATACAAAAATATATAATTAAAACTATAATTGCAGATAAAACTAAAAAAAAAAATTGTAATGATGTTAAATCGAAGTTTCAAATATTTCCTATCTCCTCCATGTTAAACTTCCTATCTCTTCATGTTAAACTTTAATTAGGTGGCGCACCTCCAATAATTAATTTTTTTAATTTTTTTTTTTGTATTCAATTTAATATGTTATCTAGTTAATATAAAAAAATGTGCAGCAATTTTCAAAAAAAAATTACCGAGCCACTCCGGCTTAATGTACGTGTGTCTCCTTAATACGTTTCTTCAGTAGGATCTCTATTTTCTCACTTTCTAGTTGATCAATCAATACGTTTGATATTAGTTGAGTTTACCATCAGAGCTGCGTGAGATGATCTTGGGTGATAACTATTCTTATGTTATCCAACATATTTCTTCATAGATATTACAATGATATATGTATTTAACTTTCAAATTATTACAGCTAAATAATATGAATATAAAGTAGAAAATAGTGCATTTCTTTGATAAAGAACATACACACATACGAGGTATATGTTCACTATGTAGTAACTTAAGTTAAATAATTATTTAGAAATAAAATGTTTGATATATTTATTTTACTAGTAATGATAGTAGGATATTAAGATATTTATCATATTTATCTATTTATCTTCCTATCCTTCTATTTACCATTAGGGGAGCGTGGGGAGACTACAATATGAGATTGAGCCACCAGAAAAAAATGTCTAATATAAACAATTATAAAAATAATAACCAGTAGGTATACCCAAAGATCGTCTGAAGGACTTCGTAGTATCTTTGGTATACCTAACAATGGTTGGTTGGTGAAGTGACGGGCTGGATCGCGATGATTTTTCCGCGATCAGATCTGTTTCGGGATCGTGTAAGAAAGAGAGGATCGGATTCGGGATCGGCAAATGATCGGGTAACGAATGGAGGATCGGTATCGGAAAAAGGATCGCATAAGAGAATAAATAGAGAATCGGAATCGGGATTGCCGATCCAGAAAAAAAAGTTTCGGTACCCATCAGTGCATATTGTATAATAATGAATAAATTATTATATCTAATAGATAATGGCAAATGATAACTATTTTTGATGCAGCTTTGAGGTAAGTTACGACCACACCTTCCAAGGTATTGCAAAATTGTATGACTTATTATTTGTATTCAAAAATTACAATATATTAATATTATATGATTATAGATATTATTGTGATTTTAAAATTGTATTTAATTTTTTAATTCCATAGATAACAGGGACACGGGTACCGAATACGGATACCCTGAATACCACTAGATAAACCATATAGTATTTATGAATCAATCAGACAAATTACAATTACATTATTATAATTAATTTTATGAATAATTTATTCTAATTTAATTAGTTAATTATTTATTTTTTATTATTTTTTTAATTAATAATACACTTTAAGTATCTAAATAATAAAATTTTAGATTTATCTTTATTGGTGGTATTACTATTATAACGCACACGATTTTTATGAAAATCAGGATAGTTCATACGCTGCGCGCTGATTGGTTTAAGGGTCCATATTAAGAAAACTAGAGTGTCCGTATTAGCAAAGCCCTAGGGAAAGCTATTAGCAAGCTTGCTAATACGGGGCTTTAGTATTAGGGACTTATATGACCTCTAGATATATGCTTATAACTTAATGAATATTAGTTAACAAATATAGAAATTATATATATATATATACTTTTTAGAATGCTTTATTTTTTAATATAGTGTTATATTTTATGTCGATACATTAATATTCTAGAGAAGGTTTTAAGTTAAAATTTGTTTTCTAAATTTAAAACGTAATGAAAAAATTAGTTTATGGATATATCAGCAATATTTGAATAATTAAAAAATTAAAAATACTTTTTTAGACTATTTATATAATTATGAATATTTTATTCATTACACATTTTTTTGTATGATTTATGGTTTATGAAATACCGAGAGTGTCCGCGTATTCGGTTACTTTTCTCTAAAGTAGGCCCTAATACTGGTTCTCCCCTTAGATGTATATAGGGGAAAGTAACCTAATACGGACACTTTAACAATAAATGGTCTTAACTTTGTATGACTCATTATTTGTATTCAAAAATTACAATATATTAATATTATATGATTATAGATATTATTGTAATTTTAAAATTTTATTTAATCTTTTAATTCCATAGATAAAGGGGGTGTCCGTATTCGGTACCCATGTCCGAATACGGACACCCTGTGTTTTAATACGGACACCTTATATACCACTAGATAAACTATATATTATTGATGAATCAATCAGACAAATTACAATTACGTTATTTATAATTAATTTTATACAAAATATATTGTAATTTAATTAGTTAATAATTTATTTATTTTTATTATTTTTTAATTAATAATACAATTTAAGTATCTGAATAATAATTTTTTTAGAATTAGCTTTATTGGTAGTAATACTATTATAACGCACGCGATTTTTATGAAAATCAGAATTGTTCATATGCTGCGTTCTGATGGTTATAGGGTGTCCATATTAAGACATTTAGAGTGTCCGTATTAGGAAATTATATGACCTCTAGATATATGCTTATAACTTAATGAATATTTGATAAAAAATATAGAAATTAAAAATAAAATTTATAGAATGCTTTATTTTTTAATAATTTATTATTATATTTTATATCGATACATTTGTATAATCTTGATAAGGTTTTAATTGAAATTTTTTTTCATACATTTTTAAAATGTAATAAAAAAATCAGTTTATTTGATATATCACAAATATTTTGAATAATTAAAACATAATAAATACTTTTTTAGACTATTTATATAATTATGAATATTTTATTCATTAAACATTTTTTTGTAGGATTTATTGTTTCTGAGATACCGAGAGTGTCCGTATTCGGGCACTGTCCGTATTCGGTTACTTTCCCCTAATAGACTTTGTTTATGGATGCATATATTATTTTAAGGAATACTTTTCACTATTAATATGGAAACATTTTATTTACAATAAATTAACTACATGAAAAATAATAATTAATCAATATATATTCTATTATATTATTTTTATTGAATTATATTATTTGTACTGAATTATATTATATTTACTGAATTATACTATTTGTACTGAATTTTATACTTATTATTACTCTATGAGGATTCTTATAGGGATATATTCCAAAGTAGTTATATTTGTATAGTATCATCTATTTATATTTGATTTAATTTTGTTTATTTATATCATTCTATATTATATTATAATAGTGTATTTTTATTATATGTCCTTATGCTACATTTCATTAATTCATTTTGTCACCTATATTGTATTTATTATTTGATTATATATATTTAATTCACGATATATATCTTAGGTATGTCATTTATTTATATATTAAGTAGAATTATGTAATATACCATTATGAAGATAAGTTAAAATATAACATAATTATTAAATAGTAAAAATGTAATTCATTGTATAATCGTAGTATTTCACTAAATTAAATAATTATTTAATAATGTATAGGATACACTTAGGTATATAATTTATATATATATATATATATATATATATATATAATTTATATAATATAAACACAGTATATACTTGTGATTTATTATTGTTAAAATAATTTATATTGATTACAATAAATAATATTTAAATTATTCAATATTATTATACAAACTATTATTATAATACGTTCTATAATATATAGTATACATTCGTATACTTAATAATAAAGACCTAATTTCTTAAATATATATATATATAATATAGTCTTTTCTATGTGAATACATGAATACAACTATAATATGTATACAATTGTATATACATTGTATATGTTAACATATATATGTTAAAATACTACATATAATATATATTATAATTTGGTATTGTTATTTAATAATTAAAGTGTAGTTCCTATATATTTAAATACAAATCATACGATTAACTAAATGTAATAAATTCATATAGATTATTCGTTCCTGTATATAAAATTGGATATTTAGTTAGCTCAAAGCCATTACATTATTCATATAAAATAAACTAAATTTAATAAGACGAAATTAGTTATTACCTAAAAAGTCGTCCGAAAATGACCTCGTCCGAGATTACTGGTATTCCACCAGTATTCTCATCCACGATTATAGTATATATTAGGACCAATAGAAAATTGTTTATTTCTTTCTATTAAATCAGTTATTATTTTAAATTATTTAGATTTTTAATTAGGTTTTAAGTTAAATATATATTTTAATTTATATCTTATCATTATATAGAGTAACATGGCGGAAATAAAGTAAGTTATATATGTACATATAAATCGGATTAGAGTTAACTAAATTATTTGTAAACATTATTTCAAAGTAAATAATTAGAATTATTTACAAATTAAATTTTTAATTTTTAAAATTATAAATTTTATAATAAAATTATAAAATTATATTATATTAAATTTTAGGATCATTATAATTCTCACAATGCAAGGACATAAACACATAGTTGCGTGAGTTATATTTATATTGCAGGAGTTGACATATATTGATGTCAAATAAATATACATATTCGTAAAAGTAGATCCGCACGAAAATATATCCTAACTTAGGATATATTTTTGAATATATTTCCTAACTTAGGACCTAAGCAATGCTTAAAGCATATACTATATCATATAGCATATAGTATATGCTATAGGATACTATTATAGTATCATACTATATGATTATCATAATGATATAATAATATATAATAAATTACTAAGTAATTCATTATTATAATGATTATATATATATTTAATATAATTATTATATATAAGTGATTTCGTACGCAATGATAATACATATTTAATAATATGATATTATTATGATCATATATATAATTATTATAATGATATTATAATAATATCATTATAATAATTATATATATGATCATAATAATATCATATTAATAAATATGTATTATCATTGCGTACGAAATCACTTCGCATGAGATCATTGGTATTCTTATAGAGGGGTGCACGAGTTGGGAACGGTTTTCAAAATCTTACTAGCAATTAAGGCGGACGGCAATCGCGCCTAGCGTATACAGTTAAATAAATAAAGCAGTAGAGTACAATTTCAAGATTCATCTGTACCATTAAAATAGATCTTAAAATAATATTTAGAAGTGATCTTATATAATTGTGTATAAATAAATGATCGGCTTTCCTTAACACCATGAATACCTTAATATTAGAACCGTTTCGTAGTGACATTAGAGCCATAGGGTTATAATTAAAAACTTCATCTAAGTTCTTGAATAACAATAAATATCACCAAAATAAAAATAACACCATAAAGTGCCTGCCTGATACTGTCTGGCATTTTTATGTTGTCGATTTGTTATGTAAATATGTAATAATAGATAGAAAGGGCCCATCATTGCTTAATTATTTATTGTGGATGTGATTTCAAGTATATATCTCTATAGAGATGACTGGCGTTTCACAATTATTACCTTCGTAGATTACGAAATCGTGAAATTTGATTTTGTACACAAAAAGCAAACAACTTATATATATATAGTTGTTAGGTAATACTAAATCAGCCTTACAACTAGATTCGTATTTTCTCATCTTTACTGAGCCACTTAAAATGTTTCTAAGGAAAATATAGCATATGAAAAATAGTTTAATTCGATTTCGTACACAAAACATGAATAGCGCCACCTATATCAGGTTTATTTTCGGAACTATTTGTATATAATCTAAATTCGTATCAAACTATACACTTTTAAAATATAAAATAATATGTTTTAAATTATTATTTATATGATGATAACTAAGTGTGCATTACTAATATATAATACAGCAATAGGATATGGTGATTTTAAATTCTATACATATCTATGTAGCGAGTACAATCTAATTTATATTGCATGTAATGTAATAGAGCATTGAAAACATTGTTGCGTAGATATCGCGCCAAACCTAAATCAATTTTATGATTTCGATACTACTGCTAGCAGTAATATGTCTGAATATTAATTACGTTGTGTGGATAAGGAGTGTTAGATCTTTGCTTAGCGACATCTTTGGCTTGGGTACACTTACTAAAATTTGACCTTCTCAATTCATCAGTTTAGCGACTTTTACTGACTGTTCGTAGCATAGTTTTGACAGTCACGTTTCACGAAGTATCACGAATTTTATATCCAATTAAATTATGTTATAGCGGAGAATTATAAACTTTGGAGAGTAGGACATTAAAGTTATAATATTTAAACGTTACACTTTATACATTAATAACAAATGTTCGATCGTGAATTATTTGATTTAAAACATCGATAACACTATTCCTCTATTCTAAAGTCACTTTCACACCGAAAAAAAAGCCCGTTATCGGACCGATATCGTCGAACATCCAAATCGGGCAGTTTTGGTGTGAATGACATTAACAATATCGGGTAGGTTTGCCTTATGCGTGTATTTACATATAAATTACCTATTCAATGTTTAGCTTGCCCGATATCGGGTACAATTTTAAAACGAATAAAAAATAAATAATTTTTAAACCTCAATAATGGGGTCTAGAGACGGACTGTTATTTTGGTGAAAACAGCTTAATACCTCCCCTTCTTCTAATACATTCTATTCTCCTAACATCATCTAACACATTCCACAGGAAGAAGAGAAGATCGAGTATGAAGAATGTTCGTATTCATTATATATATATATATATATATATATATATATATATATATATATATATATTGTATGTATTAGTTATATATTAGTGTTGCATTCGAATCCTACTATCAGAGTATCTGTATAGTATTCGTTCAAAATAGTCGAGTATCAGTTCGAAGTTCGATTGCAACAATATTATATATATATAATATAGATTATATTTAGAATAATTTCAAAATAAATTAAATGTTAAATAACAATAATGTATAAGCAATTTATTTTAACCTAATATCCTACCATTCAATTCCATTAATTAAATTAAATTATCAACATTCATAAGGAAATATTACAATGATAATATAAATCATAGTAATAACTATTATTAATCTATATATATATATGTTTATTATTATATTATTATCAGATTTAGGTTTAATTATAATAGCAGATTTTATTGAGATAATTTCCCTTATAAAATTATATAAGGGTTAAATAATGCAATATAATATATAATGTAAATAATATAATATAATTATATAATTAATTCTTCCGATTAATTCACGTGCCTGCAAGTGATACCACCTGGTGTGATGTTTTAGACAAACCCTACGTAACTTCTATCATCGTTGTTAGGAGACCATCGCCTACATACCTAACAAGAAGAGAGTCAGTTTCCGTGCCGATCCCGAAGAGTTAGTAAATCGTCCAATGGAATCGTCTAATCGGTGTCTGTATTTCAGCCTGCTAGGATATCTCTTTATAGATATTTACTCACTATTATCAACGATTTTTCGAAGCTAAGATATAACACTCCCTATCTACATAATATAATTAACATATACCCCTGCTGCTGCTGGTAGTATTATCGAGATCACTGAAATAGATTTACGTTTGGCGCTATTCCTATACAACAATGTTTGCTATGCTCTATTGAATTACATGTAATAATAAATTAGATTTTTCTCACCACATAGATATGTATAGCATTTAAAACCAACATATCCTATTGCTTTGTTATATATTAGTAATATACACTTAGTTTTTATCATATAAATACAAATTTTAAGCATATTATTTTACATTTTAAAGTATATATTTTGACACAAATTTACATTATAAACAACACATAGTTCCGAAAATTAACCCTATATAGGTGGCGATGTTGGTTTTTGTATACAAAATCGGACTAAATGATTTCGCATGAGTGTTATATCTTTCCTTAGCACATATCTTTGCAATTAGTGACCTGTAGTTTTAAGACTAAATATCATTATTTAAATGATCGTTACTGTGTCATATATTTATCTAATAGAATCATATGTTTGCATGTCATTTATATTTAAAATTTATGTTTTTCTATATATCAAAGTGATAATTGTATACTGCGATTTAAAATAAAATGTAAATGATATCATAATTTAAATATAAACTTTTTTTTATAAATTAAATATCAATATAAATTAATTTATATTCATTTAAAGATGAGATAGCAAAAGTTTTAATATATTCTAATAATAATAGTATTTAAAACATATATGGTATATAAATTTGATAACAATATTTATAAACATCTAAAAATCTGTACATTATGAAATGATTCAGAAGTAGATCGTTATGAAATTAAAATATAAACATCACTTTTTAATGACATAATCTATAGTCATATAAGTCATATCGGTACCTACCACTGTATCTCTTATATATATATATATATATATATATATATATATATATATATATATACTTTAGTATTAAGGAATGTCAGTAAATAATGGTAGCATTTTATCCCAAGTATTTGCATTGTAAATTCATTTTCAATTAATATTTATAATTCATATACCCTAAGTATTACTAATTTTGACCACGAATGAATCGTTTTATTTAGTACCCGTGTTTGTATTAATTATAATAACAATAAAGAAGATCGTCTCTAGGATTCAACTATATAACATCATGATATCACCTACACAGTGTGCTTCATATTAGTCCCAGAGTGAAACATGAACTTCTTCCTTTGTTAGTAGCTGCTATCCGTTTTAGTATAGTATACGTATTCTATTGTATCGTGTTATAGTGACCAGGGTTGGGGTCAAATACACTTTATCAAATACAAATACAAATACAATTACATTTTTCTTAAAGAATAAAATAAAAATCAAATACATCACTGAATAATTATTCAAATAAAAATACACAAAATAAGCGTATTTAAATACAAATACGTATTTGTCCCCATCCCTGATAGTGACTCATCGTTGTAACTATAATCATACTAACTAATTTATTGTAATCGAATGTTTATTTTTACCTAATCAATATCGTTACTTATATCTAAATGATTCCGTTATTAATGAAATTATTGATTTTTCAGCGCGACGAAGAAAAAAAAACCGTCGAATGCACGTTAGTCGAAGTAATTTATATTCGTGTTTAAACTATCAGCCGCTATATTTAATACTGTCCCTTATTTCAGAGCCCCAGAATAGAATGACTAGATCTCAACTAAGGTTTCCCATTATTATTGTATCTATCAACTATTTTATCGAATTTTTCTTTAAACTCAAATTAATATCATTAATAATAATTAAAATATCGATATGTCAGTTTAGTTATGTGTTTTTTTAAATTTATAAACTTATAACATGAAAGCCTTAGAATAACTAACAAAACACACTTTTGTATCTTTATTTATTAATGTGACTTTATGTAGTAATTTCTATATAGAATTATTGTTATTTCTATCTTTATAATTGAAATGTATCTATAATTAATTTATAATTATAACAAAATTTAAAAGATATATTTAATCTATTTAGATAGTAAATAATAGAATATATATTTTGTTATTTTTTTTTATAACCAATTAGATATAATTTTATTGAACACTACTAATATTGAAATAGATTTTAAATATTTATAAATTTTCTAAAATATTATTACCGCATGAATTCATTATAACATATTAAAGTGTAACGAATTATCTTGAAGCTTATTATTTATATATATATATATATATACCATGTATTCATATATATTATAAATATTTATATAAAAGCTTACAAATTATATAGCTCATGCAATAAACGTTTTATTTATATACTATGTTTTCATATTATAAGTTCTTATATATTATACAATTAAATTATAAATTTATAAATTCATGTATTTATAGGTTAGTATAATTAATGCGCAAGTAAAGGCTTTATAAATATATTTATAATTATTATTACAACTTATAATTATTTTCTATTCTACATATCATTTTTAATAATTAGATTAAAATTTGTAAAATACTGTAAAATTTATCAATTTAAATTACCAATTATTAAAATAATTTGAGTTTTCGTAAACTATTAATTTATTATGTATTATATATATATATATATATATATAAATATGAGATAATTCTTGTAAAAGTTATATTTACTATCAATTAATATAATTGTTTCCTTACAGACAAATGCCAAATCACAGTTTCATCGAGGTTAGAAAAAGAGTCGCAATGATAGTAGAATTAATTAATGTATACATCGCTTGATTCTATTGAAAAGTATCCTAAGTCCATAATTATTCTAATTACATTATTTCTAGAGATTTACAATAACAATTGATTGTGAAATATAATCATGATTATATATATATATATTTCATTATATTTATGAAATTTATAATTTAATTAAAATTTGAATAAAAAAAATGCTATCGTTATCATATGAAGTTATTGTTGACAATGCACCTATTGAATAGAGATTTTTATTATTCAAATTATTTAGTTTATTTGATGTAAATATATAATTATACGCCTTCTCACACAAAAGCTGGAATCTTCTTTAGAGGAAATAGAGAGATATTCACATCTGAACGAGACGCTAGGGCAGGACATGAACGAATCTAATTACGGTTACTCGACGTGTAAAGGACACGCGTGATAAGTATTTAGTGATACATAGTACCCAAGTGTATCGCGTCGGTAGGTTCTATTGGCGAGGACGCCTACTGTATTATACTATTTATACTATTATTAACTTTATTTTACTGTCAATGATTATATCGTATCGTAAACTGGGTAAGCTTTAGTCTTCTACAGATCCACAGGTATAGCGGGTAATTTATATTCGAAAATAGCAAGATATATTACTGATAATCAAGGGTAGGTTGCATGTTCAAAAATTAACAATGAAAGTTGTAATACTAATTTATAATAGGTTGTGTGACAAAAGTATTAATGTTAATGATCTTGAAACACCATTTAATGCATCCTTAATATATATGTCACTATAATATATGTCAATAAATAGCGTAGTGTATTGTGTACTTCATATGCTAATAAATAGTATATTATATTGTATAATCTACTATATTACGTGACAATTTCGAAAAAATATAAATCAAATTAGTTGTTTATATGTATTTAATATTAGCATTAGCATTCGCATTAGCTTATTTTTACTCTATCATATGATCGTCTAGAATCTAGATACTCGATATAGATTTATATATTACCACTTAATTTCGGTTTACTTTTATACAGTTTACATTGTCTATCATTTTACATATATATATATATATATATATATATATATATATATTATTTACATTTATTTGTTTTTAGTATAATTTTATTATAGTAGTATTATATAGTATGAGTATATATTAATTCTTGTAGTTTTTATATTTTTAGTTTTATATATTAATTTTTGATTAGAATTTATTAACATTTATTAAATTTATTTAGTCAATTATTTAGTCAATTATTTATACATTGGTTTTATAGATTTTTATACGATGATAATCGAATATATACAGAAATATCGGGGTGGTAGAATAGTATATTTCCGTCTATTATTATTTCGGAACTATATTATCGCGCTACTCATAAATCAATGTAAACCATTAGTATATTATTACTGAATACGATAACGCGCGAACTCGCCATCACATCGATGACTAACACGCAGGCTCAGGTCAGGCATCTCAGACGTTCGTCAACGAAACTCTTCACGCGAGCGTCGACATCTCGGTGGACGACTCCTCAGATCTACTGAACTTCACTAGCGCGGCCGGTCCCAGCTTCATCATCTTCAAGGACCCCGACTCGTCTCGAGAGGTCAGCCTCGACCCCGCCGCCACCGTCCGTACTACGAGGGGCGGGGCTGAAGGAGGCGGCGCTGCGGAGGTCACTATGGATGTATCCGGCGATACGTCGTCATTCCTCGCCGACAAGACTTTCATGATCGCCGGCGACGACACGATTTGCTCCGATTCCAGCTCTGGTCAGTACCCCTCCACCCCTAGTACTAGTACCCCTCCTCCACCCCTAGTACTAGTAGACCGACCTTAGGCTAGTGTATACTTACTGTATTCCGCTGTATAGTGTGTACACTGTATACACCAACCCCAATGTATGCCATGGTCAGTACCCCTCCACCCCCCCCCTAGTACTAGTACCCCTCCACCCCCCTGGTACTAGTACCCCTCCACCCCCCCTGGTACTAGTACCCCTCCACCCCTCTGTGGTATTAGTAGACCAACCTTAGGCTAGTGTACACTTACAGTATACCGCTGTAAAGTGTTTACACCGACCCCGATGTTGGCTATATAGTGTAAGCCAGTCGTAACTTATGACTCGTAAGCCAATGTTTAGTTTACGCTGTACTCCTGATAATTTAACTCTTAATTTTGTTGCTCTAGCTAAAATGCTAAGGATACAAAACTAATAAAGATAATTAAGTAATTGTTGTTGTATTCAATATATATTCTCCTATTTCATAATATTATTTAAAATAATGTAAACAATATATTTAAAATAATTGAAATATTTTTTATATTTTTTTACTATAAATGTGAAGTTTATAATAATTTAAAGTATAATACAATATTCTCCATAATAAATATATTATTATATGTTATTTATATACAGTAAAAATTCCGGATAATAATATTAATAATCAAAGGAGTAGTAAGCATTTACGTATGCTTACTAAGTGAAAATAGTAAAAAAATTTGAAAATAACATTCAAAGTTTTTTAAATAGTCTTGTCAATTTTATATGATTTTTAATTTGATTGATCCTGTAAAACACTATTGATAATTATTAAAAATATATTATAAATACTCACAAATTATTTAAATTAATTTACAACTTGATAAATATGATACTGAACATGGATAAAACGTAATACATTTTTTTTTTAATATTATACATATTTTAATATCAGCTTGCACCCTTAATTGTACATAATCAATAAGCACATTTTAGGTCAGTAACCCCTTTACCCCCCCCCCCCTAAAACCCTGATACTTTATACTCTATACGTTTACTACACTTTCCCCCCACTATTATATCATAATCGATATTAGATGTATTTTATTAGATATTAATATTTGTGTTTCATATGAAACTGAAAACAAAATAATTATTTTTATAAGATTTTTTACAATAATTTTGTAATTTTATCTAAATGAATTATTTTTGAATTCTTCACTCACATGATTACAATAGTATACCTCATCTATAATTATGAATAATTATTTGATTATTTGATTATAATCAATAACATATGTTTAACATTTACAAATATTCTTAACTAATATAATAAATACCTAAAAAATTATAGATGCTTTAGCTTTTTTAGTTTACATCAAACATATTAACAAAGATTTTGCGAAGCAAAGATATAACACTCCCTATGCATGCAACGTAATTTAGTAATAGCCCCAACCGCTGCTAGCAGTAGTATCGAAATCACTGAAATAGATTTAGGTTCGGCTCTGTTTGCATACAACAATGTTTTCATTGCTCTATTAAATTACATGCAATATAAATTAGCTTTTACTCACTAAATATATACTTATAGCATTTAAAACATACATATCATATTTGTTTGTTATATATTAGTAATGAACACTTAGTTTTCATCATATAAATATTAATTTAAAGCATATTATTTAACATTTTAAAAGTGTATAGTTAAATACGAATTTACATTATGAACAACGCATAGTTCCTAAAAGTAACCCGCTATAGGTGGCACCAGGGTATTTTGTATACAAATTCGAATTACACGATTTCGCGTAAGTGTTATATCTTTCCTTCGGAAAATCTTTGATATTAATATAATCATCAATAATCATCGATTTTAGATACATATAATATATATATATATAAGTTATATAGTAGAAACTTATTAAAATCAACACTGATATTATTCAATTTTATTGTTGGTGAATAATAGTAACCCTTTGCATCCGAGGACATTATAATTACACACGTCGCCCAGTTCCGAGCGTTTGTGTTTCTTATTAAAATATGTATGGACTTTTTCAATAAATGAAAATATGGATATAAATATAAAAAATGTTCTATTACAAATTATAATTTTTTGGTTTTGTTTATAACATGGTTCATTCATCTGTTAAAAAATTATCAATTAATTAATTATTCAAAATATTATAATCAATTGAAAAGTAACAATTATAATTAATTCTTTAAAATAAATTAATTATATTTCAAACCTGAATTAATGTATATAATACTAATATTTTGTATATTAATTTAGTCTTATTAAGTAGTAACAATATATAAACCAACAATAAACTGAAAAAATTATATAAATTGAGTCATTGTTGAATAATTTAACATAATTTTTAAAATTAAAATAAAAAGTAACGCTATAATTCTGTACTATCGGTGTAACTAATATTGTTACATATACTTCCGCCAATTTTAATATTACTACACAGGTTTTATTTATATAATTACGAACAAGTTAGCCATAAATTATTTTTGTTAAGAGCCGTAACCTTGCCGGCGTTTACATGTAAAAGATAGGGAAAAATAGCTATTTTTAAATAGGTAATAATTTTTTTATTTATGATTATTTTTTCTAATTTTTTGTTAATTATCTAGATAACATTCATCTCTAGTTATATAGTTATATCATAAAATAATAAATGTATTATTAAATAAAGAAAAATTAATTATAATATTAAAATTATTTTTAAATAAATTTATTACCAATTTTTTAAATTAATTTTCAAGTAATTATATTAATAGATTATATTTACGTTAGTATATACCTATATAATACTAACCATATATTAGGCATATACTCAGAAAATGTTATAAAGATTCATAAGATTTATTTATTAATAATTCATGTATTTTAATTAACTTATTAACACAGTTATTTACTCATTATATTTTAGTATATTATAAACTAACATTATGATCAGATTTAGTGATTATCATCATTCAACTACGTTTACTAGCTAGAGGTATCATTAAAATATGTTGACAGGTGGAAGAATCTAAGCAAAATAATGATGCAATATTGAAAATAGATGCTATCTATCCTATCGGCTACTATTTATTACACAGTATTGCCAACTATATTTATATTAACACACTTATTTTCTTATTATTGCTGTTAACATTTTTTAGATCACAAATAAATTGATAAAAATTTACTTAATATTATTACGAACATATTTTTGAAAATGATAATTTTATATCCCACCATTTTGAATAGGTGAATGATTAAACTTCGTATTTGAGGCACTTATATTTAATTTGATATGATATATTATACATCATTTTAAAGATAATGAATTACATTTTAATATTTTAATATACAAAAAATGTCCCTAAAAAAAAAATAAAATCGAAGGTCCTTAAAAAGTTACAACATAGATAATAAATGGTAATATTTATCTAAAATGTTATCAAATTTTAAATTTGTTTGATTTTTATTGAAAGAACTATTTATTACAATGATATTTACTTTAGTTACTATAAACAATAAAATATTCAAGCCATTTTATATATTAAAATGAATTTATAAGGTTATATTATACCAATATACAACCTCTATTTGTTAAATTTAATGAAATATGATTTGGTATTGAACTTGACAATCATCTACACAATAATGAGGATGTTATAGTGTATAAATCCTAAGTGAAATAAATTTAATGATAAAAATGGTGAATGTTTAGTTATTTTAAATAGTACCTATTAATATTTTGATATATATATGTTTGTTTTTATTGAACTAATTGAAATAATTGAACTTATATTTATAACTCATATTTCTTAATGTTATACTTTATTGTTCGCATACAAACCAAATAAAAGTACCTATAAAAATATATATATATTAAATATATATATAAATAACATAACAAATATTTATAAATTAAAATATACCAAATAAATAACTAGATAAATGACTGCTCATCATGTTCCTCCACCTGGTGTGTGTAGTCATCTTCAAAAGAGGGCCACAGTCTCCGAAGTATAGATGCGTGTGTGTGGACGTAGAGTTATATCGATGCGCTTTAACTCGCACTTGAACTCGTGTCATTCTTCACTTCCATTCTATGAATAAAACCTAATAACTAATGTAATATATATATATATAAATGTAGTAATAAATTTAAAATAAATTTCAAAATTATAAAATTAAATTAAATTCTAAAAATGAATAAAACCATATAATTAATATATATTTTTATATATATATATAATGTACTAACAACGAATAATGATAAATAAATGTAAGTATATGTAAATAAATGTAATATTAAATGTAAAAGTGTCTATCTTTGATGATAGTTCGTAAGTAGATAACAAATTAGTTCAATTTTGTGACACTGAAAAATAAACGATTATAGCATAATTTATAATCCAATGATATAACTCACTTTTATCACAAGATAAAATAATTATAGAATAATATACTAATGGATATAATTAACAAATAAGTTTTTCAATTTTACAAAGTGAATAAATATAAGTAATACAATATTGTAAAATAGTAAATATAAGTTATGAATATAAATTAATTAATTATTTCACAAATACAATATTTATTTTTCATTTATATTATATATTGGTTCATAAAAGTTGATTTTTTTAACAATCCTAACACGATTTGATTAATCATTTGTTGACAGGTACTAAATAACATTCTATAAATGTATATTTTGTAATACTATTTATTTTACTTTTTTTCGATTTCACAAATTTTAACTATGCGTCATCCCCTTAAGGGGATATCGCCATGAGACGGCCATTTTGTTAAATTCATATGTATAGAGATAGGTATCGTATTGCCTCCGTTTATTGAGTGTTTCGAAAAACATCTTCATTACATTTTTAAAAAAATTATTGTTATATAAAAAGGACATTTATATCTATAATCCTAGAGACAAACAAAATAAAAAACATATATTTCACATGTATAATATACATACTTTTATGTTATTTTATACATCATAATTATATTTTTTAATATTGTCTGTTAAATTCTATGTTTTATGACACCTACTAGTCTGTCATATTCTAAATACTTTGTAAATAAATAAAATAATAATTATTGTAAAATATTAGGTATAAATTCATTCCATTTTATCAATATAAGATTAATTTTAAAAATTTGTGAAATATAATTTTAGCTTGTAAATATTAAAACAAAATATTTCTTTATTTTTCAACATCAATTTACTCAGTAACTTTTATTTTATGATAAGTAATGTTACTAAAAATTAATATCTTTTTTATTATTGAATATATTTTTATAAAACCTGCATTGGAAATATATTTATTAAAATAAAATATATATGACATTATTTAGAATAATATCTAATAATTTATAATTATATGTGATATATATTATTATAAATTTATAAACTACTTGTTTATATTTATATAAAATTTTATTTTATTGCATATAAAGCCGTATTTATTAGCTAAATATAGAAAATAAAATTAGGACATTAGCTACTATATATATACGGAATTGAACCATATTACATAATAATACTCCATGCCTATTTATCCTATCTTTTAACATGGTGAATTATATTATTACTATATTTATCGGTTACCCTTAAAAGGAATTATTCAAATTTTATGATTTATATAATATAATTTTAAATAAATAATATATTTTTTTCAAAAATCCCTTGTTGACCCTTATCAATAATTCACATTTACGTATATCAATAAATTGTTTTGTACTTTATGTAGTATTACAAATGTTAATACTTTTATATATTTTATAGTTAGATTATTTATAAACAAATATCATTTAAATTAAATTATACGCAAATTACACTTTTATATAAATATGATGAGTAATAATTATAATAATTAATTTAATTAAAATGAAATATAGTTTATAAGCTATAGTAAAATTGTTAACTATTATAAATGTATATTATTAATAAGTACGAATTTAATATATGACCTGTAAATAACATAGTATTTAACAATTAATAAACACATTTCAACAGATAAAGTGAACGACGTTACGAAATGGGACGCGAGCACGATGAACATAACGACGAAGGCAGCGTCGGGAGGCTTTCCCGATGACTCATACTTCAACGATGATAGTCACCTCGAAGAGAGTTTGGGTATGATCACTCGAAGTAGGTCCTCTCACAACGACACGCTTACGAAATCTTCGACGAAAAGTTCCGGTAAAACTAGTAAATCTAAGAAGAATGCAAACATCTCGTTCGATCGAACCCTCAATAATTCTACTAAATCGATTACAAAATCAACCTCACCCGATAAATCAACCTCTATAGATTTTGCTTTAATCAAAGATAGTGTATTTAATTCCACTGAAACCAATACGCAGGATAATTCCCTATCTAATATTAAGTGCGTTTCTGAAAATTCTACAATTCTTAAAAATACGAACAATGAAACGGCAAATAATTCTTCCGTAGATATAGATAATAATAAAGATATCGATGTAAGTTTAATTGAAAATAAACAAAGTGAATTATCAACTGAGACCCAATGTTCGAAACCACGCAGTATTATAGAAACCAGCGTCATCAACACTGAAGATAGTTCAAATAGAAATACGAGTAAAATGTTAACTGAAAACAAGGATGATTCGTTAGGTTATACCCGATTTCTCAATGCGAGTGTGATTTCCTCCGGTACACGAGATACGGATGTAAAGTCTAAATTCTTAAACGTTACGAATTTAGACGAATTATCCATTTGTACTAATAATGTTACGGATGGAAATAATATTAAAGATGAAATTAATTTCTCTATGTTTATGAATGAAGCTAATATGGATAATAAAAATGCAAGATTATCCGATCAATTTATTAGTGTTAACGCTACTGTTATCGATAATCAAGAAAATAATGTAAAAACTACTGAAAGTTCTTTTACTGAGGATAAAAATTCAATAAGTCTTGAAGCAAGTTTAAATAAGGATCATATTAAAATATCTTCAGAGAAGAATTTAAATGACGAAGTTATAAAGTCAAACAATTTTGAGGAAAGTTTAAATATAGATCACATTAAAAATAACTCAACATTATTCTCGGAACAAAGTTATATTCCTGAAATTTCTAATATCACAAATATCGATTCCAAATCTAAATATGAAAATGTTACAAAATATAATGATTCAATCATTTGTACTAATTCTTCAATAAACAAGTGTGCTAAAAATAATACCAATAATACATTAGATTTTTCTAACTTAATTGGAGATATCAGTCCAAAGAAAAAGGCTAGACTTTCAGATGTATTTAATAATGAAAACGAACAAATTTTGATTGTTAAAGATTTAAATGAAAATAAAAATTTAGATATCGAAAATTCTTTAGCCGAAGATAATATTTCTACTAGTCTCGAAATAAGTTTAGAAAAACATTTAAATACTATACATGTTGAACAAAGTCTAATCGAGGAGAACATTAAAACAACTTCGGATGAGAATATAAATTCGGTGAGTTTTGAGGAAAGTTTAAATAAAGATTTGACAACAAATAACTCATTATTTTTAGAAAGAAATAATTTACCAGATACCACGGATAAAGATGCTGAATCTAAATTTGAAAATATTACAAAATATAACCAATCTTCCATTTTTACTAATTCCTTAATAACAAAAAATGATCAAAATAATATTAATAATGTAGCAGATTTTTCTAATTTTATTAATGATATTAGTATTGAAAATGATATTCAATATAAGAAGTCAAGACTTTCAGATAAATTGATTATTGAAAATGATGCAATTTCCATTGTCATGGATACAAATGAAGATACAAATATAGAGATAAATAATATTTCTGCTGCTAAAGATATTAATTCTATTGGTCTTGAAGTAAGTCTAATTCAAGATTTAAATCAGATGGCAAGTTTAAATACGGATGAAATTAAATCAATTTCAAATTTAAATTTAAAGAGTTTTGATGAAAGTATAAATAAAGATTTAAAAGTAAATAAATCATTAGAAAATAATAGTTTAAATGAAACATCCGATAAAGCATTCGTGGAATCTAATGATAATTCTAGAAATCTGACTAAACTATCCATTTGTAATGATTCTTTGATAAATAAATCTATTCAAAAAAATATGAATAATGTAACAGATGTATCAAATTTTATTGAAGATAATGTTGATCAATACCCAAATAAAACTTTTGAGAAAATAATTAGTGAAAATGATAACAACACCATCGACAAAGATATAAATGAATCTAATAATTTAAATGAAACTGGAAAATCTTTAACTAAAGAAATAACTTCTACGAGTATTGAAGTAAGGTTCGATCAGATAAATACTGAGAAAAGTTTAAATATTAGTAAAACAACAGTAGAAGAAAAGTCAATTGAAAATATATCTTTAATTATGGCTGAAAAAAGTTTAAGGAAAGATGAACTACAAAATAACTTGCAGCTATTAGATGGAACCTCGGTGAATATTAAATCGATATCGGAAAATATTACGAAATTTGATGACTTTACTTTTTCAAATTCTGTAATGGAAGAATACAAACAGACTCATCTTAGAAATATAACGAATCATATGTTATTAAATAAAGAAGATGATATAGATATCATTAAATATAAACCGGATGTATTCAATAAAAAAAGTTGTAGTGGTAATGAGAATATTTACAGTAACAGTGATCCAATTTCTAATTTAACTTTACATGATGATAGTAATTTTTCAAAGTTATTTGAAAATTGTCTAAATAAAGATTTAGATAAAGTACCATTTGAAACAAATTTAAACAAGGATAGTAATAAAACTGTGTCGCAAAATGGTGAAGATATTGCTAGAAGTATTCATGAGAATAAATCGGACGTTATAGAAGATAGTATTCTCAATAAAAATGAAAATAAAGACACAAATATTAAGGAGAAGGCACACGATAATAAAAATGAATCTACTTCTGAAAATAATTCATCTAATCTAAATATTCGAGAAGATGAAATAAAATCACCAGAAAATGTAGAAGTTGTACTAGACATTATTAACGAATCGGATATCATTGGTGAGAACTCTACACAGGTAAAAGACGGATCTAATAATGAGCGTTCTATTGAAAATAATGTATCTAACGAGAGTATTAAAGAAGATAAAAATGTATCCTCGGAAGATTTACGAGAAGTTCTTCAGGACAGTGAGATTCTCGACGCAGCAGATATGATGCAAGAGGAATGTTCTCGGCTTAAAGATGACTCTCTTCCCAATGATACCACAACAAATAGTTTGTATTATTATCATCATTATTTTAACTATTAGAAGATTAATTTATATATACATATAATAACATACTGATAATTCATTAGGAGATGAAACTCACGATGCCACGCTAAAGACGAAACAATTAAATGAGAAATCAGAACAAGATAAAGAAATGTTAACGAGAAAAATTGGTAATATTTTAAAAATATTATATTTTATTCGTTTAGATATATTTATAAATATATATATATATATACTCGATATGAATATGGATACATTAATGTTTTATATATACAAATAATCTAATTCTCTGGTTCCACCAAAATAAATATGAAACTAAATAGATATATATATATATATATATATATATATATATTAACTGCCTGGGTAGAATTGCAGGCTAAGGCATCCGACATGCATGCAAAGGAAGATGTTCAAATCTCGTCCCAAACATTAACATAATATGTAGAACTAATTATATATAATTGTGTATATAAAATTATTGGCTCAGTTAAAATATGGCTACCTTAATAAGAGAGCGGATTCGAAAGAACATTAGAACCATTTGGTTATAACTTCATCTAAGTTGCTAAATGAGATTAAAGTATCATACCAAAATAAATATTACAAATATATAAGCAGGAGTACCATCCTGTCACGCGCATAATGGTTGTTTCCGGCATGTTTAGGTTATTGATTTTGTATGTAAATATGTATATAGAGATAGAAAGGACTATTACTAGACCAAGCATTACTTAATTATCATTTTGCGTAATATTAAAGTAAATATATAGGAGCCTAGCATTGCCCTTATATTTATAGTATTTATATAAATTAAATTATTTACTTATAGAAGGGACATTAAGCCATATATGGTTATAAGTGAAAAACTTCATCTAAGTTCCTGGATGGAATGAAAGGAATCCACCAAATAAAAATAACAATATATATATATATATATGAAATTAAAAATAAAATGTAAAAACATATACACGAATACTATTATAATTGATTTTTATTATCGATTATTATTAATTTTAAGTTTTAGACTATGTTATGATTTACATTTGTATAATTAAATATTAAATATCAAAATTAACCGTACATCAGCGATACTCGAAGAAGTTATAAAATCGCTAGATTCTAAAATATCGGAGTCGTCGAATACTCTACGAGAATCTCAAATTCGGATCCGAGATAAACGCGGGCAAGTTGAATACTCAAAGTCCGACGAATATAAAATGAAGGCGTCCGTCTACAAGAGGATACAATTGCTTAAAGAGTTAGTGAATCTAAAGCTGCACTCACATCTAGCGATTTTGTTGCAAATTCGTTGCCCATTTGCTGCAAAATCACGACGAACAAAATCGTCAGGTGTGAACACCACGACAAAATTGATGCAAAATTATAAGCAAACATGCTTGCTATATGACGAGAATTCGTGCAAAATGTTGTCCAAATGTTTGCTAGGTGTGAACACTCCGCCGAAATCACTGCGATTTTGCTAACTATTTTGCTGCAAAATAGTATGCATAATTCTGTTTAGACGATTTTGCAACAAAATCGCTAGATTGATCGCTTCTTAACATTCGTAACTCTCGACTCGCTTCATTGTTAACATCGTCACGTCCCTTAGGTTATACCCGTGCAAGATAGTCAATAACTTGAAGGACAACGTTAAGTCTTTCTATTCGATTCACGGATTTATAAAGTTTGAAATGTATAATATAAGTGAACTAGATTTCGATTACAGATGTTCATTTGGTTAGATATATAAATATAGGTGTATATATTAAATTAATTTAGAATTGAAATAAGTGTTCGTAAATGTTTAATAAAAGTGGTAATAAATTATTTACATTATAATATACAATAGTAACTCGGCAAGAAAGAAGACAAAGAGGTTTCAAGGACACCTACCCCGAACACTTAATCCGGTTCATTCGTAAGGTTTACAAAGACTCCAACATGGAAGACAGGTACAAGAGCATCAGCAGAGAAGATGACGACAAATTGAGCAAGGTTCGCTAGCCTACTGTTTAGCTAATAGGACCCGCGACCTTTATTCTATAAATAGATGTGACACATACACTATACAGTGTACATGTAAGATACAGTCAACTTCCGCTAAATCGGACTAGAAGGCACCGGATAAGGTGTCTGAGATATCAATTTATTCTTACACGTACCAAACTAGCAATCATTAAAGTAGATTTTAACTCATTTTATAAATACTACGGACATTAAGTTATAGTTAGAAATCTAATTGTTTTCGATATAGTATTTATTCTCATATATAAGTTATATTTGTGTTATAATATAATAAATATGTGGTTCAAAGAAACAATGAAACGATGTGTTTTATAATATATTGATAAAATGCTTGAGAAATGTACTCGAATATTCATTCAGTATATCGTAAACACTAATATATACATTTATAGATAAATTTGCATTATAAATAAACAAATTATATAAAGGTGAGTATAATTTTTAATTATTTTTATCGACATTATCTAATAGTTTTAGGAAATTTTACGTGATATTAAATATAGGGTATGTAAAACACCTCGCACATTTATACGATACGCTATCTCACACTTTATACGAAGATGTAAAAAATAACTACATCAATTATTGTAGAATACACAATTAAATATAGATTATCTTTGATGTTACCTAGGCCACGTCTCATTACTAATCAACGCCGCGATATAGTAACCTATTTGTCACATAGACTTCCGCATACTATTATAATATCACTGGTTCTCCGGTTTAACCTTACATATACACATATTGCGTACAGTACATGTACATATTTCACGAAGCGAGTTACTTTCACGAAGATCTATTGAAGTCGATTTCGTCTCTACAAAACGAGTTCACCAATCTGCGATGGTCGAAAAATATGTTCGTAATTTATCTATTTAAATATTTTATAATCTATAACAATTATTAGCATTACTGTATTATCAAGTGTATCTTACTATTACTTATTTTATATTATATTAATTAACTTATTAAGTTAACATAATAATTAAATAATATTTTAAACTACCTTTATCACAGGATTACGATGAATATGGGAGCTTTGAATTACAAAATGAATCTTCTGGTGACTTATAATAATATCTCCATTATTAACGAAGAAGAGAGCTGGTTTGTAGAATTCTAATTTTAAATACATTCAATAGACTAATAATGATTTGGATTAATATTTATTGATTTTTTTATATATTATGATTTTTCAGTGATGTAATTATTTATGTGTAAAATAAGTTTATTTGAAGCTGCGATGCTAAAATTCCTACGTAATTGATATCTTTTTTATCTAATTATACGTAGTTTAATTCTACAATTTCATTCAAGGATTAATTTATACTTCGGAGTAAATATAAAATATATCGATGATGTCTATATGCACATACTACAGCCTCAGCCATATCTATACTATATTATATATGAATCTATTCTATCAGTTTATTTTATATATATATATATATATATATATTATATTTATATATATAAATAATTTGTGTATATTATAATGTGTCAGCTATATTAGGTATCACTTATGAAACAAGATATTGTGAACATCAATATTTGTGTGTGATATCCTTTGATTGATAACATTAACTTTTAAACTCGATAAATTTACTATTTTTATAGTAGTAATATCTCTATATCATTAATAAGTGTTCTACCCAATATCTCTGTAGTATTAACTTACTGTTCTCCTCTACAGCATCCGTAAGTTATTGACGTACTGCATACCGCTGTTGCCTCCTTTCAATTCTCTGACCTCCCTATACCACTGCATGTGTCTTCGACTGAACGGAGTAAGAATGAAGGTCGTTAAAGTAAACAAGGACATCGTCGGATAACCTCCAAATCACTTCAATGTATTTGTGCATTCGTAGTATTGTGTACGCTCAATTTAATGTAATATATGTATATATATATATTCACTTTATTCATTATTTTATTGTATACAAATTTTTTTTTTATCATTAATATATAATATAATTTTATTCCTAATAGTATTATGATTTTATTTTTTAAATAAACATGGAAATTTTTTTTTCTTTTACAATTTTACATAAATACGATATTAAATCAGAAATAAAATTATGAAACCATTAATGAATAATTTATTAACTGATTTTTTAATGTTATACATTTATTTAAATTATCAATTTATTATATAGGTTTATTCATAATTTATTAATAAGTTTATTCATATTTAATAGATATTTAATTTTGTAAATGTAATATCAAGATATATAGATTAATAGAAAAATATAAATGAAATATCTTATTATAGCTCAACCTATTCCTCAGCTTAAATCTTCTTTTCTTAAATAATTTATATATATAATGTTATGTCCTCCCATTATTCTCTATATTGTTAAACTACTTCTCTATATTTGTCCATACTGATCACATCAATTAAATATATGTATTGTATAATTAATATATCTCATTCTCTTGAAACCCTCTTGCAGTCTATCGACCTGTCAATGTCACCTCGCTATCTTTCACTACTATGATTACGCCTTACCCACACTGCCAGTAACTATCCGCTACAGTTCTAATGCACAGTTGTGGGTAACTATTAAATGTAACCTACTCTCGCACCAGCCCTCTATATACTATATAAACAGAACGTTATATAATATTTAGCACTTATATTGCATCATTTCTGCACTTGTACTTTAATTCACATTCGTATTTTATTATACGCTCGTATAATAAAATCTATCTACTTTAAACTTCAAACTTTTCATATGACTCACATCTCCATCGTAATATCCTTCTATATTCTCGCACTGTTTAATTATTATAATTCCTTTATAGTTCACTTACTTTTACTCCTGCGATACGTGAATCGTACCGATAATCATCTTTATCGTGTGTACAGCCTCTCCATTCTTCTCGATATTCTACCTTTCTTACAAGGATTTGCGGCACTTGATATTACAATGTATTAATATAGAAATAAATTATTTTATAAATTTGTCAGTACCTAGGGTTTTGATCCGATTTACATTCTTTAATTGCATATTGTTAACCAATATGATGTTAATAAAAGTTACTTATTTTTTTTTAAATGGTTTACCGATATCCAAAATATGATGCTAAATTAAATTATTTGTTTTTAATTGTATATAAGTAATAATATTTGTAATACAAATCTTATTTATATTAAAAATGCAATATCTGTATATAATATGTGTATAATCTGTATATAACATTTATTATATATAATAAAGATATTGTTAACAATTCATCAAGTTCGAATAATTATTGAAAGGATTACAAAATGTATAAGTTTCAAAATAAATTAAAATCAATATTCTGAGTAAATTGAGTTTAAAGTTTGACTACTTTTTATTTTACGGTTAATAGTAATACTTGTTTATTATTTGTATCTTTGACTACATTTCTAGTATTATAATATAGTAGAATACCACTATAATATACCCATAAATTTATTCTTATAATAATGTTATTATATTACCAATGATATAACATAACACTGGTCGACATTTGAAAAAATATTCTCTGAAGTCTGTGTTCTGTAAACAGACTAGCTTTTACATTGATTTTGTCAGATTAGATCAAGTTTTTTTTATTTTAATTTTAATATTTGCCCTTCTCTCCTAAACTACTAGCCCCCTCGCCTCCTAACTTCAATATCTAAAAACCTAGAGTAATATAAATGTATGCCTATTACACCTCTTCCAACGAAACCTATTTCATTATAACTCCCATGGTCAACTAATTTCTCCAATAAATTATCAATAAATACAAGAGTAATTAATATCTCGATTTATTATTTTCTAACAAATATATTATTTTATCTTATTTTAATTAACATTATATATTTTACTTATTTTGTATATATTGACTATTTTCTCTCGATATATATGTTAATTATATAATTTAATTATAATATTTTAGTTTACACATAAAGGTGTTATTCGTTTCTATTTAAATAATCATCCCATATTTTAAAATATTTTTAAAAACAATTGTTTCAACTGGAACTTGGGATGTAAGAACACTAAATAGAACTGTAAAAATTGAGGAGCTAACATATAAACTAAGCAGATAAAAATGGGATATTGTAGGTCTGCAGAAACTAGAGTGAATGGATATGGAGAATTAACGACGAATGAAGGCCATACACTATATTATAGTGGTCGAGAAAAACATCAAGAAAGTGTCGGATTTATAGTACGAAAGGAACTGATAAACGCAGTAGGTAAACTATACTACCATAGTAGGATATGATAGTATAGTACCAAATTAGACTATCATATCCAGTCAGGTTATTTCAATATGCTTGAAAGTCTAATTAAGGGTTAATTAACATCACGATAATACAAATATGCGCCCCTACATCTACATATAATGATGAAGAAATTTAGCAATTCTATGAAACTGTTGATAATACTATACATGAATCACATAAAAAAGATATATTAATTGTGCAAGTTGATTTCAATGCAAAAATTGAAAGTGATGCAAATGAGGAATGGGCTGAATGCGCTGGGCGATTTGGAATAGGGGTAAGAAATTATAGTGGCCAGAGATTACTAGAATGTGCTGGTAAACAAAGACTCGTAGCGGCGAATACATTATTTCCATATAAAAAGGCATGTGTACCACATGGCACTCTCCTAATGGTGAAGTACACAACCAAATATACTATATCTTAACGTCACAACGTTTCAAATCTAATATCATTCGCACCAGCACAATAACATACCCAGGTGCAAACATCAATAGTTCGCATTACCTTGTACTATGTAAGTCAAATTCAGGGTGAATAGAAGACCAAAGACCACACAAATACGATTCGATGTCAACAAGCTCACAAATGGAAAGATTGCAGATAATTACAACTTTGTAATTTGTCTTTAGATGAATTGGGAAAACAACTTAAAGAGTTAGATATTCATAAATATGACCTTATCACATCTTATAAGAAAATTGCAATTTTCATGAAGACATAATCATTGAATCGGCGACAGGAACTATAGGAAAATATAGAAAGAAAAAACAACCATGACATAATTTATCTTATGCAGCTAAAAATAATAATAATATAGAACTTATTAGCAAATATAGAAAAATCAATAATCAAATACGCAAATACAAGAAGACAGAAAAAGAGCAATGGATACAGATGCAATGTAAATCAATAAATGAAGACATGAAATATGGACGACATAAAAAAAGAGCGTTAAAATCAGTCAGATCACAGATAAGGTAGATGAATTAACAATTTTAAAATCAGAAGTTGAAGATGCTATACAAAAACTAAAGGAATGTAAATCTTCTGGCATTGATAATATACCTGATGAGTTACTAAAATATGGATGAAACACCATCATTAATATGTTCACAGAATTAGGTACCTATGTAAAATATCATGATCTAACAAAGAATGGCCAAATCAATGGATAGAGTCCGTAATAATACCATTTACAAAAAAAGGCAAAATCAGAAAGTGTGAGTATTATAGAACTCTGTACCTAATATTCCATTCAAGCTAAATTGTATTGAGAATTATATTGAAAAACATTTAACATCGCAAGCTGAAGAAGTACTTCCGGAAGAACAAGCTGTTTTTAGGAAAAGAAGAAGCACTACTGAGCAGATATTCGTATTAATAATTATAAAAATCAAATTGAAAAATACTTGGAAAGCTAAAAAGACCTATATCATAATTTCATAGACTTTAAAAAAGCTTTTGATAGAGCCTGGCATGAGGAACTGTGGTCTATATAGTATACTCTCAATAAATATGGCATCGACTCTAATATAACTGTAATTATAAAATCATTATATCAAAATTCCAACAAGCGAAATGATGTTTAATAGTATCCAAGGTTAGATGTTAAAGAAAACTGTTTGTGTAAGACAGGGATGATTACTATTTCCTGTGCTCAATTTATTTCTTGAAGTGATTATGGCTGGAATTCAAGATGACATATATCTACAATATCAATTGGTGGTCGAAATCTATTCTAAACTCAGACTCGCCGATGATATAGACTTAAATCAATTGATAGATGGATCAAACAATGAACTTCAAACACTCACAAACAAGCTGTCAGTAGTGCTAGTCGGTATGGAATGCAAATTATGGCAGAAAAGAGCATTATAATGAACAGTAACAACAGAAATCTTCATTCCAACATCCACTTATATAGAGAAAATCTAGAAGTAGACTAGTTTTAATATATTAGTGCTACAATTACAAAAGATGGATCAAGCGACTCTGAGATTAAGATTAGCGACTCTAAGATTAGCTCAAGCTATATAGGCTATGGTAAGGCTAACTATACTATGTAATAACAAATATATCCATTTCAAGCTCAAATATAATCTATATCGATCTCGAGTATTATCTATGCTAACTTATGGTTGCGAATCTTGGACTATAAATGCCCTTTCAACAAAAAAAACATCAAGGTAATCTCACAAATCTAACAGTAAACTTCTTAATATAACATACAGATGTGATAATAAGTTTAATAGGTGCATATGAACTAATATTACAGTCAATCCATCAAAGAAAACTAAAATAGTACGGTCATACAATTAGACATGACAACCAAATAAAAAATCCTCCAAGGTATTGTTGAGGGTAATCGCAAATGTGGTAGACCTAACATAAAATTGATTTATTATATCAAAGAATGGAGCAAGATGACTAAGTCTGACGTAATGGTAAGGCCACACGACCGCAACGAAAGGCGTATAATATAATTTACATATAAAACTGAATCAAAGTTATATGATATATTCGGAAGGTCATTAATATACAACATATATAATAATGTACAGAGTAGGTACCTACAGATCCATGTGCTACCTACACCACATTTTATATTATTATAATTTTATTTCCTATGTATTATTATTAAGTCTAACAAAGTGAAGACAATCTGATAAATACGATTTTATTAATTTTAGCTATAGTTATTTACCTATATCATAAACCTAAACGGAGAGTTTCAACTAATATTCAAAATAAAGATAGTAATTGCATTAATGATAAAAAGGGCGTGATTATAATATGGACGGAATACTGCTCAGAGTTGTACAACTTCAATAACGATAAGGATACTTCTATAATAAATGCGACAGAACCTACAGATAATGAAAATTATCCTATTTTAAGAAGCGAAGTTATATCAGCTATACAGTCATTAAAAAGTGGTAAATCATCGGTATACCGACTATAGTAGATAATATACTATAGTCTACTATAGTAGATAATATAACCGGAGAATTATTTAAATCTGAAGGTGAAAATATGATCTCAGTGATAACAAATGAATGCAATAAAATATGGAACTCTGGGGATTTGCTCATGGCTTGTACCCAATCCTTAATTATATGTATAACCAAGAAAAGAAATAATCAGAAGTGTGAGAACTATATAACCACAAGTCTCATTTCACATAAGAGTAAAATAATGCTGAAAGTTATCCTGATAAGACTGCAACCAATTGTCGAAGAATTATTGTCAGAAGAACAAGCAAGTTTTAGAGCGGGTAGAAGTACAAATGAACACATCTTCAACATAATAATAATTCAAGAAAAATACACCAACATCAAAAACCGCTTTATCATATATGTATTGACTTTAAAAAAGCTTTTGATAGGATATGGCATGCAGCACTTTGGGATACAATGAAAATATTCAATATCAATGCCAGACTCATAAAAGTAATGCAAAGCCTCTACGAAAAGCAATAATCGCAATATACTATGAAGTTAAAGTCGGAGAATGGATCACCACAAGAACCGCTGTATACGCTATAGCGTATAAGGATGTCTATTATCCCCACAGTATTCAATATAATGATGTAGCAAATATTGAATGAATCTCTACCTGACCACAAAGGTACAGTATCTATTGGAGGAAGAGTAATTACAAATCTAAGATTTGCGAATGATATCAACGGTCTAGCAGGAAGTGAACACGAACTTGTTAATCTGATGAACAAAATAGATTATATTTCTAGAACTTATGGCATGCATGGAAATCCATACAAATAAGACAAAAATCATGTCAAACTGTGAAGGGCACTTCAATAATAGTAGCTCTTACATGGCGAAATAAACTTAATATAACAAAGGAAATCCTTTCAAGAATTGCCCAAACAACAGCCTCATTATAAAAACTTAATCCGATTTGGAACGACATAACCTTAACGTTAAACTCTAAAATTCGTCTCTTACATTCGTCTCTTACATTCGCTTTTAAGTCCAATATTTGTATATTTATATATATATATATATATATATATATATATATGTAATACATATAAAATAATAATTCAAAAGTAAGGACATTTTATTTTGATATATAAATATTTATCGAATATATATAAATATAATAATGTTGAATTTTTCAAACTATATATTTGATTTTAATTAAATTAAATTTGTTAAATGTTATATCATTATTCTATACCTACGGTTTCGCATAAAAGTAGGCACATTTTTTAAATTATTTTATTAAATAAAATAAAAATTGTGTAGGTAGGACTAAGCAAAATAGTGTATAGGTTCACATCGGGATAAAAATGAGCTAAAAAAATAAAAGAAACCCAAACCTAAAACTTAACCCAATAAATCAAACACCCTTAAAATATCAATACGCAAATATATATATATATATATATATATATATATATATATATATATATATATATATATATATATATAGGATCTATTTATATATCATCATATATCCTATTGTTTATTATTTTTTTTTAATTTGCCTACTTTGATGCGGTTCGCTTAATATTAAAACTACACCCAAATGTATTACATTAAATTTCATAATGATATATTTATAATAGTTTATATTAGTTGTATCCATGTTTTAATTATTTTAAACAATTTATAAAAAAAAATAATAGATATGTAAGACAAATAAATATGTAAGAGCACCATAAGGGTGGTCTATGTCTTAAAATGCACTTAAAATGCGGATAGGCGCTGGAGTTAAAATGTGTTAAATAATTTAATTTTACCAATATTTTTTTATTAGGTAGGTAATATACTAAAATATTTTTTAATATTTTTGAGTATTTCTATCAATATAAAGTGTTATAGGAGTAATCAATTTATAAATATATTTTGTATTTATGTAAATACTTGTAATATGTAATCTTATATTACGATTTATTAGAATAATCGTTTAATTTAAAAATTTCTAGAATTATTTTAGCATAGATCATAGATTAAATGCTGAATATATAATATGGCCTCCGACTATTATGATTACTAATGACAGGGTCAAATCTACAATACGCGTTGCGGGCGTTGACATGCTTGAGCGCACACGATAAAATAATTCGAGAGAGATACATGTATATTATTATATATATTAAATACGCTATTATTACTAAATTACATTGGAATATATATAAATACAAATTTGTATATATATATATATATATATAAAGTTTACACACACACACATACACATATATACACACACACACGTACACACACATATATATATATATATATATATATATATATATATATATATATATATATGTTATATAGCCATATATAATATATTGTGTGCACAAAGCCACACACACACACACATATATATTATTATTATTATTATTATCAGATTTAGGTTTGCACCAGGGTTTTTGTAGAAGCTAAAGCTTATCGAGACAATTACCCTTAATCTTAAAGCAAGTTCAAAAAAAAACTAAATAAATAAAATATTATAAAATATTAGATGACTTCCTGTTTACATAGATACAATACAATGAATAAAATAGAAAAATAATATAAATTGTTTGAACTTGCCATAAAATTATGTAATCATCATTTAATTATTTATAAATAAATAACTAAAATAAATAATAAGTACTATAAAATAATACACTAAACAAAAATATAGATGTATTAGTATAAAAGAAGAAAAAAATGAAGTAAAATGAAGTAAAACTGAATAAAACTGAATAAAACATAACAAAAAGAATATCTAGAAAGGTGGTAAGAAATGTATGTAACATTTTTTTTTTTTTTTTTTTTTTTTTTTTTTTTTTTTTTTTCAGTAAATAAGTTTTAGGAATTTTTTTGTAATACTTTATAATAATGTAAAGAATGTAAAATATTTGTTCAAACTGAAATGTTAGTTTAATTACTAATTTTTATATAAGTGTCAATAAAGAGAAATAAAACAAAGAAGTATAATCAAGTATACAAGAAAAAAAATTCAATACAAAATGTTTATGTAATTAAAAATAAAGTCAAATAATATTATTAGTCAGAGGGAAATAAAAAATACTAAAGAAAATACTAAAGAAAAAAGAAATACTTAACAGTTTTTTTTAATTTTATTATTTTTATATAAACGTCAATTAAAAAGAAAGAAAACATGAAAGTAAATTCAAATATAAAATGCAAAAAATCAGTAAAATAATATTATTAATGTCGGGGAAATAAAATATTGTAAAGTAAAACACTCAAAAGTATTAATTTTTTTTTAATTTTTACATAAACGTCAATAAATTAAAATAAGAATAAAATGTGGATCTTAGTATATAATACAATATTAGATAAAAGACATGATAAAATATATAAAATTAGAAAAATGAGATTTAGATTATAAGTATACTGAGTAAGAAGATAACAAATGTGTATACATACGTTTCCTGAATAATTTATAATTTGAAATATTTTTTAAAATATTATCAAGCTTATTCCAGGTAATTGGTCCAATGTATATTAATGTTCTTCTGCATAGTTCTTTTTTGAAATTAATAATTGAGAAATTATTTATGCTCCTAGTGTTGTGAGATGATGAAGTTACAGAAAAAAATGCATTTGTTATAACAGGATGAAGATCATATATATATATATATATATATATACTATATAATATGGTATATTACATAACCATGCATACTATATTATATAGTATAAATATATTCTAATCTATAATTATGTGTATTTATAAGCAAATAGATTTATACACCTTATAAGTTTATATTGTATTATAAACTATTATACTATTGTATTATGTTAAGTATATAGTGTATAATCAAATAGAAGTGTAAATATATACATATTATTTATATATATATATATATATATATATATATATATATATGTTTATGTGATAAACAAAATAAGAGTGCACGAACATGTTCTAATATTTATAAAAAAAATTATTAATGAATAATATAAAATATATAAAAACAAATATATACATTAATTAAAGCACTAGCACCTATCGGTATAGCTATTATCGTTAGCAATATTGAAGTCGTGCGAATTATTTGTTAAATAGCTAATACGCAATAGGAATATATCTGTAGTAGTAATAATATCATTTCTGTATTGACTAAATAAGTTTTTAATATCCTCATTATTTTAATAAATATTAATGTTTATTAAAATAATTATTTTGTAGCTTGGTTAGTTTACCCGCATCTACAATATTAACATGAATTCGACGATCATACAGTGTAAACTGAGTTTACAGTATACACTCTCTGAATCATAGCATAATATGCGGGATGTACTAGTGAGTACATGCTGCACTATAGGGAGTAAAGGACGGATGTCGTACTACAATATACTGGCGACTATTGACCAGCATAAGCCCGTGAGACTCACGGCGAGAGTCCAGCCTGGCCTAACAGATGTACACTGTACACTGTCACATACTCACTACAACTGTGATAATCAAGTATATAATGTACTAGTATATGTTTGGGTTAGGAATAGCAAAGCCCTTTGTGCATTGGGCTATGGGAATAGTATGAATATTTGTAACACACCTACATAGTATACACCTACACATTATTCATGTTTATATATATATATATATATATATATATATATATATATATACAGTATATATAATATACTATTATTGTAAAAGCTATTATAAACTATTAAACACATATACCAGTACACTATTGCTTCTTATTACGTAAATAGATACAGTTTTATTTGTATTGACAACACCTGAATGCTATATTTATATATTTTGCATGTATATTATTATGTGTTATTTTAATTTCACTTATGAATAATACCTATGTATTTATCTAATGCAATACAATCTATTACGTAATTAGTATGTGTGGCACATGTCGTGTGCAGCCGAGCGTTACAACTACGGCTTCCTTATGCAAACATAGATGTCGCACCTATAGGTGCGTTATTTTATATATGCATACACATAAATACATTGTGTTATACAGTATATAATATATACACAGAGGTAGAGAGAAATTTCTCTCTAGCTCTATGAATATATACAACATTTATTCAATGGCCAAATACATACCTGTCATTTTATTGTATTTACTTTAAGATAGATTATGTTATATACTACTACTACTACTACTACTACTACTACTACTACTACTACTACTACTACTACTACTACTACTACTACTACTACTACTACTACTACTACTACTACTACTACTACTACTACTACTACTACTACTACTACTACTACTACTACTACTACTACTACTACTACTACTACTACTACTACTACTACTACTACTACTACTACTACTACTACTACTACTACTACTACTACTACTACTACTACTACTACTACTACTACTACTACTACTACTACTACTACTACTACTACTACTACTACTACTACTACTACTACTACTACTACTACTACTACTACTACTACTACTACTACTACTACTACTACCTATACTACTACTACTACTACTACTACTACTACTACTACTACTACTACTACTACTACTACTACTACTACTACTACTACTAATACTACTACTACTACTACTACTACTAATACTACTACTACTACTACTACTACTACTACTACTACTACTACTACTACTACTACTACTACTACTACTACTACTACTACTACTACTACTACTACTACTACTACTACTACTACTACTACTACTACTACTACTACTACTACTACTACTACTACTACTACTACTACTACTACTACTACTACTACTTTAGACTATGCTATGCTATGCTATGCGACTAGCAATAGATGGACGAGAGAGCGAAATAGGTTTTGAAATAGCAAGAAAGAAAAGTAGGAGACATCTAGCAGTAAATGTTACAGATTTCAGCTATGCAGACGACATTATTAGTAAAAATATTGAAGAAGCACAAATACTGCTTCAGAGAGTAGAAGAAGAATGTGGAAATATAGGTCTAAAGATAAACTGTAAAAAGACAGAAGCCATGTATTTCGGTATAGACAATAACCAACATATACACACCATACTCAATAATGAAATCAAAATAGTAGATAACTTTAAATATCTAGGGTCATGGATGCAAAGCTCAGAAAAAGACTTCAATATTCGTAAAGCACTAGCCTGGTCAGCCGCTAATAAGATGAAGAAATTATGGAAATCAAGCATAAGAGACTCACTTAAAGTTAGAATATTCAGGGCTACGATTGAAACAATATACACATATGGTGCTGAAACATGGACAACTACAAAAACTATGAATAAACGAATAGATGGATGTTACACCAGACTTCTCCGAATGGCTTTAAACATATCCTGGAAAGATAAAATCAATAACATAACGCTATATAATGGACTCTCAAGAATATCTGAAGTAATAAAAGAAAGAAGACTAAAACTTGCAGGTCATTTGATGAGACACGACAACGAAATGGCTCATAAACTTGTCCTATGGGAACCGACAAATGGTAGTGCAAGAAGAGGTCGCAAAACCATCACTTTTGTAGATAATCTAAGAGAAGACATAGGACTAGACGATATAAATGAGATAAAGACGATGATGTTGGACAGAGATGTTTGGAGAGATAAGGCAAAGAAGAGTCGAGCGAGAGCTCGACATAAGTAAGTAAGTAATACTACTACTACTACTACTACTACTACTACTACTACTACTACTACTACTACTACTACTACTACTACTACTACTACTACTACTACTACTACTACTACTACTACTACTACTACTACTACTACTACTACTACTACTACTACTACTACTACTACTACTACTACTACTACTACTACTACTACTACTACTACTACTACTACTACTACTACTACTACTACTACTACTACTACTACTACTACTACTACTACTACTACTACTACTACTACTACTACTACTACTACTACTACTACTACTAATACTACTACTACTACTACTACTACTACTACTACTACTACTACTACTACTACTACTACTACTACTACTACTACTACTACTACTACTACTACTACTACTACTACTACTACTACTACTACTACTACTACTACTACTACTACTACTACTACTACTACTACTACTACTACTACTACTACTACTACTACTACTACTACAATTCTACTACAACACATACATGTATATAACATTTGTGTATATATATATATATATGTGTATTTTACAGTGAAATTATACATTACACCTGTATTATATGTTAACGAAACTCACACTCATAAGATGTATATATTCAAAAATGGTGTATAAATGTACTTGCAAGTACATACATAATATTATAGATAATTATTTAATTATAATTTGTAAGATAAATACTATATAAAAACTTTGTATTTAATTATTTTAGAATAGTTTAATATATTAGATAAAGTAAACTATATAAAAACTTTTTATTTAATTATATTAGAATATTTTAATATATCAGATAAAGTAAACTATATAAAACTTTTTATTTAATTATTTTAGAATAGTTTAATATATTAGTAGTTTATATAGCTATATATAAATATACATATACACATGATCATGTTATATACATATGATATATATACACATACAATATACACATGCTCACTGATAGATTGCTCTATGATATAATAACATGTTATCAAACAATTACATAATATCTTTGCATATTAATAGATAGGTCAATACCAATTCTATTGACATTATGATATTACATAGAGATGATTCACAATAAAAACGTGTTAGAACCATCGATATAAAGAAAGGTTAGATAAAGCTTTCTTTATATCGATGGTTAGAACCTGTTTGAATTGTAAATAGAAAATTCACACATGTATATAATGCTATATATATTTATATAAGTGATCATATTGTACATATATGTATACATAAGTCATTAGCATATATATGATTATAATTATGACTATTATAGTATATAAATTATATTATGCAGCAATGTATTGCTTTATAAATTGTATGTATGTGTGTGTATGTATGTGTATGTGTGTGTGTGTGTGTAAACTTTATATATATATACAAATTTGTATTTATATATATTCCAATGTAATTTAGTAATAATAGCGTATTTAATATATTTAATAATATACATGTATCTCTCTCGAATTATTTTATCGTGTGCGCTCAAGCATGTCAACGCCCGCAATGCGTATTGTAGATTTGACCCTGTCATTAGAAATCATAATATACGGAGGCCATATTATATATAGTTCAGATTAAATAGCATTAAATAAATAAACAAATCATGTGTTATATATTTGTTTTTATATTGTATATTTTATATAGTTGCATATTTGTACATATTATCTATGATTATGTATGTAAAAACTTTGAATGTCATTTTCTCCAGTTTTTACTTTTTCACTTAGTAACCACATGTAAATGCATACTACTTTTTTAATTTATATTATTTTTATCTGAAATATTTACGGTGTATAACATATACACCAATATAAATAAAGCTTGATGTTATATTATATTTTATATTAATTAAATAAATAATGATTATGTATGATTATGTAATATATTTATAATAAAAAATATTCATCGTTTTTAAACTGTTTTATTTCATAATTTTAAATTAATTAAATTTATGAAATTAATTTATATAGATGAATTTGGATAGTATCTATTGAATAAAAAAAAAATTAATTATCTTTATTAATTTTTTATCCCAAACTTTTTCGGTGGAGTATAAATAGCATGGTGTAGATGAACTCCAGCGCCTGTCCTTAAAAATCATTGCATAGATAACATATGGTGATACAATAAAACGTATTTTTTTAAATTGATATTTAGACGGGCCGACGACGTTTTTAAGAGGATTCGTAACTTTGTATACAATGTATTAAGATCATCGATATAGTGATAAAGTGGATAAGCAATTGCATGTAGTGTATGACACTATCCGCTACGAGCGCTGCAGTCGAAACCCACTATCTGGCCCACTACTTTTTATTTATAATAATATGTATTTATCATATATATATTGATAATCACTACCAATTTTAATGTACTATCTATACTAAAAATACAATTATATATTTAAAATACATAATATCAACATTCCTCGTAATTTTGTGTATTTAATTTGAAGTTATAATACTATTTTATTGATTTTATTGATATTTATAATTTAAATCCATTGATATAGATAGAAGTCACTTTAATCTATTTCGACGAAAAGCCCACTGTTTCAATATTTGACATATATAATATGACTAATATCCAATCAAAATCAATGATACCATTTTGTTAATTTATCGATAAAAGTGTCATTCACGTGTCTATCTTTTACATGCATTGCGTGCGTCAATTGCTTATCCACTTTCTTTATATCGATGCATAGAGAACGAAGTGACTTCGTTCACTATGTATCGATGATTAAGATAGGAGATAGGAGATATGAGATATTTTTTTCAGCACCTAATGTTTTGATTCGATTTACATTCTGTAAATTTCATACTGTTAACCAATATAATAGCAATATAAGTTAATTAATTTGTTCACTTAAAACCCGAAATATTTTGAGACAAAATATGATGCTAAATTAAATTAATTTTGTTGTAATTGTTTTAATTTTTATATGTTATACTATATGTAATAAATATATTGTAAGTAACATTTATTAAATTTAAAGTAACTAGGATTAATTAAAATAAAATTAAATAAAATTAAATAAAAAATAAAGTAAATATTTAAGTAACCTACATATAATAATAAAGATACTGTGAACATGTTATCAATTGATAACTTAAGTTTGGATAATTATTGAGAGGGACAATTTGAAAAATTTCTGAAAAATTTCTAAATTTCAAAATAAATTAAAATAAATATTCTGATTAAATTTATAGTTAAAGTTTGAATACATTTATTTTAAATGTTATGGTAACTTATTTTTATTATTTGTATATTTGACTACATTTATAGTATTCTATTATATTATAATATTACACTAATACATCGATACAATTATTCTAAAATATTTAGTTTATATATAAAATATATTAATAATATATTACCAATAATTATATATAATACACTATATATATGAATTTTTTAAAAAGAAAAATAAATTTGTTACACCCCAATCCAAGGTCGATATTCTAGTGAAACTACTAGAAAGAGTATTCGGGTCGATTATTTATTTAATCGATGACACGTTGCAAACTTAGTTAATATTACCAAGACCTCCTATAACCTCTGGTTATAGGAGGTCTTGATATTACCCATATGGAAAGAAAACTATTACCGCATTTTGTATCTAAGTCTTATTTTATTTTGTAATGTATACTTTAATGTATACCTATAGGTATATATACTCTATAATATTTGTTAATGTATACTTCAATGTATACCTACTCTATACTATTTATAATTTTTCCTATAACGAATATATTTAAATAAATATTCATATTAATAATTACATTTATTTATTATAATAGTAAATATATTTATAAGATTACATTTAAATGAAGTTAATTAATCATATAAATCTGATAATTTTGTATGATTAGTATGTTCAGATCAAATATAAATATATATTAAATATATATGCATATATAAATGTATGTAGGTTATTACTTATATATATATATGTTTATATATATATTTATATATATGTATGTATGTATATTACTTATATATATATATATATATATATATATATATATAAATATATATATATATATATATATATATATATATATATATAGTATGTATAATATACGATTAAAGTGTTTATGTATAACATATGTATTATAATACATATTAAAATAGTAATATATATATTTTGTATTTTAAAAAATGTATTACCATTTAAAATAAAATATAAAAATATGGATATATATTGAACATTGTTTTATGAGCAAAAAACAAAAATATATTTAATAACCAACACATAAGTACAAAAAAAATATTTATATAATATTTGTCAACAACATTAAAAATTCTCCAAAATATTGCATTTTTTTCATAAATATGTATTAAATAATAAGTAGGACTGTTTTTTATATTTGTATTGCAGTATTATATTTCTTTATATATATATATAAGTTACTTAAATACAAATATATATTTTTTAAAATATATTTATGAAATAAACAAAATTAAATTTTGAAAAATTATTTTTTTAAAGATATTTTTGTCAAAAAAGATATGACAAAAACAGCAAAAAATATGTTATTAGTTTTATTGTGTTACCCTTAGTATACTTTATATAATAAAAATGTTATATTAAAATCTTGAATATACCTAAGTAGGAATATAGGCCTACCTATAGGCCTACCAATAAACTATATTTCCAAACTTTTATTTTTTATAATTATTTTACATTAATGTTAAAATTCCTATTCATTATATATTAATTTTTAAAGGAACGTTGGATCACCTAAACATATCCCAAATATTATGAAATTTTGTTTATGATGATATATTATAACAATTAAAATAGCCTCACATTTTTGTAAAAATCCATTAATAATGTATCGATATAATCACTCTTAGCGCACGACGTATAATGTAAATTGTCATTATAAATGTATTATAAATATAAACTTAAACCAAAACGTAAAATTAAATATAAAATAATCTAGTTAATACTATTTATAATTTTTAATAATTTTAAATAATCCGTAAAAATATATTTTATAGCCTATAGGCTATAAAAAAGAAAGAGGGGTTTTTCCTTAAAAAAATGTACATTCGATTCTAGGAAATATTTATAAATTTGTATTTAATTAAATATATTTTTTTAATTAAAAAATTAAACAGGTATTAAATTAATATTAATAAGTAGGTACTACTGTTACCTACTATTTTAATTAAGTTGGTTTAGAAGAACCTGATTAAGTTTTACATATAATAGGGATATAGGTATCCTATATATCCTAGGATATATATATATATAGAAATCTTTATTATAAATAATCCATTTGCCGAATTTGATATTTTAAATTAAATTAAATTCCTATTATTCTCTAGAACTAGTTATATATTAAACCGGTATTAAACTAGTATTTTCCGGTATTCACGTTAGTTAAAAAGCACTAAATCAATTATACTATTAATTAATACATCATATTTATTATATGCACTTATTAATCGAATGTATTAATATATTTAAAACTTCCCAAAGTAATTTCGCCTACTTATATTTAGGTATTCAGTTTTATATTCAGATTATTATATAAAAATAATATATTTATAAAAGATTCAATGATTCGCGTTAATATTAAAACACTTATACTTTTATTATCTAGTATTTATCAATAATATAACTTTATATATGTTTTATTATTTTATTTACTATATAATTTATATATATATACACATATGTGTATGATAAGATAGAAGATTATAATGTTTTTTTATTATAATAGTTATAAATAATGTAACATTAAATATTATCCTATTATGATAATATTCAATAATATTATAGCAAATATTTCGCGAAACAAATCATTAAAAACATCGTTGATAGATTAATATTTGAGAGTATCGTATATTTAGAGTGTATGTAAAATACAAATCTATTGGAGTATTTAAGTATATGGGAAATATTGTCTTCCATTCTCTATTTCGAAACAGATTGACAGGGATAGGAGTATTTAAATGGCGGGATTCAATATTTAAATCCGGATTTCAGGATTTAAATGTAAATACAATTATATAGAATTTAAATATTATATCATATTTTTGATATACATTTATACCAATTATAATATTTATAAGTATAATTAAAAATATTATTATTATAATATGTTATTCTATTTCTTATTTAAATTTAAATATAGGTTATTAAATTTAAATATAAGATTTTAAATAATCTGATTATCTTGAAGATAATCTTCATTTAGTTAGGATAATTTAAGACTCTAATAATATTAGAGTATAATATACAATATTATAATATATAATTTAATATTACATTATATATAACGAAAGTATTATATTGAGCATATTTACATTCAAACTTGTTACAGTGGAAATTTATTATTATAATTATAAATATTTTTTTGTATTTTCACAAAAAAATAGATTATTCAGAATATTATATTCTATATAATACCGATATAAGGATAATATGAACAAATGTACCATCAACATCATACCGAAATTTCGGAATAGTTAATAAAGAATATACTTAGTATAATAATATAGTATTATAATACAATATAGTATTATACTAAGTATAATACTATTACTGGATTACCTAAAACACCCGTATTATTTCAGAATTATCGAATTATTATAATAATTATTATTTAAAAAATATGTTACTAAGACAGCATTATTATAATGATTATACATTTGTATTATATAGTTACTATATATATATATACAAAGTTATATAATTATTATAATAATATTCCATATAATTATTATAATAATATAGCCTATGGGTGTATTTTATACGATTTACCTTAATTCTGTAATCATTATAATAATGTATAATATAATAATACTAATTGCTAAATGCTAATTAGTATAATAATGCTGTATATTATATAGTATATAAAATATATACAGACTGTATAATTATTATAATAATACAGTGTATATATAAATATTTATGGCTGTTTTAGGTAATAACCCATTTGTTCACATAATCCCCGATTTACATTTATTTATATTTATATGTACCCAGATGTATTACTAATACTTATTAATTTATTATAATGTATATTACATAATAACTATATTTATATTTTAGAGTATTATTATAATACTTTATATATATATGAATATAGCCATACTAATTTATATACATTATCTTAATAGTTATAGCAAAGATATAACACTCCCTAATAGGGGAGTCCCTATGCATGTAACGTAATTTAGTAATACCCAATGCCACTGCTAGCAGTAGTATCAAATCACTGAAATATATTTAGGTTCGGCTATGTTTTCATTGCTTTATTAAATTACATGCAATATAAATTAGCTTTTACTCACCAAATATAAACTTATAGGATTTAAAACATACATATCATATTTGTTTGTTATATTTTAGTAATGAACACTTAGTTTTCATCATATAAATACTAATTTAAAGAATATTATTTAACATTTTAAAAGTGTATAGTTTAATACGAATTTACATTATAAACAACACATAGTTCCTAAAAGTAACCCGATATAGTTGGCACTAGGGTATTTTGTATACAAATTTGAATTACACGATTTCACGTAACTGTTATATCTTTCCTTCGGAAAATATTTGGTTATAGTATTATTTTATTTAATAAAATATAAAGTTTAGTAATATATTCAGTTACTGAATAACTCATTATGATTATGATACTATTAAACTATCAACACTAGAAAAGATTTGTCCAATCAAAGATATAACACTCCGTATATATGCAATGTAATTTATAACTAATACCTGCCGTTGATAGTATCGAATCACTGAAATATAGTTAGATTTTGAGCGGTTTCCATACAACAATATATTCATTGCTCTATTAAATTACATAAAAAATAAATTATATTTTACTCGCCACATAGATATTTATACAATTTACAACCTACATATCCTATTTCTTTGTTATAAATTAGTTATGAACACCTAGTTTTCATCATATAAATAACAATTTAAAAAATATTATTATATATTTTAAAAGTGTATAGAGAATTTGATACGAATTTACATTATAAACAACACATAGTTCCTAACATTAAACCTATATAGGTGGCGCTGTATGTGTTTTGTTTACAACATCGAATTACACTATTTCGCTAATGATTAATATGATAATTTAATTTATATCTTCCTTAGAAAAATCGTAGATTATAGTATATTCATAGACAACTTTATTATGTATGAATTGATGTGTATCATATGAACAAGTATAATTTTCAATAGCAAATAAACTCCGATCACCGTGTTAATTAATATCAATGTTAAAAATTGACAGATCAAAATATATGTTCAATAATTTCAGTTGCAACTATTTTTGACATATATTTCTTTATCTGAATATGCTTAATATTTAATTTAATTAACTTACATAAATGTAAACAAATTTGTATATATATAGTGAACATGAATCTTTTAATATTCTCAAATGATTATTTTTAAGAATAAATCTTGCTAGAATTAACTTTTTATATTACTATTAAACAATATTATTATATTTATATTGTTAGATAATTGAATAATAATTCTTAAATTTTGATAAATAAACTCTATTTATAAGCATATACTATAAAGCCTAACACTATTATAAATTGTACCTTCATATTAATGTAAACTTTGATAAAGATGTGATAGTCTCAAAACTTATTATAATAATGTCTTGAAAACATATTTCAGGTATTAAGCTTAATAATATAATTATATTTGTTCTCCATTATCGAATATACATTTAATAATTAATTTTGAATAATATTTACAACTGGAAATAATATAACTCAATTACAAATACGTAGATATCCTATAAAATAATTTAAAGTATATATTAAAATATTAATTATAAATAATATTACAGTTCTGATATTTCCGATTGAATACATATTTATTATTGGATGATTCGAAGTATGAATTATTGTGTGGATGAATTCGTTGTCGAGAGGATTATAGATTCACGAATTAAAAATGGAAATCCGGAATATTTACTTCAATGGAAAAATTACTCCTTGTTAGTCACTTAATTATAATAACTTGTAATGTAACTACAACTAGGTACACCAAGGTAACGTACAACTAGGGGCGCTACAACATGGGGGGATATGTCCCCCCCCACTAAAATGTATTGGTCCCCCCCCTCACTTTTACCATAACATTTATTTGATTGGGGGGACGGGGGGGGGGATATTTCCCCCCACTTTAAAATGTATTGGCCCCCCCCCCTCACTTTTACCATAACATTTATTTGATTGGTTGGTTGGGTAAACCCCTCTACATACTAAATCGTTCCAGCGCCCCTACGTACAACATATATTTAATATAATATATATCATATTTTGATAGTAGTAGCAACGTTTACGTGCATTGTAACAAGTATATAATGCTATTCTCGCTTACCTCGTCTTATAACATATTTTAAATCAAATTTTTAATTTAGTTAATATTTATTAAAAAACATGTTTATTATAATATAAGTAAACAACTTAAGTAATGCTATGATGGGTTCTAAACATATTTGCTAAACTTGTTTTGAAATAAAGCGATTTATATTTGAATTTAATTCTAAATCTATTATATTAATCGTAACCTTATTATCCTGGTGTGCCACCCCTATTTCTAATATCCATATACAAGATATTACTTTATTTACAACCTAACGATTATTAATCTTTATTTTAAATATTAGGTAAATAAATTCTATGCCTAATTCTATACTTTTATAATTATGTTATCATCATAGTTATATAATGATAGTTAGCATATAGTTAACAACATATAGTTCAGGTTTCGTTTATGAACTATCCTAATACCAGATGTGAACAATTGCTATAAATATTATATATATATATATATGTGTGTGTGTGTATATATATATATCTTAACTGCCTGTGTGGCTCAGTGGCTAAGGTGTCAGACAAAGCAGTAGGACACGAGTTCGAGCCTCATCCGGACCATTAATTAATTTATAAAATGGGTCTTAACAGATTATTTAGACGTGATCTTATATAATTGTGTATAAATAAATGATCGACTCTCGTTAAAACCATGGATGCCTTAACATGAAAGCGGCTTCGAAGGGACATTAGAGCCATATATGGTTATAAGTGAAAAACTTTATCTAAGTTCCTGGATGGGATGAAAGCACTCCACCAAATAAAAATAAAAATAACAATATATATATATATATATATAATTTATATTTTATTGCTATATTAATATCTATCGAAATTAAATGATCATTACAATAGTGATTATATTATAATGATACATTAGAAATGAATGCACGTGGGAACCGGCTAGTAACCTTACTTGCGATGAACTCGTTAAAGATTATAATGAAAGTTTCCTGTCCGCCGATGAACTAAAGAATACAAGGAATATAAAAATAAAAATGAAAAAATATAGGAATAAAGCGGAAAGAATTCTAATTTCTAAATCACTAACACCACCGGTTTAATATCATTATGTCATTCCATTATTTAATGGATTAATATATATACAAATTTAATTTAAATACTATGTAAATATATTTAAATAATTTCATATAATATTTTTCATCCGTAATCTAATAATATTAATTGATATATTTTATATACCATTTTGTCATTTCTATTTATAATTTATTAGTTAAATACATTTAATAAATATAATAATAATATTGAAGGAAACACCGAATTCAAAAAAAAAAATTGAAGAAGAACATTATACCACATCAAAATATCAAAGTATCACATGTACACCGTACGGAAGTGAAGGTACTTATAATAATTATATTAATATATTGTTATTTATATGTTAATTTAATTTTATTATTTCATAAAATTTTAATTTCAATATTAATCAAGATAACTGATTACGTTTTTAATATTTTTATAAATACACAAAATAATTAAAATTTATAATATTGAATATTTAATTTATATATCCACATTTTTAGTATAATTAATAAAATCTAATGTCATTAATACACATTACACATTTAAAAATAATGAATATTTTATAAGACCATAAAATAAAAATGACAAAGATTAGATCAAATTTAATTTGTTGCGAATAATAAATTTGAAATAATAAGTAAATGATAGTTTTCTAAATGAAACAACTTAATTTGTATGTATACAAATAAATCATTTAAAATTATAGAATACATTGTAAACACTAAGCTCAGAGTTTAATATTTATCGTCACGATATGTGAATGATATTTAAATTAATAATTAATAAATCTATATATGATAATATAGTAATTTCTTTAAATAAAGCTTACTTTAACTATGAAATAATTCCATATATCGATTTTACTTATATATAAAATTCGAGTCTTATTTCAAATATTCGCGTCGACTCGAAAATCACCTTATGAACTCAATTTCATACATTTCTATGGAATTAAATATTTTAGACTCGACTCGACATCGCATAACGAAATATTTGGATTCGAGCACTCGAGATTTGGACGCAGTCGTAATTAATACCCACTTAACCGATGAGGAAATTCACGAAGATTTGATGACGTTATCCAGTGCGTCACCCGCTTCTTCAGCGGATACCCATGACTCATCGGCTACTTCTCAAGGTCATTGTATACATGTGAAACTATTGTTATATGTATAGAATCGCTATTAGGCTTCTATGAGGGGTTCATTAGGCTTCATATATATATATATATAACATATTAGGTTTCATATATAATTCATTATTTTAATTAATCCGTAATATTATTAAGTAATTTATGTAGGCTTTATGAAAATAGAATGATTTATATCTATATCGCATATAATTAATATAGAAATAAATAGAATAGTGATTTTTTAGTATTTATTAATATTACTTCAAAATTTGGAATTATTCCTTGAATAATGTGTAATATGTGTAGTGTATAAAATATACATTATTCATATTAATAAAAGTACATTATATGATAACTGTAATTTGATGTGTCTGTAAAACTACATGTGTGGCTGAGTTGGCTAAGGCATCAGACACACAAGCAGTAGGACGCGGGTTCAAGCCTCATCCGGATTATTAAAATAGGTCCTAAAATAAAATGTAGAAGTGATCTTATATAATTGTGTATAAATATATGATCAGCTCTCGTTAAAACCATGGATGCCTTAAAATGAGAGCGGCTTCGAAAGGACATTAGAGCCATATGGTTATTAGTGAAAACTTATCTAAGTACCTGGATGGGATGAAAGGACTCCACCAAAATAACAATATATATAAGAGTGGCTTTTTTATATAGCGTATCAGTATTTCAGGAGTCAACTCATATTGGTATGTATAACATTAGTGATTAATGATAAGCAATACATGTGATATTGTTGCGAATTAAGTTTAAAGGTGACCTCTAAAGATGCATTCACACCAAACATCGGGCCCGATTTTTTTACCCAAAATAAAATTTAAATTATTTGTAAATTTAATAAATATCAAAGATGTTTCACTCCCTATCTAAGCTATGTACTTATTTGAATATAGTTCCGATACCAACCACTAGATGGATACACATGTATAATTATAAGTTATATTTACTATTAATATTTCATAAGCCAAGTGCTATCATTTCGCGAATTCGTATTTGATTGGCTGTTGAAATAAACAATAACAATCCGCCATTTTAGGAGATTTTATTCGCAGGAGACATAGATTTTTATTTTACCAGTAGGTTTATACTGTATATACTAGTGTTACTTGATTCTGTACTAGGTCTATAGTGTATATACTTGTGTTACTTATTGATGTATTATGTCTATACTGTATATACTTGTGTTACTTGATGATGTACATAAGGTAATTAATCTAATTATCAGACTAATATACTTTAAAAAAAATAGTAATAAAAGTCATTTTTAATTACATGTAAAATTTCAATACCGTGAAAATGTCATAATTTAAAAATATATTTTTAAATTATGACATTTTCACAGTATTGAAAGTTTAAATGTAAATAAAAATGACTGAATCTACTTTTGACCTATACAAATTTGGTAACATATTTATGAATTCACTTTCGATTTCTCCAAATAATATTTTTGCGGAACACTTACTTTTCGATTTTTATAAATATCCTAATTTAGGATTATATTAGGGTATTATATTTCGAATTTATATGTAAATAGATACAAAATCTAAAAATAGATTTTAGTTCTATTACCCGTCGCCTTTGAGCTAGTGTCATTTTTATTTCAATAATTCAGTCGAGGGACCATCTTTCCTTCGGAAAATCTTTGTATATATCGCTACACTAATATTAAGCAAATTATATTAAATTGAAAGAAATATTTTGAGGCCAATATATATCGGACCATATTAGTTGGTTTGAATGCGGTTTAATGCCAATATTGAGGGAGTGTTTGGCTATAATTTGGATATTATTGTTATTGTTATTTTTATTTGGTGGAGTCCTTTCATCTCATCCAGGAACTTAGATGAAGTGTTCACTTATAACCATATATGGCTCTAATGTTCCTTCGAAGCCACTCTCATTTTAAGGCATTCATGGTTTTAGCGAGAGCCGATCATTTATTTATACACAATTATATAAAATCATGTCTATATATATTATATGTAATCAGGGATGTTGGTTTTTTTGTTTTTTTACTATCAGGTATTTATTATTTAAATAAAAATATTATGGTATATTTATATAGCAACTTTCTACCATTAAGGGTATAATCCTATTGTTAATTTGACCTCATATAATGTAAACAAACGGGGGCCATATTCGATACAGAAAATTTATCAAACTAACCTAATTCTTATATAATTAGTTTTTATAATATATTTCCGATATTTGTTTTTATATTTTAAATCAGATACATTTATAAATATTAAAAATTGTGAATTATAGTTTGAAGTGGTCTTTTGAAAAATATAGGTTACTTTTACAAGTATATATATATATATATATACACTTGTGATAATAGATATACCCTAGGAAATTTTTATATAACATATTCAATTAATTACTTTAATTATAATTATATATAATTTATAATTTATAAATATTTATATATACAAATTTGAATTAATTAATAAATAGTTCTATATAAAATAAATAGTATATATTTATTATAAATAATTGTTATATTATAATGGTTATAACAGTCATGTATATATATATATTCCAATAGTTTTAATTTAATATTAATGTATTTCTAATTATAATTTGTATATATGATTTGAAAATATATTTGTAGATGAAGTATGTATAAATAAGAATTTCAAAGAAAAAATTACATCAATATCTTCACAAGGTATATATCATTTTTATATTTTTCTGATTAATAATGCTGTAAAATTTCAAACATCAAATATCAAATCTTATTTTTTAGGTTCGGTTCAAATTTTCGTTTTCGGGTATTTAAAATATATTAGGTTTTCAAATCTTAATTTTTAATTTAGTTTGGATAACCGTTCGATTAACAACATTATGTAGGATACTGAAACTCATGTTTCATGTTTCATTCAACTATTTGTACATTTCTATATTTATATTGTCTATTAGACTATCAGTTTATGCCACCTATATGATAAAATGTTTAAAATAAAATCAATTCAGCAATCGATTTACCAATGTGTCCTTGATTTATTATACATTAATTACAAATATTTAAAATGATATTTTTTAAGATTTTATGTTCCAGAGAACATCGAAGTATTTTAAATTTTACAGTATTTCTGATTATAACGTTCATTTATATATATATATCTATAAATATATATATGCTAAAACTATAATTTAATTATTAATGGATTTATATTTATAATGTGTATATAATTTGATAATATTTGATATAGAAGATATAGGTAAAGATATGAATTTAATCGAACAAAATACAAAAGTCGTTTCAGAAGGTAAGTTAAAAAATAACATGAATTCAATTCAAATATATTCACAAAAATATTCACAGACAATACACTGATTAATAAAGTGAATGCACTTATGAACAAAGTGGATAAACAATTTAACAAAATGAATGAACATTTTAAGTCACACACATTACAAAATAAATACACACAAAGTTTGTATAATTTTATATCATTATGTATAATATACCTAATATATAGTATTTAGTAAATACCTTTATTTATATTATTATTTAAACATATAATCAATTTATTACATGATACCTACTTTACAATTGTTGAAGAGAGTACACAGTAATCAGCGTATTATAGACAGGGTAAAGGTCTATGTGATAAAACCTTTAAGGATTTTTTTGTTATTAATTGTTTTGTAATATATCACTAATATTTATTAATATAGAAGTTTGTGTTATTTTATGTTATATATGTATATAACTTATTTTTTTGTAATACTTTATTTGTATTTATTAGAAAAAATTAATACTAACTAATATTGAATTATGTTTTCTAAATATATTGAAAATAAGAAGTACAAATATGACTTATTAGAAAGTGCATAGTGAGAATATGATTATATATAATAATGTAATATCATTTTTTATTTTTAAATATTAAAAATATCAATATAATAGATATTATAAGGTATACGAATATTGCCATTTTATATGTAACGTGCTGAAAACTCTGTGCTCTCATAAATATATAATCTATATTATGAATAAAATATAATAATATATATATATATATATATATATATATATATATATATATATACATATATATTAATATCAGCCAATCACACTCCTACTGTAATATATGTTACCCTCGTAGATATGTTAAGAGATATTTTGATAGAGGTGTCCGTGAAGAAAACACCCAATGTCGAGACTCTGCGACGAGATAAACAAACCGATTGTAGCGACATCGAAGTGAGACTAGATAAATTGAACGTAGATGTGGACGAAAATAATAACGTTAGTATTACTATACTATTAATAACGTTAGTATTACTATACTAATAATAACGTTAGTATTACTATACTAATAATAACGTTAGTATTACTATACTAATAATAACGCTAGTATTACTATACTAATAATAACGTTAGTATTACTATACTAATAATAACGTTAGTATTACTATACTAATAATAACGTTAGTATTACTATACTAATAATAACGTTAGTATTACTATACTAATAATAACGTTAGTATTACTATACTAATAATAACGTTAGTATTACTATACTAATAATAACGTTAGTATTACTATACTAATAATAACGTTAGTATTACTATACTAATAATAACGCTAGTATTACTATACTAATAATAACGTTAGTATTACTATACTAATAATAACGCTAGTATTACTATACTAATAATAACGTTAGTATTACTATACTAATAATAACGTTAGTATTACTATACTAATAATAACGCTAGTATTACTATACTAATAATAACGCTAGTATTACTATACTAATAATAACGTTAGTATTACTATACTAATAATAACGTTAGTATTACTATACTAATAATAACGCTAGTATTACTATACTAATAATAACGTTAGTATTACTATACTAATAATAACGCTAGTATTACTATACTAATAATAACGCTAGTATTACTATACTAATAATAACGTTAGTATTACTATACTAATAATAACGCTAGTATTACTATACTAATAATAACGCTAGTATTACTATACTAATAATAACGCTAGTATTGACTTGCTAGCTACGAGCGAACGCTATCGCCGATCTGTCTCGTGAATGATATTTTAAATGCGCTACTATCAACATTACATTAGTGAAATCGTATTTCTATATTAAAGATAGTTAAAATTTGAAGGTCCGGTGTTATGTTCGCGGCGTTACGTGTACAATAGGGAAGTAGGTTGTATACTAGAATACCGATAGCTCTCGAGATCATGTAGATAACATTCATATCTATTACTATTTCGCCATTACAATTTGCGTATATAAAGTATAAGGTAATAAAAAGTAGTTATAGTAAATTGTTACTAAAAAAATAATAAAAATTTGTTTGCCTATTTTTGAAATTTAATTTCATCTATAAAGTATCTACATTTTTTGTACATTATCGAATAGAATAACAGTATATTAGCTATATATTAGACTTTATATATATTAGATATATAATATATATATTATACACCTATATATATATACTGAGAATTGTATAAAGATTCATAAAAATAGAAAATAATACATGAGATATATGCTTCGTAAGTATTACATTTATTGTATGTGTACTAAATTATAAAAAGTGTGTATACTAAGAATTTCGTACATTTTGTGTACGAAATAACAATATTTTTTAAACTAGGTATACAACATTATATCTATTACAATCTCTAAATTTCTAAACTCCAATAGTAAGCATAACGTATTAATTTTTGAAATTTAATTAATATTTTAAATATTTCACATCGGTTTTTTACAGTAGTATGTTTATAATGCAACTAAATAAATAACTTATAATTACTATTCAATGAAATATAATATACCATTTTAAAGATAAATAATTATACGTACGTATTTTAATAGCGTACTTGTAATAATAACCAATGATGAACATAACAACGGGCCTTAAACTCGCATAAGCGTCGCATTTAGTCGTTAGATCCGTATTCTGTGATTACACTTTTACAATTATGCGTTCTTAAATAAAATCTAGATTTTAAAGATTTTAGCGAAAATTATATTTTCGTAGTTTATTTCACTCGCTTATAATAATTAGTCATAGCTGTTAGGCGACTTTACCACCGTTATTACATTATTACTACGCATTATTAATAGCTAGCTCTATTCAAAACATATAGTTTGTGGCTATTATTTTAGGCTGATATTTAATATTTGTGTTTAGATTAAATTGTTGTATTATTAATGCATATTTCTAATTTATTAAATGTTTAAAATATATCTTATAGGTATAACATTGGTATGTAAACCATAATAATACTAATATATAGGTTTAACTAGGCTAGTAGATAATATTAATTGTAAGATTGTCACATATTATATTTGTTGATAAATTTTATATTAATTTTATATCAGTACCTACATCAGAAAATCTGTTTGAAAAGGTAATACTTTTATTTTGCAACGTTTTACAAAGTTTTATTCTGTTTTGTTTATAGGTATTCTTTGTTGATTGAGTTAATTTGTTACCGTTTTGTTGTATTATTCTCTGACCATTATCCTAATTATCATGCATTAGTCACCTAGTAAACCTGTATTCACACACGTACATCTCTGTATTAATATGCACTGTTTCAAAAGTTCATTAATAATTACAATCTATAGTTCATCAATAATTTATTTTTTTCCGCTTTATTGATTTCCATAACAATAATATAAAGTAGTACTTACTAATATTTCCACTTTCAGATATTTTCGTGTTATTTACATTGTTTTATATTAGATTATAAATTCCAAATATATAATAATAATAAAAGTAATGATTCATTAATAATTTTTAATATAATTATTGTTTATAATAACATAAATATGTATATAATATTAGGGTTCTTATTTCATCTTTTCTATTGTTATCACTAAATATGTATATATATTCCATTATTTGTATTTAGTTACATATATATATATATATATATATATATATATTATGTAATCTACGTACTCTACACAGATAAATAGTTTCAGTGAATTAATGAAAACATCCACCAAGAGAAACATCATTACTAAATTACCAAATGGAACCATGAATGGGCCTAGCGTTACCACTGCATGCGTTCAGAGAAAACGAGTAGTCGAAATAGGGAAACTAGCATCGATAACAACTATTCTACCCTCCTCTTCCACCTCGTCTAAACAAGGAAAAGCTAGTAATACTCACTGTGCTCAAATGAAATCTCAAAATGTAAATACAGTAGCTAAACCAACAAAGATATGTGGTATTCCCTTTTCCTCCAGCTCATCTCAACAAGGAAGAACTAATAATAATGAATGTGCTATGATGAAATCTCTAATTGTAAATTCAGTAGATAAACCAACAAAGAAATGTGGTATTCCCTTTTCCTTCACCTCATCTACACAAGGAATAGCTAATCATAATGAATGTGATAAAATGAAATCTCTAATTGTAAATTCAGTAGCTAAATCAACAAATATATGTGGTATTCCCTTTTCCTCCAGCTCATATCAACAAGGAAGAACTAATAATAATGAATGTGCTATGATGAAATCTCTAATTGTAAATTCAGTAGATAAACCAACAAAGAAATGTGGTATTCCCTTTTCCTTCACCTCATCTACACAAGGAATAGCTAATCATAATGAATGTGATAAAATGAAATCTCTAATTGTAAATTCAGTAGCTAAATCAACAAAGATATGTGGTATTCCCTTTTCCTCCAGCTTATCTCAACAAGGTAAAGCTAGTAATACTGACTTTGCTCAAATGAAATCTCTAATTGTAAATTCAGTAGCTAAATCAACACAGATATGTGGTATTCCCTTTTCCTCCAGCTTATCTCAACAAGGTAAAGCTAGTAATACTGACTTTGCTCAAATGAAATCTCTAATTGTAAATGCAGTAGCTAAATCAACAAATATATGTGGTATTCCCTTTACCTCCAGCTCATCTCAACAAGGTAAAGCTAGTAATACTGACTTTGTTCAAATTAAATCTCAAAATGTAAATACAGTAGCTAAACCAACAAAGATATGTGGTATTCCCTTTTCCTCCAGCTCATCTCAACAAGGAAGAACTAATAATAATGAATGTGCTATGATGAAATCTTTAATTGTAAATACAGTAGCTAAACCAACAAAGATATGTGGTATTCCCTTTTCCTCCAGCTCATCTCAACAAGGAAGAACTAATAATAATGAATGTGCTATGATGAAATCTTTAATTGTAAATACAGTAGCTAAACCAACAAAGATATGTGGTATTCCCTTTTCCTCCAGCTCATCTCAACAAGGAAGAACTAATAATAATGAATGTGCTATGATGAAATCTCTAATTGTAAATGCAGTAGATAAACCAACAAAGATATGTGGTATTCCCTTTTCCTCCACCTCATCTCAACAAGGAAGAACTAATAATACTGACTGTACTCCTATGAAATCTCTAATTGTAAATGCAGTAGATAAACCAACAAAGATATTTGGTATTCCCATTTCCTCCATCTCATCTAAACAAGGAATAACTAATAATACTGACTGTACTCCTATCAAGATACAAAATGGTAACTCAGTTTCCATAATGCCGACGATATACGTCCTGCCCTCGTCCTTCTCAACCACCTCAGCCGAAGACAAAGGAGGGAAAGGAAACTCTGCGCGTGCACGGATTCAAATAAGCCAAGGTATAACAACGATGGAGAAACTGTCGCAGAACATCATCCTGTCCCCGCGTCCCAAATCCGATAGCAGAATGGGAGGGAGAGCGAGAGAAATGAATATTCCGGGTTGCGTGCACGTACCCCGCCACTACAACGACTTAATGGGTTATAAGTTAGTATTCAACGCGTGTCCGCCGCATGTAGATCTATGATCGATCAAAATCATGATGTTTCGAAACAAATGAAATTAAATATTGTGTATATAAACGCTGTGTATGTATGTGTATATGTGCGTTGTATGATACAACTTGTATCTATATATATATATATATATATGTGTGTGTGTATGGTGTATGTATTTATGTTAGTGTGTGTGTGTATGTTGATATTGCTGTTTAAGTATTTATTTTAAGCACATCATTAATAATTATAATTCTATAATGTGGATCTAACAATATATATCACATATAGATAAAAATAGCGAATGTATACATTATATATATATATATAATATTATATATATATATAATTCGCACGATAATATTATGAATAATATATCACTTCCTGTTTACTATTATTCTGTCAAACATCAATTTAATTCCAAATTAATTTAGCCTGCTTAATCCGATATCCAGATAAGTTTTCCATGAATATTTTATAATCATCACATTTATAAACATATAACACACATTGTTTACTTATTAATTATTTTTTTCACGCACTACTTTGTCATTTATTCAACTTTATATCATTCATATTTAAAATATTATTAAAATCATTGGAGCATATCATTTCTATTATATTGTTGTTTACATTTTTCTCTATTCTATTATTTTTATTTATAATCTCTATATTCATATTATAATCTCTATATTCATATTATAATTTCACTATTATTACACGTCTTACACTATTCATATACATTCATATACATACATATACATTATATACATTCATATACATTATAAACATTCATATACATTATATACATTCATATACATTATATACATTCATATACACTATATACATTTTATTTTGTATTAGTTTATATACATTTCATTATATCTATAATTGCATAATTAATTAGATTTAATTATAATAATTAATTATTACATTAAACTATATACATTATATATGTATGCATTGCCATGTATATTTGTGCTTATATCCAATATAAATAAACAATAAAGTATATATATATATATATATAAATATACTTTTTTAATATTTTTAATATATTTATTTGTATATATATATATATATAAATATATATATATATATATATATATATATATATATATATATATATCATTTTATCCTTTTATTATTCTATGTATAATAAATAAGATACATTATATATAATAGCATATAGCATATAACATATACAAATATTTTAAATATTTCGAAAATATATTACTTATAAAAAATGGCAAATAAAAAAAAAAATGACAACATTAACTTAAATTTAAAGGATTTTAATGAAATATTATCTAATCAAAAAATTATAATTGACAATCAAGCAATAATAATTGAAAAAAAAAATGATGACAATTACTTAAATTTAAATGATTTAAAAGAAATGTTATCTAATCAAAAAATAATAATAGATAATCAAGCAATAATAATTGAAAATCAAAACACAATAATTAACAAATTAACAAATACAACACATAAGTCAGATTTACAATCTTTCGCAGAAATTACAAAACTAAATATAAACTCAGCAATCCAAACTAATATGACCAATACTATAAGAAAGACAATAAATGAAAATAATGTTAACGTTGAAAAAAATAAATCCATAATACTGTATAATGTTAAAATGGAAAATGATGACAATTTCGAAACAAGAACAAGTAATGAATTAAATAAAATACATGATATACTGAAAAATACTGAATGTGATTATAAAATAACTAAATACCATAGAATAGGAAAATATGATGATAAAGCTAATAAAATAAGACCAATAAAAATAACATTTAATACAGAAAACGAAAAACAAGACATTATAAATTCAGCACATAAATTAAAAAATACGCAGTATAGTAAGATTAGTATATCACAAGAATATACAAAAGAACAATTAATAGAAATACAAAAGCTCTCCATAGAAGCTAAAGGTAAAACAATCAATGGACACAAATTTGTGGTAAGATGTTCAATACATAATACATTCAAAATAATAGAATTACAAAATAAAAATGAATAACTCAAAAGAAAAAAATGAATATATAACAACAAACAATTTTAATAAAATAAACAAAAAAATAGACGAACATAATCTAACATTTATACATCTAAATATACGAAGTCTTAATCACAACTTTGAATACTTGACAGATTTTTTAAATTTATTAACAAAAAAACCAGAAATAATTTGCCTTTCAGAAACCTGGCTAAATAACATAAATAATAATAACTTAAATATACCTAATTATAAACAGGTAATAAATAATAGACATTGTCAAGATAAGAGACGAGGAGGGGGAGTATGCATATACGTAACTAACAACCTAACATATAACATAGTAAATGAACTAACATTTAATATAATAGATTATCTAGAAATAGTAACAATAAAAATAATACAAGAAAGTGATAATAAAAATATAACAGTATCATGTATCTATAATAGTCCATTTAACAAAATAGAAGAGTTTAATACAATATTTTATGATAAATTTCATAAATTCATCAACAAAAAACTTATAATAATGGGGGATTTCAATATAGACACGACGAATAATATAAATTCAAAAATAAACCAACTAATGCACCAATTAGGACTAACACCACTTATACATTCTAATACAAGACCAATATACAATACAAATACAAACTTAATAATTGACCAAATCTACACTAATATAGATAGAAATTTCATAGGAAAAAGTGGTATAATACAAGAACAAATAACAGACCATCTTCCAATATATGCAAACTTTAACTTAAATAACAGATTACTGAAAAATAAAACATTAATAACAACAAGAAAAATTAAAAACAATAATATTGTAACATTTATTAAAAATCTATTACAAATAAAATGGGACACTGTATATAATAACAATAATGCAGAAGATGCCTATAATATTTTCTACACTCAATATATAAATATAATAAACAAACACTTTCCCATAATCACTTCAAAAGTATCATCACAAATATTCTCTAAAAACTGGATAACAAATAACATAAAAAGAAAAATAAATAAAAAACAAAAACTATTTAACTCATATCTACAAAGTAAATCAGAATTAGATTTATACGTTTATAAATCTTATAGAAATAATTTACAAAACACAATAAAACAAGCAAAACAAAAATACATTAACAAACAAATAAACGATAACATAACATCGAAAGAACATTGGAAAACAGTAAATAATATCATTAATACAAATGTAAATAAACACAATATTACATACATTAAAGATAAAAATAATAAAAACACATTTGACTCAAGTAAAATAGCAAATATATTTAATGAACAATTTATTAATAATGCACAAATTATAAATGATCAATTTAAAAATCAAAATATAATAAATCCTGTAGAAATACCAAATATAAATAATTCTATATTCATAGAACCAACCAATAAACAAGAAATAACTTCAATAATAAAAAATAGTAAATTAAAAACCTCATTAGATATAAACCTAATTAACATGAAAATTGTAAAAATATCAATAGATTATATTTCATCACCACTAACACATATTTTTAATTTATGTATTAGTGAAGGTATATTTCCACAAAAAATGAAAAATTCCATAATAAAACCCATATATAAAAATAAAAACCAATACGAACCATGCAACTACAGGCCCATATCAATACTATGTCAAATTTCAAAAATATTTGAAAAAATAATACATCAGAGATTTACTTCATTTTTTCAAAAAAACCTAATTATATCTAATACACAATACGGATATACTAAAAAGCATAACACAACACATGCTATTTTAGATTTATATAACCATATATTAATAAACAAAGAACAAAATAAATCAATAAATACTCTATTCCTTGATCTAAGCAAAGCATTTGACACGCTAGATCACAACATATTAATAGATAAATTATATAAATATGGAATAAGAAGCAATTCGCTACAACTTATCAAAAGCTACCTAAGTAATCGAAAACAAGTTGTTTTGATAAATGATAAAAAATCACAAATATTATGTAATAATATTGGGGTACCACAAGGATCAATACTTGGTCCTCTCCTATTTATAATATACACAAATGACCTATCATTACTATTCAATAATAACCAACAAGTAAAACTTATAGTATATGCTGATGATACAGCAATAACATTTACAAGTGAAAACAATGAAAAATTAAAATATACCATAGATAATATGATTACAAAAATAGAAAAATGGTATACATTTAATAAACTTAAAATAAATATCAATAAAACTAAAATAGTCAATTTTAACTCGAGAAAATACAGTAACATACATCTAAAAATAAATAACATATCAATACAAAATGAAATAGAATATAAATATCTAGGAATAATAATTGACAAAGATATAAACTTTAAAAATCATATATTTAATCTTAATAATAAATTATCGAAAATACTTTACTCAATAAGCAGATTATCAAAATACATTAAGACAAAACCAATGATTATCATATATAACAGCCTATTCCTGCCACACATAATGTATGGAAATATAATATGGGGTAATATTTATAAAAGTAATCTTACAAATTTAATTCTCACACAAAAAAAAATCATAAGAATAATAAACAAAACCAAATATTTCAGAGAACATACAAATTTGCTATTTGAAAGGAATAATATATTAAAACTCAATAGTTTAATAAAATATAACACGCTAATATACATGCATGACCATCACAATAATAATCTACCACAAAATATTTATAACATACATAAAAAACACGAAAATAAAAATAAAAATAAATTAAGGAAATCACCTATCTACAAAATACCTTATACAAAAAAAAGTCAACTAATAAATAGTATCCTAACCATGGGACCTAAGTTATGGAATAATCTAAATGGAGATATCCAAATTATAAAAAACAAAAATTCATATAAAAAAAAAATAAAAAATCAACTCATTGAGATACAAAAAAAAAATTAAAAATTAAAAAAAAATTAAAAAAAATAAATTATATAAAAAAATTATTATTATTATTATTATTATTATTATTATTATTATTATTATTATTATTATTATTATTATTATTATTATTATTATTATTATTATTATTATTATTATTATTATTATTATTATTATTATTTTGATGTTTATGTTTTTAAATGATAATAAAATATCTTATAAAACATAAGAAGAAAACGAAATGAAAAAAAGTAAAGTAATTCAACAAAAAAATACGTTCCGGTGATGGTGATGCAGGCGACAGCATAGAAAAGATAATTATCTTCATCTGAAGCCTTTTAGAGGAAACAATAATATAATGAATTTAATAATTCACATGATATATATATATATATATACAACTTTCTTCTAATAAATATTATTATTATTATTATTATTATTATTATTATTATAAACGAACATCAATGTTTGTCGATAAGAAATTTTTTTAATTTCTTTTTAAAGATATTTGATATTGATATATTTTGATTTCTAAGTTGCGGGGGTAGTTTATTCCATCTAATTGTTGATGAAGAGCTGAATTTTCTTCTTTCGTATTTGATGCAATGGGTAATAGGTTGGTGTAGTATAGTGGAATTGTTATTACGTAAAAGTCTAGTGTTTGGTTTATGTTTTATTTTGTTTCGTAAATTATAGGGTAAATTATAAGTAATAGTCTTTTTAAGTATTGTAAGTATTTTGTAGTTAATAGAGTCTTCAGTGTTTAGCCAGTTAAGTTTTTTACGTAAGTCAGTAATGCTAGTTGTATAGTCAGTCTTCTGTAGTCGGTATATATTTCTAATTGAGCGGTTAATTATTTTGTCTAGTTTGTCTATTTTCAGTTTTTCAGTTCCTGTGAATAGTGAGTTGCAGTATTGTAGTCTTGAAAGTATGAGTCAGTAGTTTTGTAGTATTTCTATTTAAGTATGGTCGTATTTTTTTAATATTGAATAGCTGTGCAGTCGTAGATTGAGTAAGTAAGCTGTAATGTTTATCTAGATTAAGTTTATTATTGAAGTTGATGCCTAAGTATTTAATAGAATTGGTGGGAATGATTTTGTGTTGATTAATAATAATGTCAGGGAAGTAAGTATTTGGGTCATTAGTTATATTTAATAGTTCAGTTTTATTGTGGTTTAGTAGTAGGTTATTATTTGTTAGCCAGTTTTGTAGTTCGTTTAAACAGTCTTGTAGTTGGGTAGAGTTTGTTATTGTTGCGTGTAGTTCTATGTCGTCTGCATATAAGTTGTAAGTAATAGATGGATAACGTTTCATAATTGTTTGTAATGGAATAAAATATATAGAGAAGAGAATTGGGGAAAGTATTGAACCTTGAGGAACTCCGTGATCGATGGTATATGATTTAGAGTAATTATTTCTTATTTTAATGGAATAATTTCTATCTTTAATAAAATTAGAAAACCATTCCATAGTTACATCTTGTATTCCTATGTTTCTAAGTCTTTCTAGCAGTATGTCATGTCTAAGGGTGTCGAATGCAGAGGATAAGTCAAGTAGTATTAGCTGTATTGGTTGTCCAGTATCTAGTGAGTTATATAAGTCGTCAAAAAGAGAGAGTACGGTAGTTTCAGTACTATGTAGTTTACGGAATGAATTTTGTCGTATGTGTGTATGTATATGTATGTATGTATGTGTGTATGTATATGTATTTATGTATGTATGTGTGTATGTATATGTATATGTGTATGTATATGTGTATATATGTGTGTGTATATGTATGTGTGTATGGTTATGTATATGTGTATATGTGTATATATGTGTGTGTATATGTATGTGTGTATGGTTATGTATGTGTGTATGTATATGTGTATGTATGTGTGTGTATATATATATGTGTGTGTGTGTGTATATATATATATTGTTTGTTTGTCCACATTTGAATTACACATGTATACTATACATAGCCTATAGATGTATGCACTATATAAACTAGGCCATAGATCATATTATGTGCTAATTATAAGTATACTGAATATAATAATACTGAATCCAATTAATTTATACTCAATTAATGTTATATTTTACAGCTATGGTATTATATAAGAGCATTGCCTATAGTAATATATATATATATAAATATATATATATATATATATATATATATATATATATATATATAGTAATATATATATATAGTAATATATATAGGCTAATACACATTCATATTGTATACTTTAGTTCTCATGTTCACTGAAATGTAATTTCTGAGAACAGCCCATCACCATTGTTCATTGTATCAATGCACATTGTGTTATTGTATGCAGTATTTACAGTATATGGGCTTTGATATAATACCATGTGTACAATGAGCAGTAGGGTAGCCAGTTTTTGAAAGTTTTGCTCACTCACAGTAGGTCATAGTTATGTAATATTAAACATATTTGTGAAGTTTCATCAGCATTGCACTTTAATGATTATTTATTTGCGTTTATGATTCAATGTATATTTCTATTTTACTTATATATTTTATGTATTTGTATCTGTGTGCGTTGTCATAAAAAGAAAATATTCTACATATACGTGTATAAATATATTATAATATTAATAAAGTAAAAAAATAACGCAAAAATTAATTTTAATATTTTTAATTTTTATATTAATTTAATTTATTCGATTATTTTTTTGATAAATTATTTTAATTGAGCATCAAACTTTGTTGTAAGCTTATAATGGATATCTACCCGGAATAATAAACTACAATATTTATTTTTCTAACTAACAATTTTTATTACGATTAGTTTACTACAAAATTAATTTATGTTAAAATGCTCAATAAAAGTAATTTTTTGAATAAGTATATGCTATTTTTATATTAATACTTATAATTGTATATTCATATAATGATGATTACCTTGTTACCTTGGTCCCTTAGCCTGTTGAGCCGTGGGGGTGTGTCACGTTGAAACAAAATTTTCTCCACTTCTTCCGGTCATATACAATTTCATTTAGTTCATTGAAGCCTTTTCCGGTCCATTCTTTTATATTATCTATCCATTGTTTTTTTGGACGTCCACGGGATCTTTTACCTTCGACATTACCCTGAAGGATTATCTTGGCAAGTCCATCGCCTCTGGTCACGTGTCCATACCATTTCAGTTTTCTCCTTTTAACTGTTGTGAGGATATCGGTGAAGGGACTTGTTAATGATGATGATATTCGGTCTATTATTTCTTGATTAGTAACTCTATCAAGGTATGTTATACCGAGTAATTTTCTGATGTTCTTCATTTCGAATGCTAGTATTCTTTTCTCGAGTTCAGCAGTTAGAGTCCATATTTCACATGCATACAGGAATATCGAGTTGACAAGAGAGTCCATGAGTTTTAACTTGTACTTTAGACGTATGTCTTTATCATTCCATATTATCTTTAGATTGCTATATGATTGACTTGCTTGTGCCGCTCTTGACAGGATTTCTTTTCTTGATCCATTTTCGTTTATGATTGATCCTAGATATTTGAAGCTTTTTACGGTCTCAATTATTTCGCCATGAATATCAATGTTTGGTTGACAATTGTCGTCGTTTAACATAAGCATAGTTTTAGAAGGATTTATTTCCATTCCAAATCTATTTGCTGATTTAAAAAGACACTCAGTTAAATTTATTAGTTCTTCTTCCGAGCCAGCTAAACCATCTATATCATCAGCAAAGCGGAGATTTGTTATATTTCGGCCATTTATCTTTATTGAACCAGTATGATTGCTTAGCGCGTCGTTCATTATATCTTCTAGGAATATATTAAATAAAGTAGGTGAGAGAAGACATCCTTGTCTTACTCCGGTTTTCGTTGAAAACCAATCGCCACATATTCCTTTATGTGTTACTGCACTGCTTGCCTTTTCATATAAACTTTGTATTAAATTAATTAACTTTGTATCGATATTATATTTCTTCATTGAGGACCATAGTGCATTTTGCCACACTCTATCAAATGCTTTTCGGAAATCAATAAATATATGATATAGCTTTTTTTGTTGTAGGTTATGTTTCTCGCATAGTATTCTTAGGTTGAATATTTGTTCTATCGTAGATCTATCTTTCATGAATCCAGCCTGTTCTTCCGCAATAATATGGTCCGCTTGTGGTTGTAAACGATTCTTAATGATTTTCAACATCACTTTGCTTGCGTGGCTTATCAAACTTATCGTTCTGTAGTTAGAACAATGTTGAAGATTACCTTTTTTCGGTAGAGTTATAATTAACGATTTTGTCCATATTTCTGGCCAGATACCAGTTTCCCATATATTGGAACATATCTTGTGGAGTATGTCTGTCATTCCTTCACCTGCATATGTTATTAGTTCTGCTGGTATATTGTCTACACCAACAGCTTTTCCATGTTTTAGTGAATATATAGCATTAACTACTTCATCTCTTAAAATACTATCATCTCTCTCTTCTTCGTGTTGTTCATCTATCGTTTGCAAAACATTTTTGTCTCCTCTGGATTCATAATTATATAATTCTTGGCAGTATTCAGTCCATCTTTTAATTATATCCTTCACTCAAAACTTTACCATCTTTGCTTAATATTGTGTTGATCGCTTCTGATTTCTTCTTTGTCAGAGCTTTTATAATTGAATATGCTTTTTTAGATCTGTTACTTGCAAATGAATTGTCTATATCTTTACATTCGTTATTTAACCAATTTTCTTTGGCTTATTTCATGTTCTTTCTTATCCTCTTATTCAGTGAATTATATTCTTGTAAGTGATTACTTTTTTGAGATTTCAATGATCTACGTTTATCACAAAGTTCCAGAATATCTTCTGTTATCCATGGTTTTGTCTTTTTCCTTTTAAATCCAATTACTTTTGTTGCAGTTTCGCTTATTATTCTGTTAAGAATATCAGTTGTTTCATCGGAATTGATTGTGTTGTGCATTAACTTGTTTTTAATTTCATTTTCTATAGTGTCTCTATATTGAGCAAGAATTGAAGAATTATTACTTAGTTGTTCAATGTTGTAGTTTTTACGAATGCTCTTTTGTTTTCTTTGAGATTTGAATTTTTGTTTGAAGGATATCATCACAAGGTCATGATCACTTCCTATATCAGCTTTGTTATATACTCTAGTTTTAGCCACATTGATACCAGATTTAAATCGTCTCTTCATGAGGATATAATCTATCTGGTTATGAGTTTTACCATCTGGAGAGTGCCATGTTGCTATTCTTGAGGATTTGTGTATTCCTAGAGTATTTTCCAAAATCATGTCATTATAACATATAAATTCCAATAATCTGATCCCCCTGTCATTCGTTGAGTTGTTACATGAAGGTCCACAATATTCGTTCCAATCTGTCAGTGAGTCAGTTCCAATCTTTGCATTCCAATCACCTTGAATTATTAACATGTCCTTTTTATGGGTTTTGTCAATTATATCTTGTAGGCTTGAATAGAAGATTTCAATTTGTTCATCTGTATAATCCGAAGTTGGTGCATATATCTGTATTATCGATATATTTAATGGTTTAGCTTTTAACCTCAATGTACATATTCTGCTGGAAATAGGTTTGAATTCGGCTACAAAGTCTTTTATATCTTTGTGAATCAAAAACCCTACACCATTCTTATGATATTTCTCTTCACCACTATAGTAAAGATGGTTACCGTTGTCAGTTACGACATTACCAGATCCTTTCCACCTAAATTCGCATAGTCCTAAAACTTGCCATGTGTATTTCTTCATTTCATATTCCAATTCTTCTAAATTTCCTGTTCTGTTAAGAGTTCGTACGTTCCAAGTGCCAAAAGTTGCGTTATTGCGAAGCCTCGTTGACTTTCTGTCTTTCTTCTTATCAGTATCATCTTTTTCACATTCGTCCTGATAATTAACGATATGCGCGGTCCTTTTTATCCCGAGCGACGGCCGAGCCGGTATGGATAATTTAATTTTGTTTCTCATGATTCGTTTCTTGGGATATAACTATATTGTTGAATATAGTCCGGCGGGTCCCATTCCTCTCCGGAAGGTTGGTTTTTAAATCAGAGATTTCCTTCTCCTAGATGATCTACTAACCAAAGTTAACGAGCACCATCTACCCGACTTAGATTTATGGTCAGAGTTACATTCTCCTAGCCTATGCCTAAAGAAGCATAATCTGCGAGGCAGCAGATTTACCCTCACTAAGTTTAGCACCACTGTCGAGTGGAGGTACCGGGATATGGCCACTGGTTAATCACCAGTTACTTGGAGCCATTAGTGAGAGTTGAGTAATTAATTGAGGTCCAGAGTTCCTACTCATGTCTATATCGACATGCGACAAGCAGGTTTACAAAGGTACTGCCTCTAATCAGCTACTCTATACCCCTAATGATGATATACATATATATTATAAACAAAAATATTTGTATTCAAAAATAAATTAAAATTTCCTTTAGATCAATTTAATTATTTAATTATTAAAAATAAAAATTATTGAATATATTTTAAGGATATATATAATACAGATGCAAAAATTAAATGTTTACTTCTACACATTTTTCCTTTCAATTATCTGTAATTTTTTTTTTTTCGTAATGTTCAATGTTGATTCCTATCTTTTTAAAATATTTTGTAGCTTTCAGAATTGTTGTCAGTTTTCAATTTTTTTTTATTATATCTAGAATTATTAAGTGGAGTTATATAAAGTTAGCTGGCACTTTTCTATGAAGGGAACTACAATTGTTACCAAAACAGTCTCGATATCTCCTTATATACAGTGTGCATTAAGCCGGTTCGGCTCGATACATTTATGAATATTGCATTATCCATTTTTGTATAAACTAGATAACATAATAAATTGAATACAACAAAATAATTTAAAATTAATTATTAGAGACCTTATTAAAGTTTAACATGAAGAGATAGGAATTTTAACATGGAGGAGATAGGAGATATTTGAAACTTCGATTTATCATCATTAAAAATGTTGTAGTTATATTTGTAACTATAGTTTGAATTATACATTTTTGTATAAGATAATATTTGTATAACATCTTTTTTCGATTTTCCAGGAAATTTTGGAAAAATACAAATTATTTTAATATAAAATATAAACATAAATATATATATATAAGTATATGAGTGTAATATTACACGAAATTAATAAGAATAAAAATTAATCTATAGTATACAATATGATTATTTATTCACTATTTTAATGTAAAAATAGGAAAAATTTTATATTTGAAAAAAAAAAGTTTACGAATTATTATAAAAAAAATTTGTAATCGACTGGATTAATAATATGCTTTTTTTAAACAATTTAAATCGTTAGAATTTTTTTTCTTTTATAAATTTGTAAAAACCAATATAGAACTTATATTATAGAATTTAAATAGCTTTGTAAAAATATAAATTTTTTTATTTTTAGATAAAAAAAATATTATTAAAAAAAAATTAAAATTCCAATTTTTCCCATATTGATGAGAAATTCTGATAATTTTGTTATTTCAATAAATATTTATATAGCTAATTTATAATAAACATATTCTGTTAATTTCATTATTGAATGAGTTATGCTATGTATTCTAAATAAATTAAAATATTAATAATTTCTATCTACAACATTTAAAATGTTTACCAATATTGTTTGCACAATTGTGGTCATAACTTATGTTTAATAATAATTACAAAACTAAGATATGAATTCTATTATAGAATTTGATAATCATTCCAAAGATACAAATTTTATTATAATAGCATCAATATATAAAATCTCATTCTAGTACCTATATAGTACCTTTATAGTACCTATCCCATCTTTGAATAACTTAATAGTTATTATTTATATCAGTAAGATTAGCAGATTATATCTATATATGTGGTTATTTGTCATTTAGTAAATAGTTTGGGGTTATATAAAATATAAAAAGGTGTATTATTACGAAGGTTCGTGGTTAAAAAGTATAATAAAAATGAACACAAATTTGAAAATTAATTATTTATAATGTAATTGTCACATGATTTCAATATATGTAATAGCTGTATTTTTTCTATTAAAAATATTCATAATCATTTTTAAAATCTCTGACGCATGTCGAATACTACATATATAAAAAAAATGATACCATTGTGAAAGAAATACTCCAAACGTTCAGTGATAAACGATAAGGCAATATTCATAAAAAAATTACTGAGACGAACCGGCTTAGTGTACATTGTATGATTATATTAATAAATTAACGAGATTTTGTCACGTATTGAATACTAGATTATGTTTCATTGTACGTGTATAAGACTCGCATATTCTGAACGCATGCAAATAATACCTGTATTTCATTCAATTCTACGATAATCTGGGTATACCGTACTGGTATCGTGTACATCATGATATTGTACGTATGTTTTGATGCTTAAATATATTGTATATTGTATATTTTGGAGTGATCACCGCTTTATATTCCGGCATATATGTTATTCCAAATTATTCCGGCATAAGTTTGTTGTGTGATCTTACATCCCTAACACATTAACACATATATATATATATATATATATATAAATAGTTTTATATATTTAAACTTAAATTTCTCGCTCTTATTTCCATTTGTTTCAGACTACCGGAATTTCCGGAGTCGTTGATCCCGTTATTGAAAACGGCTACCGAAAAATGGATACCTAAAAATTGGTTACCTATACTGCAGTTCCTCGGCGATCATCTCACCGACCAACATATACAGTATGTATACTCGTATATCTATGTGTGCGAACTTCTACTGTTGTTTGTCTACTAGTAAAGCTATTCGTCTACTTAAACAGCTTTTCTATATTATTCCCCTTTATTTATATCTATTTATATATATTTATATCTATTAATATCTATTTATATCTATTAATATCTATTTAAATCGCAATCGTTTAGTTATCTATCGAAGAGAGGCTACACCACAATAATAGACAGGCTCTTCGAGAGGTACCCGTTCCTCGGCGATAACCGTCACAGAGTTTGTATTGTTAACGTAGCGATCGTTGTTAGCTCTATGATCATTGTTAACTCTATGATCATTGCAATCATCGTAGTCACGCTGGTTTGAAAGTTTGCAAAGTTTTATGATTCTTTGCAGTAACTCGTTGGACGTACATATAGTGCAAGGAAACTTCACGTCTATAGGTTTATTGACAGCGTGTGTATGTATAAATATATGATGGGCAACGACAACAGAAAATAGTCATATTATTTTGAAGCCCTTTAGAAGAAAATATTATATAAATATCATTATAATTTAACAGAAAATAAAATTAAAATTCTTCTAATAAATATTATTATTATATTATATATATATATATAATATATGATATTTATAAAAAATATAAGTTTTATGATATTTGCAGATAAAAGTGCAAATAAAAGAAAAGCAGACAGTGTAGATGATCTAATCAAAGATAGAAAAATAGTTTGTAATGTTAGTAACAAGAAACTGATGTATATATAAACTATATTTAGAAAAAATAACTTAACAATTAAGTAGGCCGTAAAACATTATAATTACCGAGATATTATATTAAGGGGATGTCGAATTCGATGAAAATTTCGCGAACTACATATTTACAAATAGGGAATTCATAGTATTACTAAAATCCGGGATTTAATAATAATACCAATATTAACAATATATTCAGTACTACAATTTTGGAATATTGACAACATTCTTTTTCCATCATAAACTAGAATGTATATGGTATATATATACCTATAAAAACAAAATAGATAATTTTATAAAATGTAAAATTACATAATATGTGTATTTTATTATTAATATTTATGGTTTCTAAAAAATTATCAAATATGCACACGCGATCATTTATATAACTACATATCCATGTAAGAAAACAAGCTTAAGAAATATAGCGTATTTCTATATCAACAAAATTAATTGTATATCTCATAAACTGTGATTTCTGCTACGAGTTGAATAACAGTTGTGAGAAAATAATTATTAAAATTGTGAGATACAAATGTATTTTAAAATAAAGGAATATTTTAAAATAATTTATTTTAGTTTTATTATACTATTTATATTTTTATAATTTATTTACTTTTACTTTTACCCATGACTCTCGAATCGTAGGAGGATGTATATGAATATTTCGCATAATAACGTCGCCATTTGTTTCGATCATTCGTCATCAACGGCAGGTCGCCGAAATCTTTGGATGTACATTTGTAAATGTTGTCCATCCATTTCATCTTTGGGCGGCCACGAGGTCTTGTACCTTCGCTTGTTCCTCGTTGAATAATTTTAGCGAGAGTATTGTTACACGCAATAAGTAGGGGCGCTGCAACAGGGGGGACATGTCCATCCTTTAAAATCTACGGGGACCTCATATATATTGGTATTTAGTATAATTGCCCCCCCCCCCCACTTTTACGACCACATTTATTTTGATTGGTCGGTCCCCCCCCCCCCCCATACAAAATCGTTCCAGCGCCCCTAGTGATATGGGTAAACCAGCACAACATTCTTTTTTTGATTATTGACAATAGTAGCAGAAACTTCCTAATATATGAGTTAATTTTCTCTTTAAAGGGTATACACATGGGGAGCGCAGGCGAGCTAACTTTGTACTAGCATAAAGTGGCTCGGTAAATACTTGAAATGTTCTATTTGCGCCCGCGCGTTCGTAAATTTGCTCCCCATGTGTACATCTAAAGTGCTAGCATCGTCGAGCAAACTGCTGGTATCCAGTGCTAGCACTGAGTGCCAGTAAATTCAACAGGTTAAATTTTGCAGTACTTGTTACCGGAATGGTAAACAACGCATTGCATTGTGGTAGTTATTTTCAACCAATAGAAACGCAAAGCATTTGTAAACATTGTCAAACATTTTATTTGAAATTAAAAATGGATTTAGACTCATTTAAAAAATTAGCATACTCTCTCAAAAGTGATATTAAATACTCAGTATTATACTGTTTATACAGAAATAAATTTAAAATAAATTGACAACGGATGTATTAATAATTTATTAATCATGTGATGTAAACAACTACTCAGTATCTGACCACAATTTAATAATACACCCCTTTAATACTACGCCCCTTTATGTTGCTTGTGATGTGTACACCCTAAATAATTTGTTGTTGCTCTTGATGTGTACACCCCTTTAAGCAGATGTCACAGTACATATGCTATTTCACAGGTTACCATGTGAATAGATAGGCAGCATATGGTCTATTCATTGTTTGGTGCATTCTATTCATTGCATCAATCTGTTTTTTGTTTGTATTGTATTTATAATATTTGAATGTATACCAGTATATACATATATTATTATATATAGCCTATTTTGTATATATATAAAAATTACCATTTTAAATTCTTGTTTATTGTCATTTATTCAATATACATTTTGTTATTATTTGAAAATAATATTGATGAAAGATATATCTATTGTAATATGTAAACAGATGTTCTTTGTATAATAATATAGCTATGGTAGTTTTTATATGAATCTGTTTATACAAGCACTGTTAGTGTGAATACATTATTTAGAGATAAAAGCATTTGAAGTTTGACAACAATAAAAATACAATGTTATCATTTATATTAGATAAATAATATTCAGATATGTGTATATATATAATATAATAATTTATGAGATATACATAATTGTAATACTAATTTCAATATATATATTAGTTGGTTAGTATTTTATTATATATTAATTATTGAGAATATAATATAATTAATATATATATAAACCACTTTTATGTAATTTCAAGACTATTTTCATGAATAATTTGTTTACGGATATTAACAAATTTTAAATAAAAAGTTATTTCAGAAAACAAGGTGTGTGACATCCTCTATATGCATAGACTTATAATTGGGTAGACTGCTATTTGTATAAATCTGCAATGTATTTTTTTTTCACCATTTGAATAATCTGCATATAATGAGAATTCATTGAATTAAATATATTGATTCAAATATAATTCAGTGATATTCTTTATAATTTGTCAATTGGTATGACAAATATGAAAATAGTAGATGTAAATATCTAATTATAATATACATTTCATTGGAATTTTTCTTATATTACATTACTTATAATTAATCTAAAATTGTGTAATCCACATTTTATATAATTTAAGCTAATTATTTAGTAAATTGATATTTCGTCATTAAATAAACATATAATTTTAAAATATTTAAAAATAAATATTATATAACTTAATTTTTTACTAGGTTTGGTAACATTATTTTATAATATTATATGATAGGTATACTTATTTATATATATATTATTCAGATATTCAAATTTGTGAATAAACTTTATCTCCAAAAGGCAGTCACCTAATTCTATGTCTATGCCTATATGTAGATATTGGTTTTATGCTCTTTATAATTTACACCAAATAACCGTCTTTGAGCTTTATTTTCAAATTTTGTTCTCCATCTTTTAATTAATTATCCGAGCTATGCAGCCATAGAGAAATATTTACAGCACCAGTGTTTTGTACAGACTGAATTTTGTTTTAAAGCCAATTTTTATACTTGTTCTTATAGTTTTCAATGTTATCAATACCTAGGTAGAGGTGGCTAGTTTTATAGCTTTGCTCAACTGGTACCATCTTTATGTATAGTTATTCCTAGATATTTAAATGTATTATATAAATATAAATGTATTAATTAATAATACAAATTAAATAAAAATTATAAATATATAATAAATAAATAGTGAAATTATTGAATATTTTAATATTATTTTCGATTTCATTTTTACCAATCCATAAAAAACATATCTTTTAAATTACTTATAAAGTATTTCAATTTATAAATTATTTATAATAATTTCACACAATTTAAATAATATATAACAAAATATTGATATAATAAATACTCAATAACTGTAATATTTTGTTGACAGACAGCCAAATACAATACGACAAATGAGGTGAAACTTCAGGAGGATACCACTAACTTAGATACGGCAGCTATAAGGTTAGCAACCAAAGGGAGGAGAGGAAAGAAACCTACTAGCGCCACCACCATTCACCTCCACACTAAAATGTGAGCGAAATCCTTCACACATAGAGTCTCATCATTGCAAAGAAAATTACTAAATTAAATAATACGCCTCTCCCTTTAAATTAAATAAAAAATGTCATTAAAATTACTTATATAATCATTTCTATCATTTCATATATCAATTATATTTCAATGAGCTCGATGGGTATGAAATGATCTTCTAGTATTCGAATTAATTATAAAATATTATACAAAATATATAAGCAATTAATTTGTATATATTATATTCGTATATATGTATATTATAGCATAATACTTATTTTGTATAACAAATATATAATGATATATATTATTATTTATATTTTTATTTCATTCATAATAAAATCTATTTAAATGTTTCACTATACTTTAAACCTGATTTTCTCAGTGTTTTGATTTTTTCCAAATAATACTTTACAAAAACCTATAGCATAATGTTTTTTATTTTTAATTAAAATATCACATCAAAATATCTTCATTTCAAATTAAAATATTATAGTAATTATCTCATATTTATTAAAATATATATATAGTTGAAATTCTACAAAATTATAGATTTAAGTATTAAGCTAATAAATATGAAGTTCATATATATTATAAACACATTAATTTAAAACGTATAATTGGTATAAAGTTTTCTACATGTGTGTACTTTCCCTATGTTATACATATATATTATTCATATATGCCTATGTTATACACATAAACATGCAGAAGTGTACCATTCCATTAACCGGTCGAGAATATACATATATTAACCACGCGCTTGTATACAATGAACTACATATAGAACACCTCCTCTAGGACGTGTCAACCGTTGAACCTCTCGATCGTGAAGAATCACGCGACCACGATGAATGTAACCGACACCGCCGCCCCCTTCGACGATCACATTTAATCTTCGGCGTATCGACGTCGCTATGGTAACCGTACGACAGAGGTCTCTCCGTACCGTCGTAATGCTACGGCGTACTCCGTACTCTACGTGGCTCGCTATCCGCGCTTCACTTACGATTAAAGATGTTGGTTAATAATATCGGGTGTTCTACGGCCCGGTTTACAGAGGTCGAAGGTCGACGGTAGCGATTATTATCTCGAAGGCGATGAAGTAGCCGAATAAAGTTTTTTATATTTCACGCGATTTGTTATTTATTCACCGTACGATAGAACATTTATTAATATATTACATGTATTGGAATATTATTTTCATTGCCTTATCATTTATTTGGTAGAGAACAAACTTATGGGATATTAAAGTTTTAGTTTAATAGAAATGTAATTATTCATCAATAAGTACAATAGTTAATATTACTATATATATAACATAGTTGTTGACATAGAATATATAAATATAAAATTTTATTATAGCTAAATACTTCATTTCGGAAAACTCATTAATTATAAATAAGAATATATTTTAAATAAATGTAATAAATTAAATATGTTGAACACATATTTCATTAACTACATCTGATAGTTTTTAAAGATAATAATAACTTGTAATCCAATACTCAATATAAAATGAACTGGTGAGTTAAATATAGTATTAAAATATTAACGTTTAAAATAGAAATAATAAATATATTTATTAGATTTCCAGTACTGTATTATTAGTTATAATAAAATAGTAAGTTTATGAAAGTTTACTAAAGTCGAGAATTCACTAGTTAAAATATAGTGGTTCTAATAGATATCAAATATTCAATTACTAAAAGAATAATATCTTCTTGATTATATATATGTATATATTGAGATATTGATTATATATACAAAATATTGTAATTAATAATAATTGTTAAGGTAAAGCTACATTAATCATCACTTGTGTATGACACTCTCTTATGGTATGTAGCTATATTTAAGCTGCTTTTAACCGAGTACAAAATACATTATTTTAGTTATTTATAAAAATGCATAAATCATAATTATTGTGTAAACATTTTTTTTAAATATATTTATAAATATTTTCACCGAATTTAATATTGTTTTGTTTTTAATTAATTTCTTCAACTATATATATATATGAATAAAACTTTATCTATATTAAATTTTATTATTAACAATTAATATCAATTATTTTATAATTTGTGTTTTGATTATTATACTACACTAATGTCAAATGAATACTAATTAAATTAAATTATTTTTAAATATCGTAAACTTATAGAAATAAATTATATAGATAATTTTTTAAATCTATTTTTGTATGATTATAATCTCAATATATATATTTAAAGTATTAATTTGAATGTATAGTATTAGAATATTATTTCAATTAATTGCAATCCATCAATAACGTTTAATAAATATATTAAAAAATATGGGATGACATCTTAAATAGAAATGAATACTCCCTTTATTTAATTGTAAACTACAATAAACCAATAGAAAATATTATAATTAATTATTTAATTAACATATATATATAGATATCGAGAGAAAATAGTCAATATATACAAAATAATTAAAACGAAAGATAAATAATATATTTGTTAGAAAATAACAAATCGCAAAGTTAATTACTCTTGTATTTAGATCATGTGAGTTATAATGAAATAGGTTTCGTTTGAAGCTGCTCATGGAAGAGATATAATAGTAAATGACTATTAGGCATACATGTATATTACTCTAGCGAAGAGATTATTTAGATATCGAAGTTATGAGGCGAGGTGCTCGTAGTTTAGAAGAGAAGGGTAATGGTGAAATAAGAATATCTATGTAGTCTGCATGTTTGGTGATATACTTTATGCATTAATTAGATGGTTGTGTAGGTGATTCAGTTTATGTGGGAGGAATGTGTTCGAATAAGTAATATTTGTCTACGGAGTATTGGGCTTATAACGTATTTATGATGGTAGATGGCACAAGACGAAGAGGATGACCAAGACATAACTGGATGATTAATATTAAACGATTGAAATCTACATAAACTAGTGAATTGTTAAGGGGACTTGGATTCACGGAACTGTAAATTTATTGAAAATAAATATTTTATTTGAGAAAAATATTATTTAATATATTTTATATCCTCTGTAACTTTTAGAGCATAAAATAATGATAAAGATTTAATAATAATAAAGATCTATAAATGATACAATTTGATAGTTTAGTATCTGACCCATTTGTTAACAAAATGGCTATATAATAGCAAATTACTCATATTTTAAACATAGAATAATGTTATCTAGTATTATCATCATATTGATTAATAATATGCAATTACAGAATGTAAATAAAAATCCTAGGTGCTGAAAAATTTATAAAACACCTAAACTAAACCTCTCCTATCTCATAATAATTTCAAGTTCCGCGAATCATTTTATAAAAGGTAGAATATAGAGAAAAATGAGAGGCTTCATTACTTCAAGATGATTGCCGGTACGATTCACGTGTCGCAGGAGTAAAAGTAAGTGAAACTATCATAAGGGAATTACAATAATTAAACAGTGTGAGGATATAGAAGGCGATTGGATATTACGATGGAGATGTGAGTCATATGAAAAGTTTGAAGTTTAAAGTTGATAGATTTTATTATACGAGAGATGTGAATTAAAGTACAAGTGCAGAAATTATGCAATATAAGTGCTAAATATTATATAACGTTCTGTTTATATAGTATATAGAGGGCTGGTGCGAGAGTAGCTTAAATGTAATAGTCAACCACAACTGTGCATTAGAACTGTAGCGGATAGTTAATGGCAGTGTGTGTAAGGCGTAATCATAGTAGTGAAATATAGCGAGGTTACATTGACAGGTCGATAGACTGCACGAGGGTTTCAAGAGAATGAGATATATTAATTATACAATACATATATTTAATTGATGTGATCAGTATGGACAAATATAGAGAAGTTGTTTAAGAATATAGAGAATAATGGGAGGACATAACATTATATATAGATTATTTAAGAAAAGAAGATTTAAGCTGAGGAATAGGTTGAGCTATAATAAGATTTTTCATTTATATTTTTCTATTAATCTATATATCTATATATTACATTAACAAAATTAAATATCTATTAAAAAACTTATATAATAAATTGATATATACTTTTTATAATTTAAATAAATATATAACATTAAAAAATCAGATAAATAAATATTGTAATATTAATTAATAAAGAAACTGTACATACATATATTATTCTTTAATGGTTTCATAATTTTATTTCTGATTTAATATCGTATTTAAGTAAAATTGTAAAGAAAAAAATAAATTCCAATTTTTTATTTAAAAAATAAAATCATAATACTATTAGGAATAAAATTACATTATAGATTAATGATAATTAAAAACATAATTTGTATACAATAACATAATGAATATATTTCAGTAATAAAGTGAACATATATATAGGGGAGAGAAGGGTATTGTGGCCGATAACGATATTTCAAGAACCATTATAATTATCAAAAAATGATATATCCGAAAAAAGTAGATAATTGAATTCTACGAATGATAGTGTACATCATTTTTTATTTATATCAATATTAATTATTGATTTTTGATTAGAGAAAAAAATCAAATAATCGTAATTTTTAAAACGTTTGTAGCTGAATATAAGTAAAACTAAATGGGATAACGATTAATTATTTTTTATTTAATATAAAAGTGCGTGTGTATCTTGATATCTGATACAATGTATTTTATTTTCTAATTATAAAAATAGTACGTATTCGAATACATGACGCGATCATAGTGGCTATTTCGGAACTATCGACCATAATACCCGCACTAGTGTATTTTATCTCTATTTATACGGAAAATTTGCTTTTTAATAAAAATCAAATGATTTGAATACAAATAATTAAATGAGTAAATGTTGATAGCCATTATTTAGAACAACATATTGTAATTGTATATACAACTTATTGGATCATAATATCCAATATTAGTATGATATATTTTGTTTCTTGTAAGGTAATAAAAACATCGGCCATAATACTCTTCCCTCCCCTACATATATTATATTAAATCGAGCCTACACAATAATACGAATGCCCAAATACATTGAAGTGATTTAAAGGTTATTCGACGATGTCCTTGTTTACTTTCACGACCTTCATCCTTACTCCGTTCAGTCGAAGACACATGCAGTGGTATAGGGAGGTCAGAGAATTGAAAGGAGGCAACAGCGGTATGCAGTACGTCAATAACTTACGGATGCTGTAGAGGAGAACAGTAAGTTCATATATAATACTACAGCGATATTGAATAGAACACTTATTAATGATATAGAGATATTACTACTACTATAATAGTAAATTCATCGAGTTTAAAAGTTAATGGTATCAATCAAAGCATATCACACACAAATATTGATGTTCACAATATATTGTTTCATAAGTGATACCTAATATAAACGACAAATTATAATATACACACATTATGTATATATAAAAATATAAAATATATAAATATATATATAAAATAAACTGATAGAATAGATTCATATATAATATAGTATAGATATGCCTAAGGCTGTGGTATGTACATAAAGACATCATAGATATATTTTATATTTACTCCGAAGTATCAATTAATCCTATGAAATTGTAGAATTAAACTCAGTATAATTAGATAAAATAGATATCAATTATGTAGCTCAAATAAACTTAATTTATATATAAATAATTACATCACTAAAAAATCATGATATATAAAAAACATCAATAAATATTAATCCAAATCATTGTTAGTCTATATGTATGTATTTAAAATTAGAATTCTACAAACCAGCTCTCTTCTTCGTTAATAATTGAGATATTGTTATAAGTCATTAGAAGATTCATTTTGTAATTCAAAGCTCCCATATTCATCGTAATCCTGTGATAAAGCTGGTTTAATATATTATTTACTTATTATGTTAACTTAATAAGTTAATTAATATAATATAATATAAAATAAGTAATAATAAGATACACTTGACATACAGTAACGCTAATAATTGTAATATAGATTACAAAATATTTAAATCGATAAATTACGAACATATTTTTCGACCATCGCAGATCAGTGAACTCGTTTTGTAGAGACGAAATCGACTTCAAGAGATCTTGTTGAAAGTAACTCGCTTCGTGAAATATGTACATGTACTGTACGCAATATGTGTATATGTAAGGTTAAAGTAGAGAACCAGTGATATTATATTAATATGCGGAAGTCTATATGACAAATGGTTTACTATATCGAGGCGTATAACGACTGGACGTGGATTGGGAATGTGGTGTGGTTCGTGGATAGGAATGTGTGTGTTCGTGGATGGGGGTATATGGGGAATGGGTGTATTCGTGGATGTAGATTGATGGGGAATGGATGATGGACGTGTTGGTCGAATTATATAAATATTAATAATATTTATAAAATTATTAACATGGTAATTACTATAACATTATATAAATTAATTAACAATGTATATTATTGAATTTGTGAATATTTAAATTTAAAATATTTTATGAAATTCATAATGAATGAATGAATATTTATTTTTCCCTGAATATTGAATTAATAGATGGAATGCTATTCAGCTAATATTTAAGCTATACGTATTATAATTATATTTAAATTTAATTAATTTATAATTATAATATTATTAAAAATAGGAATCAAATGAACGATCAAACGATCAACGAACAAATTCGGCGGACATTGATATGTCGATCGTAAAGTTAATTTTATTGTATTGTAGTTTAGCATATAAGATTAACTTTACGATCGTCGGACATCGATGTCTGTCGAATTTGCCCGCTGATCGTAAAGTTATCTTGATCCAAAAATAGTAGTAAATAAATATTAGTAATGTTCTGAATATTATTTAATTATTATCATTATATAATTATTATACTAGTGAGATTATTCCCTTATTATACCAATAGTAATATTTATACTATATTCACAATTTATTATTTAATGACTTATAAAATGAATAATTATATATTTAATTATTTTAAATACTTTAATTAATATGATATTATATTTCACAAACGTCTAGGTTTATCATTTCACTTTTAAAAATTCTATTTTAGATGTATTATGTTATATACTTGTACAGGGTAAATACATAATATGTAATATTAATAATCACATTTCTCAGTTTTTTTTTTAAAAAACCGGTTTATTTGGTTTTTTTTTGTGAAGAATATTTGTTTTTTATGAATTATTTAAATAAGTGTTATTAATACTTCTATAGATATAGATTCCAATTGAAATCAGCAAATTTTTCCGACTCAAACTCAGATTTTGTTGAAACTTTCACAGAATGTTTACTTTATATAGTTATCCTTATACTTAAAAAAAAATTTTAAATTAATACTTTGCCCTAACGATGAATTTAAAAATATTTTGAATTTTTTGAGTAAAACGCACATTTATAAAACTATATTTATTTAATAAATTTTGTTTCTATAAGATTATATCATATATTCTCTATATAGATATATATATATATATATATATATAGTAATACACTAATACATATTAAATAATCATATAAGTATATTGATTTAGATATATGAAAAAATTCACAATATTTGTTTTTTATCCATTAATTTGTTTCCCTAATAACTTTTTATATATTGTATATTATTGAATTTTTGTTTGTATATTGTAGCTATGTTTTAATAAACATAAATTATCTTAAAAATCTAACCTAGTGAATATATTTTGTCATTAATTCATCGATAAAAAATAATTTTTTTTTTAATTTTCCAAATTCTATGCTTTTTAAATCAAAATAAATCATAATACGTATCGAAATTAATAATTTTTTTGTAATTCTATAATTTAGTTTAATAATCTATTTAAAACTATTTTCATAACATTGCTTTATTGGTTGCTGGTTTTTAATTTTTTTAAAAGGTACAATTCTAATTTTTAAGACAACATATATGATTTAACTTTAATGTACTTTTTACTAATAATAAATATATATTTTATTTAAATGATATAAAAATATATATAAGCTCATATGAAATATTCAAAATTCTAATATAAATAAGATATTGTATTTTTATTATTGCCAATAGCTGATTTCATGAAATAATGAATTCACACTAACAGTGCATGTATAGAGGCTATGCATATAAAAATTACTATAGCTATATTATTATTTTTTGAATTATACTGAGAACATCTGTTTATATATTACAATAGAGATTTCATGAATATTATTTTCTAATAATAGTAAAAATACAATTTCTATAGAATAAATGACAATAAATAATAATGTAAAATTGTAATTTATACAAAAGAGATAATATAAAATATATCTATTATCTAACTATTATAGTATATATGGAAAATTATAAATATAATATAACAAAAATAGATTGATAAATAGAATTATGGGTAATAGGCTATTAATAGACCATATGGTGCCTAACTATTTATATGGTAAACTGTAAAATGGCACTGTGACATTTTATTTTAAAAAACCCAATATATCATTATATTTTTTAATATTGTCTCTCTGGAATTGTGCATACATATGTTATTTATATAAAGCAAAATAAATGATGTGGATTGCTTCTGTACTTTTATCTAAACACTCATTTATATATGCAAACATAACAACACCATTTATTCTGAGTAAAGTGCACTTGAAAAGTTAATAATAAATAAATTCAAATAAATTATAAAATTATACATTTAACTAATATAAAATAAATATTATAAAGTAATAGTTTATATTTTCTTATAAATATATAAATGTTATTTTTATGTAATGTATAGATGAACGCACACCTCCCCCCTTAAATGAAAAAATTTATATAGTACACATAATCTATGCAATTATTAATAATATTGTTAGGGTTGTTGTTTTTTTGATTTTTTGTTTTTTTTTAAAAACGATGAAACCATTAACACTACCTTATATAATTTAAAATTATAAGGTATAATTTATATAATGTACATAATATATATTATTATTATTAATATTTATATTAATTTTAAATATAATAATAAAATTAATATATTTATCAATAATTATATTTACAGTAATCAAAAAAACCAAATAAACCATGGTTTTTTTTGTCAAAAAACCGAACAACCCTGATATATTATTTCTATAGATGTTATATTTTAATTTATTTAATAAATAATATATCTATAAACATAATTATTTTTATTAAACATTTATAATTAATATTAATATGAATTAATTAATCTATATTTTCAAAGTTATTTACAATGTTCATATTTGGATTTATTAAATATGATCCAGCTCGTAACAATTCATTGTTAGATATTTCAAACCGAGTATATCTTATCCAGAGATTCATAAGGAAATATTATCATCAACATATCTCTGTAGTATAGAAATATATATATATATATATAAATATTAAAAATTAATTATAAATGTATACCTTTTTTTTATAGACCATTATAATTTTGTTCTTCTAATTTCTCTATATTCTTTTTTCAATTCATCCCAGAGATAATATAAATGTACGTATCCTTATTAAAAATTATTATTTAATAATTAATTATTTTTAATTCTCAATAATGTAATTGAATTATACAAACTTTTGATAACTTTTCTATTAAATATAAAATGCCATCCTTCGATATCAATATTTGTTCTTATTTCTTCATTAAAAATTCTCCAATTTGAAATTAGAAATATATTAGATGAAATCCACTCTCGAAATATATTATTAAAGTTTTCAGCCCATTCTCATTATCTGGAATAGATCTAGTAAAATGAATGCAGTCATTATTACCTCTTTCGACAATAATGGAAGTGCCTTTAGTTTTCGTACGAACTACAATATTATATTATGTAAAATATTTGTACATTATAATAATGATTATTTAAATAATTTATTTATCCTCACATACAAATTCCTTTTCCGTATATTTCGAAACAAGATTCTTAGTATTTTTTTATATTTCTCCAAATGGTCTTTATTATTTATATTTGAAATTAAGTAATATTTTATTGAGTACACAAAACAAAATGTATTAAAATGTTATTTAAGTTTATATAATTATTCACTATTATGAATATTTACAATTATAAATATTTATAATTAAAGATAACTAATATTATTATGAAATAATACCTGGGTGAAGTGAAACAAGCATCCTTTGATCTCAATATCGGCAAAAACTTATCTCGCTGCTTCCATACAACTTTCTCAAAATTAACTAGTAATTTTGTTGGAATACAATTTGATATTCTTACTACTTCTATAAATATGGCTATATAGACAGTTTTCCTCTTCTTTGACATAATAACAAATGCAAGTGGAACTTGTTTCTTTTTGCCATCTATTGAAATTTATTCATATTTAAATTTATTTAATGAAATTAATATGTAATATATATATTTATATATTATTATGTTAAATAATTTATATTATTATTTAAATATTAGATTAATAATAATTGTTATGAGAAGAATATAAAAATATTTATATTAACATAATATAATCAGCAAATATGTATATCTACTAACTGAACGTAATGAATCCATGTATTAAAAATAATTGATAAAATGGCTTCTTTATTACATCATATGTACCATCAACAAACCTTTGTATTTTTATTATTTCCATTACAATATATTTTAATTATTTTTATAAAATATAATGTATGTATAATAATATTTAAATAAATATAACCATGTCTTCACTTTTTTCAATAGTGTTAGCTGTTCTTCAGAAAATAGCAATAGATGTATCTGTCCATCGACTCTGATATCGAATCTCAGGAATGAATCAGAGTATGCCTCGTTAATCATAAAATCCAATGGAGTCGGATTAACTGGCCTTCCGTGACGGCTATATTGATTAATCAGCTTGCCTTACTTTGCTAGGTAAATCATTATTTAATACGATATCATCGTCGTACTTTATCCAATTCCTGTAATCAATTTAAAAAAGTATGTAATTTTTATTTAAAACAAATTAAAATTAGAATTTGATTTATAATACGTACATCAGATATTATTGCTGGAGCTGATTTGTTCTTTCCAGTTGAAGATTTGCCTTCAAGTTTCATATTTCTTTTTGCTTTAAGAACATTACTTAACACCAACAAAAAGTATAATTAATTATATTTATATATCACTATTATTGAATTACATAAATTTGTATGAATATTACCTGGAGAATTCTGGCATGTATGCTCAGCGCCATATGTTGCGTATACATTTGTATATTTTACATATGCTCTGCATCCACTTCTATAATGAGAACATCTGCAATAAGTTATCATATGTCTTGCACTATATTTATTATAGTGATAACCTCTATTGTCACATAATATGTCCTGTAAATAAAGAGTTATATATATTATATTATATGATAAATTTATGAGATTCTACAAAATAATATTTTTAAGAAAATATATAATTTATTTACACTAATTTACTATATTTATTATTATATTTATATTACAGTACAATTAATTTGATTTATAAAATATCAATAACATTCTAATATAATACTCTGCCTCGCATACTTCCATTTTTAATAATTTCATATTCATATTCACCCATCACATCCCAAAATGCATTCAATACTCTTCCACTATACATTGTATTCATTTCCCCAGCTCTCCTTATCTGGGATATATCCAACAAAGCAGAAGTCTACAGATTCAGCTGTCACCCATGACATCTCTAATGGTATCGCCTTCAGCCATAATTCCTGCGACGCCCCCGCTCCAACTACTACCTCCATTGATGTATCGCTAACCATACAGTAGAGCCCTCATCTCCTCCTTAGCGTACACAATCAACTGTGATACCAGCTCCAGTATTTTACTCCTACTCCATACGTAGGAGAGGGAATGGCCGCCTGCCACAGCATCTGTAGCCATTGACTATTATGTAGCGTCGGCTACCCTGGACGGAGAAAGGGGGATGTTATATTAATATGATGTTTATACACCAACATTACAATATATTGATGATCTATTCCAGATTATGTCCTCGTATGACATACCGTATATAGACAGCCACTCATTGATTATCGACATCGGCTATATATAGGTGCCACTATTGCTTGTGATCGTTCACTTTTATGAATATTTAATCCAATAAATATACAAAATCCTTTGCCTTATTCATACCATTATGTATAATAATAATATTAAAATTAGAGATAATTATTATAATTATTTTATTAATTAATGAATGTATGACTCTTATGCATTCTAAAACTTGCCTAATTATTAATGATGCTATTTAATAACTATTTAAGGTATACATTTATAAAAACATAAATATATTAATATTGTAAGCATCTATAGACATTATTAGTGTATAATTCGTTTAGCATCTATCATAGCCTATCTAAAACTAAATATTATTCTATTTAAGTTAAAATGTAAAATATTATTTATATATACTGTATATGATATACACCAATATAATAACTTTTCTAATAAATAACAATAAAGTATTAACATGATGAAGTTGTTAATATATATTTATGTATATTAATCAAAAGTATAGTTTAATATTAATTTTATATTACGATTTGAATTTTGTATATATTTATATATATATATTATTACGTTTCTATTTAAGGTGTATATAATTAATTAAAATAATATTCATTAAATAAAATTATAACATAAAATTAACAAAGTTGTTAGTATATATAGATATTAATAAGTATAGTATAATAACTAGTATTAATCAAAATTCTATTTCAACTTTTTAAAAAATATTTTGAATTATTTATTTATATATTACTTTATTAGCCTCCAATTTATCTAGAATTGTAGCTGTCTTTTATATACTGCGTAATAAAATTAATATAAAATCATTAATTTTATTATATAACGCACTATTTCACTCTAGATTAAGTTATTGTTGTTCGTCATGGGGCTCTAATTATAAATCAGTAGTACACAAAATTATTGTATTACAAAACAAGGTACTTAAATGTATTTATAAACTACCCCAGAGAACTAATATCAACTTCATTTATAAAAGACATAATATATTGAAAAGAGTTGACTTAGTTAAAGACTTAGTTAAAGTTCCCATTATTAAAAAATACACATTATGCTTTTAATAGAGTCTATAGAACTACACTATTACAAAAATTTGTACTTTATTCAAACAGTTGTACTAGGGCTAAAAATAGATTTATTATACCGAAATGTAGAATTAATATTAGTTGTTATGCTGTACATTATGCAAGTATTCAATTATGGAATAATCTAAGTAATAAATTAAAAATTATAAAACCTATTAAGTTATTTATAAAAAAATTAAAAATTTCTTACCTAGCTATTTACAAATTATATTTTATTTTACATGTTTGATGGACTAATGGTGACTATTCAAGCTGACTGATAGAAGTGGAACAGATCCTCAAAGACATTATTTTTATTTTATTTGTTTTCTTTTATTAAGCTCCGTGATTTTTTATTTATTATTATGAATTACTTATATGTAATATCAGATGGATTAACATAGGGATTATATTTCTGATTGTTTGAAACGCTAAATAAATCACTGAGTATTACACTCCTGGGTGTGGGCTACCCATATGGGATTTGGGCAACCCTGAAGCTTCCTTCACTTATATATTCCCTTTGATAATCCTTCTATACACATACATGTTTGAATGTATAATATGTAATTGCATTATTATTTACTCTGGCCAAACACCTCGAAAGACAATTTGACTATTTTGTTTAGCCATTTATTGTTAAAATTTGTTTGCAATAATAAATTATCCTTATCCTTATCCTTATCCTTATATATATAGTATTGATTCTATACTACTACGATTTATTTTAGTTATAGGTACTACTTAGTTACTAAGTTAGTAACTTTAAGTTAAACTTACTTATAAGTAAGTAGGAATAATCATCATTATTATTATAATAATATAATCATTATTATTATAATAATTATAATAATTAAAATTATTATAATAATTATATTATAATAATATAATGATTATAATAATCATTATAATATTCAATATATATATTTAATAATTTGAAATTATTATGTGAAAAATTAGTTCGAATAAACAAGTTTGCGTGCGTTCAAATCGCGAAGCTTTTGACCACAATCAAATATAATATAATATTATATTTGATTGTGGTCAAAAGCTTCGCGATTTGAACGCACGCAAACTTGTTTATTCGAACTAATTTTTCACATAATAATTTGAATACATTATTTATTATTATAATGTACGGCGTACATTGTACGCTTGCAATATGTAATATAAAATAATTTTATATTACATTTTAAAAATTTCAAATTTAATTTCAAATTAAATTTGTAAATAATTCTAATTATTTACAAACATTTTCCGAATGATCATCAACAAAGATTCTGCGAAGCATCATTATGCTTCGCAGAATCTTTGTTATTGACTTTGAAATAATGTTTACAAATAATTTAGTTAACTCTAATCCGATTTGTATGTACACATATAACTAACTTTATTTACTCCATGGTAATCTATATAATGATTAGATATAAATTTAAATATATATCTAATTAAAAATCTAAATAATTTAAAATAATAACTGATTTATTAATAGAAAGAAATAAACAATTTCCTATTGGTCCTAATATATACTATAATCGTGGATGAGAATACTGGTGGAAACCCAGTAATCTCGGACGAGGTCATTTTCAGACGAATTTGTAGGTAATAACTAATTTCGTCTTGTTAAATTTAGTTTATTTTGTATAAAAATGTAATGGCCCTGAGCTAACTAAATATCCAATTGAATATACAGGAACGAAGTAATCCTTATGACTTTATTACATTTAATTAATCGTATAATTATTATACTAATATATAGGAACTATAGTTTGGGGTCTTAATGGGGTGTGGATAGTTTGGTAGATAAAAAAGTTGGGGCTTCTTTTTTACTCATAAAATGCTAAAAAGTTAATTCCACATCCAAGTCCTACCTCCACCTTCACGTGGTAGACCCTGTTTATACTAACGGAGGAGGGCGAATGCGTCTTGTTCAGCGCGTCAAATCTGACAGCAAAGTCCTGCTACTGACTTGTAGTCGACTCGGGAGAGCCAAAGTCTATGGGAATAAACCCAAACAGAAAATTCAACTTGATCTGTTGTAAGAGGTCGATTGTTCTGAGCAGCAGCAGCACAATTATTGGAGGCAGCGGAAGAACCAATTCTTGGTCAACGACAATTTCATACTAAATCCGAGGCATTGTGGAAAACCTATACATGGCTAGGACACTGCGCTAGAGCAGGCAACGGGAAACCACTCTAGTAAAATCCCAAGAAAACAAACATGACAGACACAAACATGCATATCACAATAAGGTCGAAGAATGAGACCCCCAGGTTGGACGGCTTTAATATTATTACTACTGGGGAAGGGTACTCCATTGTCACAAGTAAGTGCAACGCGGATGACGGGGGTGTTTTAAAGCCGAAAGGACGAACATCAACTAAAAATAGTGCAATGAAAAGGACAGAGGCAAGCCATAGAATAGCAAAAGAAAGAATGAGAATAGGTACATGGAACGTAAGAACAATGAATAATGGAAATTTGGAAGTAGTCAAGAGATAAATGGCAAGGACTGGTGTTGATTTGCTAGGTATAAGTGAAATGAAATGGACAGGAATGGGACATTTTACATCAGATGAATATGAAATCTACTACTCTGGACAGGAGACATTGAAGCGAAATGGAGTGGCATTTATATGTAATAATGAAATACGAAGATATGTACTGGGCTTCAACCCAGTAGATGACATAATTGCCACAATACGCATACAGTGCAAGCCGATAAACATAACAGTAGTACAAATATATGCCCCAACATCCAGCGCAGAAGAAGAAGACAGTGATGCATTTTATGATAAAGTACAATCTGTATTGGACCAGATACCTAATGGCGATATTATGTATATCATAGGTGACTGGAACGCCAAGGTTGGGAAGGAATTATCAATTGATATCACTGGTAACTTTGGTTTGGGCAAGAGGAATGAAAGAGGGGATCAACTTGTAGAATTCCGTAGTAGAAACGATCTTAGAATAATGAATACATTCTTTAAGTTACACCCACGAAGGCTATACACATGGATATCACCTGACAACTACCAGAAATCAAATTGATTACATATTATGTAAATCGAGATGGAAAAGTAGCATAAAGCGAGTCACAACTATACCGGGGGCAGATTGTGGTACTGACCATAATCTGCTCATAGCCGATATCAAGGTCAAGCTCAACGAATTAAACGATCAATGCAAACTCAAATATACGATGTGGAAAAAATCGGACTTGACTATAGTGTAGAAATAAAAAAACAGGTTTAACGCACAGCAAAGAGAAGACAGAACACCAGAAGAACTATGGAATGATATTCGGACTATTCTAATAGATACAGCAAATAAAAAGGTCCCGAAAGTCAAAAGGAAGAAAGTCTCAAAGTGGCTTTCAGAAGAAGCTCTAAAAATTGCCAAAGAACGAAAGGATATGCGTAGCAAAGGAAAGTATGAAGAATATCGAAAGCTTAACGCAGCATTTCAGAAGAAAGCAAGACAAGATAAAGAGCAAAGTATCAGAGAAAAATGCAGACAAATTGAAGAGTTAAATAAAATAGGTAAGACTAGAGACTTATTCAAAGAAATAAAAGAGATGACTGGCTCACGAAGCTCAAGTGGTTGTGCTATGAAATTAAGTAATGGAAAAGTGGTTTCTGAAGAAAAGGAAATAAAAAAGAGATGGCATCAATATACTGAAAATCTATATAGAAGAGATATTAATATGAATGATAATTTTAATGTACATTTATATGAAGATGAACCTGATGTATTAGAGATAGAAGTAAATGAAGCAATACAGCACATATCTAACAGAAAAGCTCCAGGTTGTGATGGAATACCGCTAGAGTTTCTAAAAGCAGGAGGAGATGAGGCAATTAGAGTCATGACAAATCTATGTAATAGCATATGGAAAATGAAGACATGGCCAAATGATTGGAAGAAGTCCATATATGTCCCTATTTACAAGAAAGGAGATAAAAAAGAATGTGGGAATTATCGAACTATTGCCTTAATCTCACATGCTAGCAAAATACTTCTGAGAGTTCTACAAAAAAGACTGGAGGCCTTCCTTATCCCTGAACTACCATCGAACAAACCGGGTTCCGAAGAGGTAGAGGAACTAGATACCACATATCAAACCTGAGATGGCTGATGGAAAGAGCTAGGGATAATCAAAGAGAACTATTCATGTGTTTTATTGACTACAAGAAGGCATTTGATTGTGTAGACCATCAACGATTATGGAACACTCTCAAAGGTATGGGAGTACCTGAACATTTGATTGTCATTATTAGTAACCTGTATACAAATCAGGAAGCGACTATAAGGACAGAGTATGGAGAGACAGGCGACATACCGATTGGTAAAGGAGTACGCCAGGATTGCATTCTATCTCCATTGCTATTCAACATCTATGCAGAAAAGATAATGCGAGAGGCTCTAGATAAGTGGGACAAAGGCATTGGCATAGGTGGAAGGAAAGTTTCAAACCTGAGATATGCAGATGACACCACATTGATAGCCGGTAATAGAGAGGACCTTATAGAAAAAGTCAAATCGTCGAGTGAGAAAGCTGGGTTATATCTAAATGTCAAAAAAACTAAGGTGATGGCAAAAGGAGAACTAGATTCTATAATAGTTGATGGCGTAAATGTAGAAGTAGTTGAAAGATTTGTGTTCGAGGGAGCCTTGATAACAAGTGACGGACAAATAGATATGGAATTACGCAGAAGAATTGCAATGGGAAAAAGTGCAATGGGGAGTCTGAGGAAAATTTTTAAAGATAGATTTCATATCTCGCATATATAACTTATTTATACATTTGTAAAATTTCTCTAATGATTTTTGAGTATTTATATCAATATAAAGTGTTTTATGAGCGTAATCGATATAATAGTTATTTGAAATTGTATGTATTATATTTATTTATATTTTATATATTAAACTTTGAATATCATTTTCTCAAGTTTCTACTTATTAAACACATGTAAAAAACATACTATTTTTTTGTTTTTTATTATTTTATCTGACATTTTTACTCTATGTATATGCATTATATTTTAATTAAATAAATGATAATAAACTTGTATTTTAATGAACCAAATAAAAAATAACTATTTAACTAATTGAGAATATGTTGTTTACACCATTGTAAATGAACTATATTATTTAAAGACAATACTTATATGATGTAGAAAAGTATCTGTTGAATCAAAAAAAGTATGCAATTATCTCTATTAGTTATTTATCCTTAGCGTTTTTAGATAGAGCTAAAATAATATTGTTTAGATAAACGGGCGCATCCCCCTTAACTGTTGTTATTGTGTTTATTAAACATTTAATACAATATATATCTATCTATATTTAAATTTAATTGTAAGAATAATATTTCATTTTTATTTCTATTCTATATTATACTATAGTATTGAATGTTTCAACATTCAAAAATAATTTATACAATTATAAATAATATTTTTAATAAGTTTTTAATTGTTAAATTAAAATTAATATTATACATATTTATAAAATATTATATATTTTATTTTTATATATTATATATATAATAGATACAAATATAACTAAAATATTATTAATAGGTGATACAAGATGCCAACAAGATCCAGTTATTATACGCCTCAATAAAGTGGATTCTAGACGCTGTATACACATCTATGTAAACAATGCCACCCCAACTACACCGTCACCACCACGTAATATTATAGATATCACATCTGAAGGTAGACAACTGCCATCAGCATCTAGTGAATATATATCACCTCATGATATTAGGCCTATATCAAGGTTCAATGTATTCACTAGATCGAAACGAAGTGGCCGTAGTTGTGTAATTACTAACAACCAATACCGAGATGCTATTGTTAATAAACCTACACCAACCACTCGACGAATTTCTAATTGATATCTATGTGATATATGTAAATAATATTTTAAATAATTGTTACTAATATTATTTACATATATCACATAGATTGAAATTATTTTATATATATATTTACTTATTTTATAATATAAATAATTGTATTATATGTGATATATATATATATATATATAATATAAATTATATTTGTTATCGTTTTTATTTTATTATATTTTTCAAACTTATATTAAATAATTTTATTTTGTAAATGCACTTATTGACTTATTCTATATTTATATCCAAGTAAAAATAATTATGATATGAGAAATATGAATTAAATTTATAATAATATAAATATTATCTACTATAGTAGTTAGAATAATAATATATAAAATTAGGGCAATTATCGTAAATATAGGTCTAAATAACATTCATGATATCAACTAATTAATAGTCGTTAGACAGATAGAGAATTGTGGATAATAATTTTATTTTACTATATATATGTAATTTTATTATATTAATTAAAGTTAATTAAATTCTAATAATTTATATAAATAAATATATATATAGGTTACTTATCTATGTTATATTTATCAAAATCATTTCATATAATTATTAATTACAACTATAATAAATAAATATATAAACAATATTTCATTTATAATTTAATATGTTATATTGTATTTTTTATAAAAGTATTAAAAATTAATACTACAAGGCATATTTGTATATTTTATGAATTCATAATTTTTAGTATAATATTTAAATTTCAATTATATTTAACAAATTTTAAATCAGATTATATTATTACTTTTTATTTGTTTAATTGTAATCTTTAAAAGAATATATTAAAGTTATTTGTAGATTAATTATTTTGTATTAGTGGTTAAAAAATATATTGGTTATTCAGAAGTTATTCATGCTATATATTTTTATTAATTGATACTCAAGTAATGTAACGAGAGTTTCAAGTGGGCGAATCAGCTGACGAGACACATGAATAGACATAAGGGTTTAGCTGTTTATACAACATAATAATTCACACATATATATATATATATATATATATACTCGTTGCACTTGGAACATTTGTGTGGCTTCTCGTCGGTGTGTTTCAGTTGGTGAAGTCGCCGACTAACCTGCGTCGCGAAGAGGCGACTACACTCGGCGTACTCCTTTATGCGGTTGTGCGTTTCCTTGTGTTTACTCAGGTGAGTGGCGGTGCGGCAACTGTACGTGTCGCACTTGTGCGGCTTCTCTCCGCTGTGAATCCGGCGGTGCGTGCGCATGTACGACGACGTCATACCTGTGAAGTCACATGCGTAGTACGCGTACGGCTTCTCTCCAGTGTGCGTTATGCGTGAGTTTTTAGACCCGACGCCTGGCCGCAACTGTACGCTCAACGGTCGCATTTGTGGGCTTTATCGCCGGCGTGCGTCCTCAGGTGAACGTTGAGCGCGGATCTCTTCGAACATCTATACTGGCACGTTGTACACGCGTACGGTTCACTCTCGCCGGAGTGCGTTGTGCTATGTATCCGTAGCTGTTCCGCTTTGAGGCAGGAATAATCGCACTCGTCGCATCGGAGGCGTTTCTTAGCCGTGTGCTTTTGCGCATGAATTCGAAGCCCGGCCGGAGTGTTACATCTAAACTCGCATTGATTGCAAGCATGGGCCTTTACGCCGGAGTGCGTAAGTTTGTGCATATTTAGACCCGACGCCTGGGCGCATATGAATTTGCAACGGTTGCATTTGTACGGCTTTTCTCCCGTGTGCGTCCTGCCGTGTTTTTACAAATCGTCTTTACGAATAGATTCGTAAGGGCATAGCTCGCAGTAAAACTTCTTGCTGTATTTATCATCGTGATTTCTATCGCAATGAAGGCGTATGTTGGCATTTATATGACATTTAAATTGACAATAATTGCATTCATATAAGTATTGGCTCACACCCTTGTGCTTGGTTGTAAAATGGTGTTCAATATCGGTTTCTGATGAGAATATGGATGAACAGCTTTCACATTCTACTTTATCTAATTTCAATGAATATTAATTGAATTAATATTTTATATTATATATATATATATATATATATGTATACATATATTATTAAATAATAAGCTATTATGTATACATATATGTTTGCATATATGCACATTAACTATTTAAAATATTAGTGAGTAGAATTAATATTTATCTAATATTTATAATAATTATACCTTACCTTACCAGGTCGAGCTTGCTCGGCATTATAATAATTATAATTTAATAATATTATCATTAATTTAATTAATGCTAATTTTACTAACAATAATTTTCATCTCGAGGCATCATAATTCTTGAGATTGATCTTGTCTCTCAATTTCTAATAAATGAATATATATATATATATATTAATCTAATTATAATTATATTATATATAAATATTTTGCTAGTATAGTATAGCTATAACTCCCCCTATCTAAGAAGCGCGCTAATTAATAGTGAACCCATACTTGGGGAAAGTAACCTAATACGGGGGACACTTTACAAATAAATGGTCTTACATTTGATGACTCATTATTTTTATTCAAAAATTACAATATATTAATATTATATGGTTATAATTCTAAATAAATGTTGCCAAATAACAATCGCACCTTTTAGGGACATCCAATTTAAATAAGTTTAAAATTCCTTCTAAGTTCAAAATTATTTCTTATTATAGATCCTACAATGTATTATATTTAATCTAAATAATATACATGCACTATATACCTAATATTTATTATGTTATATATATATATATATATATATATATATGATAATAATAATAGTAACATTTGACACTTAATTGTCAATATATTGCTTGAAGCGTAAATAGAGTGATTTAAAAAAGTTAATTGTAAGAGTAATTTATCGTATTATTAGTTCAATATATGTATACTTTATATAATACAGGGATCTGTTGATCTTCTGTGAAAACGTATATTTCTATATACACCGTTCCATGATGAGAGAATACAGGTGCGATATAGAGGTACCTAAGGTATCGGACATTCCACCGATACCTGAGGTACCCAAGGTTACGGAGGTTCCTGAAATATCTCTGAGTAATGAAGACAATGAGAAAAGGGTATAATGGAACATGATAGTACAGTATAAGGGAACGTGATAGTACGGTATAATGGGATATGTAATAAATATGTATAAATAATAAATATGTAAACAGGAAGAGTTGCTAGTGGTAACTTAAGGTAGTGGTGTACTATAGGCTGATATGGTTAGGGATATAGGAACGTTAGTTATTGTCATTGCTAGTGGTAACTTAAAGTAGTGGTGTACTATAGGCAGATACATTAGGGATATAGAAACGTTAGTTATTATCATTGCTAGTAGTAACTAGTGGTAGTGGTGTACTATAGGCTGATATGGGTAGAGATATATTTTAAAATGTTATATGACTACTTTTATTAATTTTGTCAAGATATTTTCACATAATACAATATAATTTTTATTCGCACGATATAAAATATTTAATAAATTTATTTACATTTTTAGTATATATGTATTAATCAATATTTTAATTCTGTAACTGAATGAATTTGTAACGGTATCCAAAAATTGAAGCATATATCGAATGCACATATTAGTTTGAAAATATAGCTATTGTACTTATGTACATACATCAATATATACAGCTAATAACATGTGTGATTACTACTTAGACTTAATAAAAATTAAGACTAAATCATTTAGTGAATGCATACATCGTAAAGTTTAATTCAACTGTTATCAGTACTTACTTTACTTTAGTCGAGTTCTCACTCGACCAGATCTTGTAATTGCTTTCCATCCTTCTCTGTCTAACATCAGTATTCTTAATTCGTCTTCTTCTACACAATCGCATTCGTTCTTTAAGATTTCTATGAGTATCTTGGGTTGTCTCCCTCTATTTCGTATGCCGTTCTTTGGCTTCCATCAAATTAAGTTATGCGCTAGTTCGTCGATGTACCTGATGCTCCTGTTATTATTAAGTGGCATTAACTTAATGATTTAATATCAATATATCCAAGTATTAAATATATATATAGATGCGGTAAATATGTGTGTAAGCTTTATTTGTAAATGTTTACATTCACTTGATACATTCCTAGAATAATGAACATTATTTGAATTCTATGTTCTAAACTCCTCATTTCCTTTCTAATTCAAATTTTATGTAATATTAAATTTTATATTATATGATATATATTTTAATGGTAACTGGAGGAAGTCGGCACGTTTGAAATGAAAAGTCAGTAGATTTTAAACGATAAGATGGTAGATTTAAACACATAATTAGATTGTAATTAGAATGCAGGTTTTATATTATATGATATATATTTTATCTGTAACTGGAGGGAGTCGGCACGTTTGAAATGAAAAGTTAGTAGATTTTAAACGATAAGATGGTAGATTTAAAAACATATAATTAGAGGAAGTAGGATGAGTAATATTAATGGTTGACAGGGTTGGCAGAAGTAGGGGTTTTTGGGTTTTTTGGGGGTTTTTCATTATTGTTTTCATTATTATTTCTGGGTTTTAGTATATAATTAATTATTATTATTTAATTATTACATTTAAATTAATTAACAAGTAAGTTAATAATGATATATATATATATATATATATATATGTACTTTTTGATTCTACTTTTTCCTTCATTCCTCGTATTACTGCCATCACTAAATCTGCAAATTATCATCTATTTAGAATTAGAAAAATATGAAAATCAATTACTGTATCTCTTACTAAAACTCGTGGTAATTCCCTTGTCCTCTAACGTATAGATTACTGTTCTTCAATCCTTATTAATCTTCCATTATCCTCTTTCTCTCCAATAAATCGAGTTATTAGTTCATCAATCCGTACAATATATAACCTAAGTATTCAAGATCATTCCTCTACTTCCTCATACCAACACCTATCTCCATGGTTCACATTTAACAAACTCTCTGCTTATCGCATACTATCTATTGTTCATTCCTCAATATACTCTTCAAATTGTCTCTCCTATATTTCTGCTTCTCTGGTACAAAGAGCTTCCCTTCCATCACTTAGAAACCATGCATCTCATCTTCTATCTACGTCCCTCAAAAATAAATACTCGGGCACGGAGTTATATTGGTCCTAAGCTATGGAATTCACTAAATCGCATAAAATCGCATAAAACATTCATGAAATATATACAATAATTGATTTCAGGTGGGAACCTGAAATACTAATATTGTTTTTCAATATTATTTTATTTAATAATTTCGTACGGTTTATTCTATTTTATTTTATTATTATTAATGGTATTTATTGTTTTACCTAATCTATTATTTGTATTCTATATATAAATTGTTGAGAAATCATTTATTATTTATTTAAGTGTTTAAATAAACTTTCAATCAATCTATCAATATATATATATATATATATATATATATATATATATATATATATATATTTATAATGAGGAGTCTATTTATATCTGCTATTATTATATGTGATTTAATAAATAAATATTATTTATAAGTGTATAAATATAATTATATTTCAAATATATATTAATTATTTATATTTATTTATAATAATATAAATCATTTATTAGAATACTTGCCATTTTACAATTTAAAATGTCATTAACCTTTATAGTATTATATTAATATATATTACAACACTATTATATTATATAATTTATATAATATATATATTTTTTTTAAATATTTTTTCTTGATTTTTTTATTTTTAAATTTAAGATAAAGAAAAACCCCAAAAACCTCTGAAAAACCCCACAAACCCTAGAAAAACCCTCAAAAACCTCTTATATATTTCTTAGATTTTTGGGGTTTTTGCCAACCCTGATGGTTGAGTACTTGTAGTTTCATTTGTTGTTTGATAATTGTGAGGATATATTGATTAGGGTTAGGTCCTGTTGGTCATGGCGGGTAGATATATCTTTAATGAGGAAGGGAAGAGTTTTGAGTAGGTCAGTCATGGTAGTGGAAAGTGGAGGGATAGTGGGTGAAGGAATGAGTGAGGGTTTTTGGAGGCAAATGTTGACCGAAAATTTAAATGAAGGAGATTTCAATACCCTCACAACATGTTTAAGTACGGCACTGCTTGTTATCCAATTGTAAGGCAAGCTATTATGTGCATTGAGGCATTTAAAATGTATAGCTGAGTCACATGAACAAATGTCAAAGTTTGTACATGTAATTATAGAGTTACATTGGATGCATGTATTAGACTAATTGATGTGTATGTATATATTTATATTTACTATGTGATAATTTTACAAATTCTTGGAAATATCAATAAATATTTTATGGTTTTTTATGGCTTATTTCAATATTAATACAAAAATATAAATGCATAAACTGTATGTAAATGTAGTTATATAGTATAATAATATTAACCAATTAGTAAATAAGATTTATGTAATATTTATACAAATTATTATCTAAAAATAAATAAATGATGACTTATCTTTGTCTAAATAATCATAGATGGGAGGTAAAATTAGTTAAACTAAAATGATAAATAAAATTAGTTGTTAATAAATATGTAAACAGGAAGAGTTGCTAGTGGTAACTTAAGGTAGTGGTGTACTATAGGCTGATATGGTTAGGGATATAGGAACGTTAGTTATTGTCATTGCTAGTGGTAACTTAACGTAGTGGTGTACTATAGGCAGATACATTAGGGATATAGGAACGTTAGTTATTATCATTGCTAGTAGTAACTAGTGGTAGTGGTGTACTATAGGCAGATATGGGTAGAGATATATTTTAAAATGTTATATGACTAATTTTATTAATTTTGTCAAGATATTTTCACATAATACAATATAATTTTTATTCGCACGATATAAAATATTTAATAAATTTATTTACATTTTTAGTATATATGTATTAATCAATATTTTAATTCTGTAACTGAATGAATTTGTAACGGTATCCAAAAATTGAAGCAGATATCGAATTCACATATTAGTTTGAAAATATAGCTATTGTACTTATGTACATACATCAATATATACAGCTAATAACATGTGTGATTACTACTTAGACTTAATAAAAATTAAGACTAAATCATTTAGTGAATGCATACATCGTAAAGTTTAATTCAACTGTTATCAGTACTTACTTTACTTTAGTCGAGTTCTCACTCGACCAGATCTTGTAATTGCTTTCCATCCTTCTCTGTCCAACATCAGTATTCTTAATTCGTCTTCTTCTACACAATCGCATTCGTTCTTTAAGATTTCTATGAGTATCTTGGGTTGTCTCCCTCTATTTCGTATGCCGTTCTTTGGCTTCCATCAAATTAAGTTATGCGCTAGTTCGTCGATGTACCTGATGTACCGATGTACCTGATGCTCCTGTTATTATTAAGTGGCATTAACTTAATGATTTAATATCAATATATCCAAGTATTAAATATATATATATAGATGCGGTAAATATGTGTGTAAGCTTAATTTGTAAATGTTTACATTCACTTGATACATTCCTAGAATAATGAACATTATTTGAATTCTATGTTCTAAACTCCTCATTTCCTTTCTAATTCAAATTTTATGTAATATTAAATTTTATATTATATGATATATATTTTAACGGTAACTGGAGGAAGTCGGCACGTTTGAAATGAAAAGTCAGTAGATTTTAAACGATAAGATGGTAGATTTAAACACATAATTAGATTGTAATTAGAATGCAGGTTTTATATTATATGATATATATTTTATCTGTAACTGGAGGGAGTCCGCACGTTTGAAATGAAAAGTTAGTAGATTTTAAACGATAAGATGGTAGATTTAAAAACATATAATTAGAGGAAGTAGGATGAGTAATATTAATGGTTGAGTACTTGTAGTTTCATTTGTTGTTTGATAATTGACTTATTTAGTAATCTCGTACAAGGTTACTGGCTACCGTATTATAGTAGTATAATTCGTAGTATTATTTGTGTGTACTGTATTATTATAGCAGTTATTTCATAATAGGAATTAGAATTTCATAATAGTATTTCTATATTTATTTTTAAAATTACCCTGTTATTACATAAGCTTTAATTATTGTATAATATCAATTAAAGATAACATATATTAGTGTTCACTGAATATTACAAATAAGACAACAGATGTTTTTATATCTAGGTCATTTATATACATAGTTGGCATTGTGAGGTTTTTTGGTTTTTTAGTTTTTTCATTGGTTTTTTGATTTTTACAAAAAGCTGGTTTTTTGGTTTTTTCCAAATCATAAATTAAATAGAATTTATTCTATTATATTATAAACACTTATATTCATAATTCGTTAAACTTCAATTTTATTAAATAAATAATTAATTTAATATCACGTTATGCTGGAATTTGAAATTATGGTGTATTGTAACGTGACAACATATTATACTGGAACATGATACTACGGTGTACTGGAACGTGACAATATGTTATGCTGGTACTGGAATGTGACATTACGTTATACTGGAACTTGAAATTATGGTGTATTTTAACGTGACAACACATTATGCTGGAACTTATAAGCACGGTGCACTGGAACGTGAAAACACATTATGCTGGTACTGGAACATGACATCACGTTATGCTGGAACTTGAAATTATGGTGTATTGTAACGTGATAACATATTATGCTGGAACTTATAAGTACGGTGTATTGTAACGTGACAACACATTATGCTGGAACTTATAAGTACGGTAATCATTGGATTCAAGTAATAGTATTAATGTTTCTGTGTGCAGTATTAGTATACCAGTTATTTCAAAATTCAAATTTTCAGTTTTTCTATATTTATTTGAAAAATTACATTTGTATTACATAAGCCTTATATTATAAGTTATATAATACAATACTTATAGTATATTATTAATTAAAGATACTTTATTTTATTATTTTTAGAACGAATATTATATATAAAATATGACTAAACATAATATTAATTGTGTATAAATAACATAATGGTAGGTAAACATTAATATATATAAATAGAAGAGTTCATTATATGCTACAATATACTTGAAAAAAAATTATATACATATTAATATTGTATAATATAAATATACTATCTTTGAATACATGTACATATATATGTACATGTATTGTATACGTTATACTTATTATAGTATAGTATTACTATAATATACACAATTATACTAAAATGTATTGGTATTCGCCGAAGATTTAAACGGTGTATAATGACTAACGACGATTTATTATAGAATATTTTAATTCGGACAATGTATGTACCATATAGTAACTATTTAAGTTGACTTATACTATCATAGTAGTAACTATACTAGTTAACTTAAATTATAAATTATTAATAGATTATATTATTGTATTTATGTATTAAAATATATATTTTAACAAATCTATAAGTGATATTAGTAATTGTCAACTTTTCGTTGGTCTGTCACAAACAAATAAACTACTCTGCTTTTTTATCCTTTATACCTACGTGATTTATATACGTAAGTATACATTGATTTATAATCATTAGGTTAATGTATTCCCTAAATAAAATTATAAAATCATCCAAATTAATTTTAGATTATCTAATAATTAGCTTATAGTATTATAATTATTATTATAATATTATTTGATAATAATTTTAAATTATTATTATAAATTAAATTTATTATGATTATCATAATGATATAATTATTATAATAATTATAAAATAATTAATTTTTCAATGACATGTAATCATAGATTTACAGTTTAAATGTAAACTGTAAATCTATGCATGTAATACATGATGTATTTTTTTAAACGGGGAATACGGACGGTAGGCAACAATTAAATAACTATAAATAGCAAAGTTCACGCACGCCGTGCGTTCATCGATATAAAGAAAGTGGATAAGCAATTGAATGTAGTGTATGGCACTATCCGCTACGAGCGCTGCAGTCGAAACCCACTATCTGGCCCACTACTTTTTATTTATAATAATATGTATTTATCATATATATATTGATAATCACTACCAATTTTAATGTACTATCTATACTACAAATAAAATTATATATTTAAAATACATAATATTAACATTCCTCGTAATTTTGTGTATTTAAATTGAAGATATAATACTATTTTATTGATTTTATTGATATTTATAATTTAAATCCATTGATATAGATAGAAGTCACTTTAATCTATTTCGACGAAAAGACTACTGTTTTAATATTTGACATATATAATATGACTAATATCCAATCAAAATCACTGATACCATTTTGTTAATTTATCGATAAAAGTGTCATTCACGTATCTATCTTTTACATGCATTGCGTGCGTCAATTGCTTATCCACTTTCTTTATATCGATGCGTGCGTTACGCAAATTTATGATACGCTCTAATGCACATGAAAATAAAATCTAAATAAAAACATGTATATATGGAATAATGACTTTCTAAAAATATACGTATACAGTGTATGCATAATACACTTCATTTTAATTGAATAATTAAAATTTGCAGATTGATATTTTGGATTGTTTGATTTATTTTATTTTATTCTTCAGTTTTTTTTAGCTGCGTTATTATTTAAAGTTTATATACCGAAGAGTAGCCTATACAAAGTAATTAGTAACTACGAATAATATATTAGCGCGACGCACGCATTGAGAGAAACGCATGAACTTTGTTATTTATAGTTATTTAATTTTTGCCTACCGTCCGACGGCGTCCGTACTATCCATTTAAACGATTTATCCGAACAAAAATTTAAATAATCACAATTTAAAAATAAATATTTATTCAATAAAATGAAGAATTGTATCTGATAGAAATAATATATAGTATTTAAAATATAAATAACTATACAACTAACCATATGTGATGTGTCCATGATTGATAGTAAACGGTAAATAATTATATTTATTTAATATAGTTGAATAATATTTATAATATTTATATCTATTTGATTGACATGCACATCTTATTGTTTATCATTAATTATAGAACATATATCAGAACATAATAAAATTGGAGCGAAGGTTCTATGTCCACGAAAGAATTATTATTTGCAAAAATTAATATTGTTTACCAATTGCTTAGCATATACATAATATATATTTGGTAGACATTATTTTTATATGTTTTTTATTATTCATTATTTTGAAAAAATAATTAAATATATTAATTCTCTTAAAAGAGTATATCATAATTAATTAATGTGTAAAGTTTCACCTTCATTGCTATATTATAAAAAATGTCTACCAAATGATTAGATTTTGCATTGTCTACCAAAGGGTTATATTATGACTATATATATATATATATATATATATATATATATCAAAATAATAGAATTATATACAATAAATAATCCAGAAGTAATCCAGAAATAATCCTGAAGTAGTGTTTATAGAGTATTACTGATATATAGCGATGATATATCTATATGATATAATACAAAATAATATATATTATCATAATTATGATAATATATTAATATACTAAAAATATTATGTTAAATTTTATTAATATATCAAAAAAATAGATTTATAAACATAATCCAGAAGTATCCTAGTGTTTATAGAGTATTACCAAAGATTTTCCGAAGGATTTTTGCTTCACCAAATCTTTGGTATTACTGATATATATATATATATATATATATATATATATATATATATATATATATATATATATATATCATAGATTTAGAGTAGGACCAGTAGTTACCTACCATAGATAGCGCATTCGCGAGAATTGATTCTACACCAATGAAGAATCGGCCGCCATCTTGGGCGACTATAGTAATTGTTTTTACATTAAATTTAAAAATAAATCCATTTAATATATTATTGTGCATTGTTGTAGCGTGAATTTCTGTACTTACAGTTAAACAAAAATTGTACCAGAAATATGATTACATAGTTAAATATATAACTATTACAAAATATATATATATATGATCTATAAGTACAATAAATAGTATTTAATTAAACAATTTTTAAATTATTATTAAAAATAATATTTTTTTTAAATATATTCATATATCAACATATAGTTTTACAATATATAACTTATACATTATATTATAATATTTATTACTGATTAAGTATTATTAATATATAATATAAATATTTAATATGTATATATTTAATATATAATATAATATTATTATTTTCATAATATTAAATATTTTCTATGTATATAATATATAAATTATATATATATTATATAATATATTATATTAATATTATATTAAATATATTAAATATATACTTACTTACTTACTTATGTCGAACTCCCGTTCGACCCTTCTTTACAATTTTCTTCCAATCATCACGAATCATCATAACATTACGTATTTCATTCACATCATCTAGTCCAGTATCCTTTTTTAAATTATCAATGTACGTCACAGCTTTTCTTCCTCTGTTGCTTTTTCCAGACGTTGGTTGCCATAAAATCATATCATGAGCTACTTCATCGTCGTGACGGATGCAGTGACCTGCTATTCGCAGACGACGAGTAGTTATAACATCGGTAATTTTTGGTAGTTCTTTATAGAGTTCAACATTTGTTATATGGTCTCTCCATGATACATTCAGAATCATTCTTAATAACCTTGTATAGCATCCATTTATTCTCCGTTCAAGTGATTTGTCGATCGTCCAAGTCTCACTGCCATATAGTAGGATACTTTCAATAGTGGCTTGAAAAGTCCTAATCTTTAGTTTTTAACTTGGAATTACAGAGTTTTTTTAACTTGTGACATGCCTGCCAAGCTAGTTCCTTTCGGATCTCAAAGTCTTTTGATGAGCTATTCATCCATGCACACAAGTATTTAAAGTTATTTACTACTTTAATATCTTCATTTAGTAATGAGTGGATATTTATTGGTTCACTTTGAGAAAAAGCCATTATTTCAGTTTTCTTGAGTTTATTTTTAAACCTAATTTTAAAGCTTGGGTTTCTACATTTGATAGTAATTCATGAGCCTGCTCAATATCTTGTGATATTAAAGCAATATCATCTGCATAGCTTAGATCTGTAATCACTTTTGCTGGTACCCTACGACTCTGTTTCCTAGTTAGTTCAAAACCAAGATCTAACTGTTTTCCTTTCACAGCCATTCGCATTGCATAGTCAAGCACTATTATAAACAGAAAGGGGGCCAGCGTATCACCTTGTAGAACTCCAGTAGTTATATTAAACGATTTGGTTTCTCCATCAGGTGTTAGTACTTTCGCTTTGGTTCCTTTGAATAATGTTTCTATTGCTTCTACGATAATAGTGGGAATTCCGTAAGCCAAGAGTATTTTGAACATATTATTTCTATTTATAGTATCGAAAGCTTTCTTAAATTCAACAAAAGTAATGATTGCTTTTAGATTCTTTTCTTTGATACCTTCTATTAATCTTCGCAGTGCTAGTATATGGGTAGTAGTTGATCTTCTGGGACGGAAACCATTTTGGTTATGCCGGAGAAGGAGATCTATAATTGGCTGAATTCTATTAAGTATCATCTTATTAGTTATTTTTAGAGCAATAACAGATATAGCAATTCCTCTATAATTGTCGACTTTATTAAGATTACCTGATTTTGGTATTGGCATTATTTGACAAGTAGACCATTGAATAGGTTTTTGCTTTTCAAGTAAAATTTTATTTGCATATTCTAGAAGGATATCGTCAAATTTACAATATTTGAAAGCTTCAGGTGCAACACCATCAGGTCCTATTGTTTTTCCATCTACTAGATTATTCTTTACCATTAGATATTCGTCTTTTGTAAAAGCGTTGGTAAATATTTCTGTATGTTTAATTACAATTTCTGGTTCAAAATCATCAATTTCTTCTTCAGAATTATTATTGCCGAGTAAATTGTTAAAATGAGTAAACCATTTATTGATTCTATCTTCGTTATTACTGGCTTTAATTATTCCTTTTTTGGTAGTTTTACGACCAGTTATATCATTGATTAGTTGCCAACATTTGGCATGTTGTCTTAATTTATTCGAATTTTCAATATCACAAACTGTTTTCTCGAGGTCATCACTTTCTATCTTATCATATGCTTCCTGTAGTTTTCTCTTGGTTTCTTGAAACATTTCATACTTTTCTTCTGTATTTGATAATACATAATTTTTATAAGCTTCATTTACATTATCACGAGGTATTGCAATATCTGGATGTCGAGATGGATTTTTATCAAGTTTTCGCTTCTTTGGTAATAGAGATTTACATGCTTCTTGATTTGCAAGAATAAAATTACCATATGTTAAAGATATGTCTTTAATTTCATCTTCATTAGAAATATTAAGTTGGTTATATCTCTTTGTAACTATGTCACTGTATTCTGTAGCTATGTTTTTATTCTTAAGTACTGACCAGTTATACATTGGTATTGAATTTTTCTTCTTTTGTGATCTAAAACTTAATTTAATTTTGGAATTCAGAATTCTATGGTCAGAACCTATACTGCTAAAACTATTATATGCTTCACAGTTTATAGAACTATTTCTCCATTTTGTACGTATCATTATATAATCAACTTGAGTCTTATTTCCGGTACAATCTGACATAAATGTCCATAGTTTTCCTTTTCTCTTTTTATAGTGAGTATTGGTTATTAATAGATCAGTTTCTTGTGCAAAGTCTTTACAAAGTTGTCCATTTAAATTTGTTTTATCATGATAAGAATGGATGGTTTCACTAGATGTGGCAAAATGAGCATTGCAATCTCCCATAACGATTAGAAAATTGTGTTTAGGTATATAGACAGTTGCTTTCGTAAGTTCATCGTAGTGTCCTTGAGCATATTCACTTCCTTCACAGGGCGAGTAATGTATACTAATTGTAGACTTAGGATTTCCATGAAAGTTAACGATTAAAATACGATTATTCCATTTGACTATTGTTGTAAGTGAGTTTAAACTAGTTTTGTTCAATAATAAACCGATTCCTCCGGATGAGGCATTATTCTTGTTTCTCCAAGCTGATGTTGTAATCATGGTATATTCACCATATTTTTCAATCTTTGTTTCATCATCGTCGTGTACAATTTTATGATCGATTAAACCAAGTATACTAATCTGAAATTTAGATGCCAATTCTGCTATTTCTTGTCTTTTTGTTGTTTTTCTTAAAGTTCTGACGTTCATTGTTGCTATATTTATATACTGCTTGCAGCTGAGCAGTTTTATCGGAATGTCATTGATATCGAGTCTATCCCTTCCTTCCGGGTTTGGAGATAAACCGTCAAACTGATTTGTTGTTGTTGAAATCTCTCTAACATCCGATATATTATATTCAGGGACTTTAACCCTGGTGTTGTTTGGTTTTAATTGCATAGTTGGGTTTTCTTGGCTAATATTTCAGTGGTCGCCACTCCTACTGAATGCCTCATTCAATTAGTCTGACTACTCATCACAAATCTTTGTAATATGCTTGAAGCTACCAGGTAAAAATTACCCATTACCATAGCTTTGTGAATCACTGTAGTACTCAAGCATTTCCACCACGTCAAGGCGAATGAGATTAGAAATGTAAAATATTAAATATATAATATAATATTATTGTTTTGTATTATATATATATATTTATATATATATATTTATATATATATATATATATATATATATATATATATTAATATAATATAGTATATTATATACTATATATACATAAGAAATATTTAATATTATGAAAATAATAATATTATATTATATATTAAATATTATACATATTAAATATATACATATTCATTATATATATATATATAATCAATATATAATTATATATATATTTAATCAATATATAATTATAATTCTTTTAATGCATGTTGAACTATATTATACTAATCTAATAGTCGTAATTGTATTGATACTTTATTAATTCTTATTACTCTATGTATCGCTATTGTTGTTGTACAGATATATATATTTATATATATATATATATATATATATATATATATATATATATATATATATATATATATATAGTTACTATAGGAGTGATTGGATTAGTTAGGAAAGGTGTCAATAATCACCGTACTATCACCTTATATCATATTGTAATGTCACGTTACATCATATCATACTTTCAAACCACCGTATACTACAGTATACTCTCACGTTATATCATATTGTACTGTCACGTAACATCAATTCATACTTTCAGACCACTGTACTGTCACGTCATATCATATCATGCTGTCCCCTCTAGCACAACGTACTGTCACGTAACATCATATCATACTTTCAGACCACCGCACTGTCACGTTATATAATATTGTATTGTCACGTAACATCAAATCATACTTTCAGACCACCGTACTCTCACGTTATATCATATTGTACTGTCACGTAAAATCATATCATACTTTCAGTACAACGTAATGTCATGTTACATCATATCATGCTGTCCCCTCTAGCACATCATACTGTCATGTTATAACATGAAGTATACTTCAAATCGTACTATCAACTTCATTAAAAGATGCCTTTAATTAACACGACTGAGTTAATATCAATAACTAATACGACACCCGTATAATAAACTTACTTCATATAATATATGTAATATAAAAGACAGTCATTAGGAGCTTCATATATTGCATTTATAAATATTATTAATCATGCTTATACATCTTATGAGCCTGGTATAAACCAGAATAATTTTAATTAAAAATATATAAATGTTTATTAAAATAAAATATACACCAAGTGGATATGGAAATAATCGATAAGAAGTCTACGAGATGTATAAGAATTTTTTTTTACAAAATTAATATTATTTAATAATGAATAATATATATTTATATTTTGTATTATATTATTATATTATATTATATAGTATCTATATTATCATATTTTTTATAATTATTATTACTAAATTATTATTTATTTAATATATTATTTTATGTAATATTTAAATTACATAGAATAACATATTTGATTATAATCAGAGTTTATCAATATAATAAATTACAATTTTACGTATTGTAATTTTTTACGATTTAGTTATATATGTAAAATATATTAAATTATGTATATCATACATGATACTATATATAGTATATTATATACTGTATACATGATATGCAGTGTTTTATTATTTTAAAATGTATAATTATCATTTATTTAATATATTATAATTACAAATATTGTAAAGATATATCTGATAATTCCGTATATTCCTATATATACTCTTAATATAACATTGGAACACTAATTTTTATTTCTTTAATATATTATTAAAATAATAATTATCGGAACTTTACATTTTAATAAATATTTAAAATATATTTTTGAAATTTTCAGTTTATTTGAGTATAAAATAATCTGTAAATAATATATTTATAATAGCTTAATTAATATTAATAGCATAGATTTATTATTTCATATATTTGTAATGTATTATATAATTAAACTTCAATTTAAATAAATAAATTTTAATAAATATTATAACATATTTTTTAAATTATTACTTTATTTGAGTATAAAACGAATCTGTGAATAATATAAGTATATTAGCTTAATTACTATTAATAACAACGATTTAGTAATACACATATTTGTAATTTATTACATAATTAAATATTGTATTAAATTATAAATAACATATAAATAACATTTTAAATATAGTTTTTAAAATAATATATATTTTTACATATATATGTTTTCTATAGTCGCCCAAGATGGCGGCAGCTCTCTCCGCATTGGTAGAAATAATTTGTGTTGAACGAATAGCGAATGCGCTATCTATGGTACTCTATATCTATGATATATATATATATATATATATATATATATATATATATATATATATATATATATATATATATATATATATATTGATGATATATATATATATATATTGATGATATAATACAAAATAATATATATTATCATAATATACTTAAAATATTATGTTAAATCTTATTAATACATCAACAAAATGGATTAATATACAAAAAAATAATTTCTACTTCTGGATTACTTCTGGATTATTTTTGTATTACTTCTGGATATTAGTATATCCCATAATTATTTATAATTGATTATCAATCACACATCAATTTTTGTATTTAATATATAATTTATTAAAATATTTATTGTATTGATCCAGATATATCAAAAAGTAAGTATTATTATATACCAATAGTTTGTTATTTATTTGATATTAATACTTTTTATTTATTTTTATTTAAAAATACGTATTATATAAGTTATAAAGTTGATAAACTATATTTTTTAAATATTGTTTTATTAACATATTTTTTTAATATTATTTATTTTAATTATAAAAACTATATTTATATTTCATTTATAAGTTAATATGAAGTTTATTTATGTTTAATTATGAAAACTATGTTTATATTTCATTTATAAGTTATTATGAAGTTTATTTATGTAAAATATTACAAATATATAGATAAATAAATTGTTTCTATTAATACAAAATATAAATATTAATCTTTTTAAAAATGATTAATTTTTACTTTACTTTATTAAATATAATCAGAATTTTTGAATAATATATGTATATTAATTTATTTTTAATATTTGATTACAATTTAAAATTTCGATTAATAATTATAAATTATAATTTATAATATATTAAATAAATAAAAGGTAGTGTAACAGTGTTACACTAAGTGTTCCAATGTTATATTAATTTGTAATATATTTAATATATCATATTTAATATAATATTAAAAAGGCTGAATATATAATATCATATTATTAACTTCACTTGATTGTATTGTATTATATGTATAAATTTCCGCCGATCGTAAAGTTAAATTTATATGCTAAACTACAATAAAATCAAATTAACTTTCGGACGAACATCAATGTCCGTCGAATTTTTCCGTTGATCGTAAAGTTCATTTGATCCAAATAATCTTATAAAATACGATTATACTACTAAAAAAGTATACATTTACAATATGTTTAATTATAATGGGTGATGAATCACTGATGATTAATCACCCATTCATCACTAGCAGTCAATATATTTTCGCCTTTGAGATGACAACTACGTTAGCAAATATTTATACTTTATATTTATAACTATTTCTATTATATATTTCATTTATATATTTTCTTAAATAAAAAATAAATCAATCATCAACAGTCCAAAATATACAGTGATATGAGATCTTCGAGATTAATACAGCAGTCCGTATTACTGTATTACTGTATTACCGTATTACGTAATACCTACATCCTTTTACTTGAGATGAAAATAATGTCAGCAAATATATATATACTTTTAACTATATATTTAATTAAATAAAAAATCAATACATCAACAGCAGTCTGTGATAATCAATGACGGGGTGACTAGAGATGACAACATCAGTACGTGACCATTCACTTGAGATGAAAATAACGTTAGCAAATATTTATACTTTCAACTATATATTTGCTATATATGTTATATTTGCTTAAATAAAAATATATATATATATATCTACCCCTGCATCTGTATCTAGCTATTTACTTATATGTTTATATGTATCTAGCTTAGTACTTATATGTTCATCCGTATCTAGCTATTTACTTATATATTTATATGTATCTAGCTTAGTACTTATATGTTCATCTATATCTAGCTAGTTACTTATATATTCATATGTATCTAGCTATTTACTTATATATTCATCTGTATCTAGCTATTTACTTATATGTTCATCTGTATCTAGCTATTTACTTATATATGATTATGTATCTAGCCTAGTACTTATTTACTTACTATTTACTTACTATTTAATAATAATATATCACCTGTACCGAATATACCATCAATAATTTTTAAAAACACATTTGAATCATTTCCTTTATCACCTGAAACTATTAGAAAATTTCTTTGTTTTTTACCTAACAAGTTTAATAATTCTTCAGATGGTCTACCGAAAGGGGTATTAAAAATTCTCTCATTTGAGTTATGTGAACCTTTATCCATAATTTATAGTCGTTTCCTTAAGGAAGGCTATTGCCCAGATTTATGGAAACATTCCTACAGTACACCTATATATAAGAAAGGTGACCCAACACTAGCTGAAAATTATAGACCAATTAGTATCTTACCGAGTTATTTGATACTCTTTGAAAAAATTCTATCTAACCATTTAATTTACTTCCTTCGAGATAATAATCTAATTAATGATAATCAATACGGTTTTCTTTCGGGTAAATCAACTGATCTTCAGTTATTAAAATTTTATCGAGACATATTTAAAGCTAAAGATAACTCTAAATCTTCGGATATTATCTATATTGATATGGTTAAGGCCTTTGACAAGGTATCGCATAAATTATTACTCCATAGACTATTTAATATTGGTATACAAGGAGATGTCCTGAAATGGATTACATCTTACCTATTTAATAGAATGCAAAGCGTTAAAATTGATAACAATATGTCTAAACCCCAAAAGGTAATTTCAGGTGTTCCACAAGGTTCTGTATTAGGACTAATTATATTTCTAATATACATTAATGACCTTCCCGACTGTGTGGAGAAACCTTCATATACCTGTCTATTTGCTGATGATGCAAAAATTGGCCATATTCTACAGTCATCTGATGATATACGTCTTCAACTAACACTTGCCAATATTGATAAATGGATGTCAACTTGGCAACTTGAACTAGCAACGTCCAAATGTAAAGTTATGCGTATTGGTAATTGTATCAACAAATCAAATTATTATCGTAATGATAATTTATTAAAATATTGTACATATTATAAAGATCTTGGTATAATATTCACAGATAATCTAAAATTGTATACTCATATATCTGAGATATGTTCTAAAGCATATAGAATATCGAATATGATATTTAGATCTTTCATAACTAACCAATACTCTCCTTTAGTATGTGCATACTTAACATATATACGACCAATTCTAGAGTATGGTTCTTCTGTATGGAATCCTCATTCTAACTATATTGGGTATAATGACTTACTTGAAAAAGTGCAAAGAAATTTTACTACAAAAAATTTTATCGTTGTAATTTATCATATTTAAATTATTCTGATCGATTAAAATTCTTAAATTTACATTCACTCTCCCAACGCAGAACTATTGCCGATCTTACTCTGGCTTATAAACTCATCAAATGATTCGTTGATGTGCCGGTGTCGGACATTATGAGTACATACGTATCATCTAGCAGGGGCCCGTCAATACAGATAAGGAGAATGAAATCAAGGACCAAACCACTATTCAACTACTTTGGTAATAGAATATCTTCAGATTGGAACAAACTACCCGATCTGATATTACAATGTGAAACTGTTTCTTCTTTTAAAGCCTTAATGATTCGTAGTATAATTAGATGAACAGAATTCTCTAATTCACTGTATTGATTATGCTGGTTTTGATGTCAGGATATGTCAACACCATTACATTAAGGGAATGACCAACCCTTGGGGCCTGATCCACCTCATATGGGTTATCCAACCTCTAACCCGAGACCTCCGATCTTAATCGGTGTTATCTTTATGGTGGAGATGAGAGTTCTGATTTTCTTTTATGTTGTTTTCATTTTAATTCATATAATATGCTAATATTTGCATATAATATTCATATATCTTATGTTCGGCATGCATAAACCAAGGCGTTTTTTTATTAATTATAAACCTATTGTTAATTTTTGTACCATGTCGTTTTGGGTTTCAATTTATATCTATTTTGTCTTCATTATTTTTGTTTATATATTTATTTTTTGTTTACCTAATAAACTATATATTATTATTATTATTATATATTTATCTGTATCTAGCTATTTACTTATATATTCATCTGTATCTAGCTATTTCCTATATATTCATATGTATCTAGCTTAGTACTTATATATCCATATGTATCTATCTATTTACTTATATATTCATATGTATCTAGCTTAGTACTTATATGTTCATCTGTATCTAGTTATTTACTTATATATTTATATGTATCTAGCTTAGTACTTATATGTTCATCCGTATCTAGCTATTTACTTATATATTTATATGTATCTAGTTTAGTACTTATATGTTCATCTATATCTAGCAATTTACTTATATTTTCATCTGTATCTATAGATACAGCTATAGCTATTTACTTATATATGCATATGTTTCTTGCTTAGTATTTATATGTTCATCTATATCTAGCTATTTACTTATATGTTCATATGTATCTAGCTTAGTACTTATATGTTCATCTGTATCTAGCTATTTACTTATATGTTCATCTGTATCTAGCTATTTACTTATATTCATATGTATCTAGCTTAGTACTTTATGTTCATCTATATCTAGCTATTTACTTATATGTTCATCTGTATCTAGCTATTTACTTATATGTTCATCTGTATCTAGCTATTTACTTATATATGCATATGTATCTAGCTTAGTACTTATATATTTATCTGTAGCTAGCTATTTACTTATATATTCATCTTTATCTAGCTATTTACTTATATATTCATATGTATCTAGCTTAGTACTTATATATTCATATGTATCTAACTATTTACTTATATATTCATATGTATCTAGCTTAGTACTTATATGTTCATATGTATCTAGCTTAGTACTTATATGTTCATCTGTATCTAGTTATTTACTTATATGTTCATCTGTATCTAGCTATTTACTTATATATTCATCTGTATCTAGCTCTGTACTTATATGTTTATCTATATCTAGCTATTTACTTATATGTTTATCTATATCTAGCTATTTACTTATATATTTTCTAATAATTATATGTCTTACAGATGTGTGCGCAACTAAATATGTTGAATCACCCCCAATTGGATTAAAGCTAAAATAAATGAAGAAGGCATCCGATCGTTCAAATAAATAAATATATATATATATATAAATCTATTTTTACTTTTTATATATATGTATATAAATATAGATGGAATAATTGGTTGCCAATGGGTTGCAATACTTCTTATATGCACTAGTTGCAAGATGAGTTGCTGTATTCCTATTTAGAACTAGTGCCAAATGGGTGTAATATTCTGATATGCATAGTTGCAAGATGAGTTGCTGTATTCTTATTTAGAACTAGTGCCACATGGGTGTAATAATTATGATATTCACTAGTTGCAAGATGAGTTGCTGTATTTCTATTTAGAACTAGTGCCAATAACGAGTAACATAAACTCCACAAATTACATACTTTGACAACTAGTGCATTATACAGTTGTCGCACGAGGTGTGGCAACTATTTTTGGTTCATTGGGTTACTGTACGCCGTTTTACGCGGTTTACGCCGGTTACAGTGTACGGCTTACATTATACGGTTGGATTGCATATTATCTTCAGTAATATTCAATCTATTTTTAGAGCTAATGAGGCAAGATACTAGAAAATCACCAGTACATCATATCAATAGGACAATTTCTAACATACAATTTGCAGATAATATACGGCGTACATCTACTGTCGTTGGAAAAGCATGCCAATTTGATTGTTAGACTAATTTATCAATATAATAGTTAGTTGTATAATCATATAGTGATTTTATGATGTTGATCAGTTCAATATGTACCCATTATCGTCATGGAGTGTCATAGGTCAACATGCCATACTCTACCAAAAGCTTTTTAAAGTAGATGACAGCGTGATAATTGACTTAGTTGATAAATATGAATCTCCATTAGTAGTCTAATATTAGAGTGTAATACACTATATAGTGCGATCGTTAGAGAACTTTTGTAAGATCGCGTTTCTTTGATATAAGCATAATCAATGAAATAGTCCATGCTTTTTTGACAGAGTTTATAAACACTATAGTATATAGGTTACTATCTCATTTATAGCCAATTTGCATTATTTGATAAATTTGTTTAATACCTTATCGAATCCTGGCAATGATTTTTAATGAGTATTATGAGAGAAATTGCCCACAATATTATTTATTACCCTTCCACTTTAAAATTGTTGCTCACAAATAATATTATATTTTTTTATAATCAATTATATCATAATATGATGTCATTTAAATGTAATCATAATATCATTATATCATCTTTAATCCATGGTTATTTTTTAGGTATGTAGGTCTACTTTTCCAAAATGTTTTTAGTTGTCTTAGTGATTATCACAGAAATTTGAATATCCTTAATTAGTGGATAGTTCGTTAATGTTAATGGATACTAGTTTATTTTCTAACTCCTCTAAATACTGTTTGTTGATTGCACCGTTCTTTACTATTATCTTTACTATTACGTTCTTTACCTATATATAATCTTTACATCTAATATTTACTCTTCTACATCTAATCTTTACATCTAATCTTTACTATTCTACATCTAATCTTTACTTTTCTACATCTAATCTTACTCTATTATTCAGGCTCTTTTCCTGTATTCATATATTTAACTTCATGTTACAACGACTACATTATGATCACGATTAATATCTGCTCCCCGATATGTTCTAGTTGTATATATATACATATGGTATATATATATATATATATAGCTAAATCATGTTACACGATGTATGTATATAACCTAAGAAAATAAAAACTAGTACTGATCTTATGGGTAACCTATTGTACAAGGTAGGTACATAATTATAATATATATGATTAATTTTTATAAATTGATACATTTGATCAATATCAAGTAGGATATACACATTAAGGAATTGCTTTATTGTAATACCATATATATAATAGGGTACTTTAGCAAATATCTTTGAATAGAATACAGAACAAGCCTTTATCATACATTTTTGATTATTTGTTTGGGGGTTGATGACATTTTGTTATATTTTATAGAATTTATAATTACTACCATGACAAGTGGCCTTTAATAGGCCTAATGTATTATAATGTATGTATATAATTCCCATCCCATATGAAATATTCCCATGTAATTCCCATCCCTAAAAACCAGTCCATTGATAGGTCAACTCTTTCTAATTATCGTCCCATATCCAACCTTTCTTTCATATCTAAGACAATTGAAAGAATAATTGCTAAACAACTTAGAACATACATCAATAATAATAACATACTGCATAAATTACAAAGTGCTTATACAACGGACAAGAGCACTGAAACTTCACTACTCCATACTTTAAATAATATACTACTATTTCCAAAAAATACTCCCACCATACTGATTCTACTTGACTTGTCGTCTGCTTTCGATACGTTAGACCATAATATTCTTATTCGAAGATTAGAGAACATTGGTATTAAAGATTCTGTCCTTAGTTGGTTTACATCCTACCTAATTAACAGATCCTTTTCTATATGTATAGATAACGCCATAACAGAACCCCGCCACACAACTCATGGTTTACCCCAAGGTTCTGTTTTAGGTCCAATTCTCTTTAATATATATATTTCCCCTTTACTTTACTTACTTGACGAATACCCCGATATACACTTTCACTCATATGCGGATGACGTAGGCTACAGCTATACTGTAATTTACCTGACCCAATCAATAACATAAATACTATAAATAAATGCATTAATGACATTAGTAAATGGCTGTCAAATAAGTTTCAATATAATCCTACTATTGAATAGCCTTAAAACAAAAGCTTTATTAATAAATACATCCCCAGGACATCACTCCATACCACCTATTATTATTAATAATCACATTATAGAATACTCTAACCAAGCTAAAAACCTCGGCCTCACACTTGACCAAAATCTGTCTTATCTACCACATATAACTAATATATCGAATTCCATTAATTACACCTTACATACGATCCGACATATTAGACCTTCTATAACTACTGAACTTGCCAAACTACTAGTTACTTCCTTAATACTGCCCCGACTTGACTACTGTAACTCTACTTTAAATTCACTCCCAGCACATACTATCAAAATGCTCACTAAATTACAATATAGAGCCATCAGAACCATTTTCAGGATACAAAAAAATACTCAAGACAACATATCACACCTTATATGAAATCCATTCACTGGCTACTCATCCCTTACCGCATACAATACAAATTACTCGTACTGACCCACCATGCAACCCATAATAATAAACCTGACTATCTTACTGAACTACTTACGAACTACAAGTCATCCCGACCACAACGAACAATACATAAATACAAACTAAATATACCAATAACTTTATCACTTAATAAAAAACAGGAATCTTCTTTTTCTATAATATCACCTAAACTATGGAACTCCCTACCTCACTCAATTATATCTATAGTTTCTGACCACACCTTTAAAGTCAAATTGAAAACACATATATTTAATATAGCTTATAATAATTAATATACGATACACCGCCGAAAACTCATTACTGATGTTGATCGCAGTGTCTAAACAAATTGGTTACAAGGTTACAAGGTTATATAACATGATTATTCACTAACATATTACATATTAATATAACCAAACTAGATAATTAGTAATAAAACTGTTTTGTTTACTCATATTTTTGATTTTTTTATATTTGATTTTCATTTTAAAATAATATTATATTGTAAAATAAAATTTTAAATCTAAATTATAAATTTTAAATTTTACGAATATTATCTTGTTATAAATATTACGAACAATTATTATAGTTCATTATTATATACATCGTTTATATCTCGCATTCATTTGAACCTCGCAATTGTTTAAACCTCGGAATACTGTAACCAGTAGAAACTGTTAAGCCTCACAATCTCGTAACCTACGACAGAAAAGTGATTATGCTGTCACTCAGACAAAGTATGCGTAAGATGTTCAAGGGGAAGGTTTTATACAATATATTTATAATAAATATACATTATATATATATATTATCCTACGCATCATATATAAACATTTCAAATATTATTTTATTTTCATAATCGGCGTATTAGTAAACACGTAGGCGTATTAGTAAACATGTTGGCGTATTAGTAAACACGTAGGCGTATTAGTAAACATGTAGGCGTATTCGTAAACACGTAGGCGTATTAGTAAACATGTAGGCGTATTAGTAAACATGTAGGCGTATTAGTAAACATGTAGGCATATCAGTAAACACGTAGGCATATTTGTAAACATGTAGGAATATCAGTAAACACGTAGGCATATTAGTAAATACGTAGGCGTATTAATAAATATGTAGGCGTATTAATAAATATGTAGGCGTATTAGTAAACATGTAGACGTATCATTAAACACCTATAATATCTATTTACATATAAATTTAATAGTAAAGGTAACATACATATAAACGTTATCTTATATATTTAAAGGGTACTTGTATAGTAAAGAAACAAAATGAAGTAAAAGATCAGGTAAAGATTGATGTAAAATGCAGCGCAATTATTAAGGTTTACATAACTATTTATTCCTATATATATATATATATATATATATTTGTTACTTTATTTGAACTATAATTATCTTACCTGTGAAATCGTATTTCAATCTTCTCTCATGTTCATCATATTACGTATCTCATTTATATCGTCAAACTTCGTATCGGCTAACTTAAAGGCCGTTACATATGTGTGTTATCCATACTTGGCCCAACATTATTATACTAAGGACAAGCTCGAAATAATAAGTACGTTATTCCTATTGATTCTAACCCGGATTGTAACTATACAAATGTAATATTCGGCATTCTATTGTAGGTATATATATATATATATATATATATATATATATATATATATATATATATATTATTCTACGTATTGTAACATTGTAAATATTATTTTATTTGCAATATCGGCATACTGTTTAAAATGTATCATATATATATTTACATTTACATTTAATATTATATGTAACTTATATATAAACTTTATTTTATTTGTAGGATAGCTGTACAGCAAGTACACACGACGAAGTGAAAGATACGGTAAAGGTAGCCAATAAATTCAGTTCAATGATTAAGGTTCATATACATATACCTATTAATATATATATATATATATATATATATATATATATATATATAATAATTGTATTTATGTTAATCGAACTCCCGTTCAGCCTTCATTGCGTAGATCATCAATACCCTCCAACTTCTAATCAGCCTTTAAGTTGCTCAAGTCCTCGCGTGATGTTGCCCGTCCATTGTCTCGCATATTAACACGCTATAGTCCGCTGTGTGGTCACTCAGTATCCGGTCATTACATGTGTGATATTAGTGGTGCTATCGTGTGGTATTCGCTATATTATCGTTACAGTATTTCCGTTAGGTTATCTGATGGCTTCTATTAATCTACAGAGTGCAACACTGTTCGTAGTTGTAGACCTTCCTGGTAGCACTATTTTTATTATATCGAATAACGGGATTTATAAATTGTTGAATCCTGTTGAGAATCATTTTCTTTATAATTTCATTTCACTAGTAGTATAAGTATAAGTATAGAGTTATCGCTTTATAAGTATATGCTTCGTTAGGGTTATGGTAGCTGTTGGTATCGGTACTACGTTACTTGTAGACTATTGGCTGGGTCTTTGTTTTTCTACCAGTACACTGTTCGCAAGTGAGAGGATGGATCATTAAAGTTGAACTATGTCAATACTTCAGGGGCTATACCTTCAGGTATATATGGTATACCTATACGTAGGGGAGATCAAGGGTGATTAAAAGTTGGGGGTATCTCAGACTCATCAATTATTACCATATAATGTCTAATAAGATAAATCTTTAATATAACTTGTTCTCTACTTAGCTTAGAAGAATGTCGTGTGTCATTGGGATATTTAAGTTAATGTGTATAAACAATATAGGTTATAGAATTCGTTTTAATTTGACGCATTGATAATGTAGTGTTGAGATGGATTTCATTCGATTTTGAATTTTTTATGCATATTATATATATATAGTTTGTGTATCCTTTTGGAATTCTGAATGTATAATTACATGATTTAAAACAATAAACTAAACTGAAGAAACAACATAAATTATATATTAAAATTCACATATTATATAGATTTATTTATTTAATTATAGATAAATAAGTAAACATAGTATATTAATAATGGTTATTATGATTAGTATTATAATTATATATATTAATTATATATTAATAGTGATATCGTATTGTATACATTATTATAGGTGATAAAAAGAAAGGTGAATATTAAGAAAAGTTACAAGAAAAAGGGAGAAGATATTATGAAGAATATTATAAAAGACAATATGGTAATATTATATAATATGATATATTATAATAATTAAATAAATATTCTAAGTAAACATATATCATAAATCATCTATCTATCTATCTATATATTTATATGAATATGAATACGTAATTAAATATATAATATAATTAATATATATAGGTAAGTATAATATATATACTAGCCGTACCCAACCCGGCGTTGCTCAGTTTTTGATTATTTTCATATCTATTATTTATTAATTATTCCTGATTCTGAATTTCTATATACAACAAATATATTACAAAATATATATTTTCATATATATATATAAATAAGTTTAAATATATGTTTTAAAAAAATGTCGAAAACCCAAATCCTAACCGTACCCAAACGAAATATATATATATCATTATTTGTTATAATGAAACTTATCATTTGAAACTCATCAGCAAAACTACTTCAATATTTATCCTGGCATTGATTAAATCTAATAATAATAATAATTATTAATGATATAATAATTAACACAAATTATACAAATTATTATAGGCAAAACAAGCACAAAGTGTAATAGATACAACAATGGAAACATCGGATATTGTAAATGAATTAAAACAAGAAATGAAGGTAATAATATATAATACTAAGATATATATATATATATATATATATATATATATATATATGAACTACATATATATTAATGTTATTTTAATATAATCAATAAGATCGTTAGGATGATCCTACTACAATAACTCATGACTCATGTATATTATATTCTACTATGAGTCATAGTCTATGAGCGGTCACCATTAACACCGATATATACCAATAGGTGGGGCTATATGTATACACGCTATAGAGTTTATTAAATATATGTATACACATTAGACGTAATCTATTTAAATAAATACTTTTTATGTAAATAAAATTATAAAATATATAGGGATTAACCTAGTTAATATATCTACTCTAATGAGACTCATCATATCTTCGCATACAGTATACTACATTCTGTCCCATATGTATACTATGTATACGGTTACGATATATAATTTATATTATACCTACCCACGGTCCGTGTGACACGGATACTGTATGTGGATATATGATGAGTCTTATACGTTATAACGGAAGAGAAGAAGTTCGTGGTAATTTACATTTGGTTATAGATTAAAAAAAAAATATATACAAGATATTTCAACAATTACAATATCTACAAAAATGAGTAATTTTTTTTAAAATAATTAATTAATATATTACATTTATCACATAACATTTGTTTTCAAATTAGTAAACTTATGTATTGATATTGATCATTAATACAAATTAATACAGTCCGCGAATTTATTAAAAATGAATTAGTATCTTTATTATACAAAATATATTATTAAAATAATAAAATGAATCGAGTCTATAGCCTAACGAGACACATATTTATTTATGTTGGTACTAACATCCACTACTCCCTTCCTTCGCTATTTTTTGTTATTTTTTTAGTGTAACTCTGGTGTACCTAACTGATATTAATACTATAAATATATGAGTAAAAGTAAAAATTAAAATAGCTATATTATAAAACTATATATATACTCTATAAAATTTGAAAATATGAAATTGTAACATCAACTATTCATCGATATATTACAATTCTACCAAGTCATACACCATATCCTCCACTACTCCCTTCTGTCCTTACAGGTTCATAGGAGTAATTGTAAACTCTCGATTAACTAGAAATATACATCCTTAGTAGGGCATTCTCCAGGAATTTGTCAAAGGGATATCCTATATTAAAAAAATATCAATAATATATTAACATATTTACATTTATACTTATATATTTTGGTCATATATTATTTATAATATGTATATATCCTCAGTTTATGAAATACGAAATTGAAATAAGCACTATTAAACATGAAATAACAGAAAAGAAGAATAAGGTATTCATTATTATGTAATACTACATTACAATTGTAATACAATTAATATCAACATTAAATTGTACTGCGTATAATTTATATATAAAGAGTGAATATATATGGCATATATATAGTGTTATTAGGTTACACATCGTAATGGGGTAAACATACATACATAGACACGCAGTGGGTCAAGTGGTTCTAGCAGTTAATATTCACTAATTGTAATACTGCTTCAAACCTCATTTTAAATGTGAGTTATTTTATATAACCACAATCGATAATAATATTATGCTAATTTATTTTATATACAAAACATTATTTACAATGCCTAACAAAGTACGTGTATTACATTATATTTGGATATCATTATATGTATACATATTGTATGTGTATACTTATATGATAGGTATCATGATTGTAAGTATTACTGACTACATCTACATGAATACATTGTAACACATCGCTAATATTACAGCGCTCTTTAACACGCACACGCGATACATCTAACACTCTTTATGATTATTCTGAATGTCGGATAAGTCGGACATCTCGCTAAGTCGGACACTTTTAGCCATCCATTACGTATCCGACTTACCGGGAGTTGACTGTATACACTGTAAGACATATGTATGTGTATTTATTATTTGATAATTAATGTTATTCTTTTTTTATTTTTTTATTAACTCATAATTAATGGGATTATATTTAAATGGTATCATATAAAAATATGTTTAATATGATATAAAAATACCAATACATATAAATTAAAAATATTATCCTATATATATATAATGTTATAATTAATAATATAATAATACCGTACCTTGTTTCTTACGTAGAATGTGAAAGAAAAATTAAAATATTGTTGTAGTTCAATTGATGATTTAGTCATTAAAATTAACGTTAGTAACAGCTACACTTCCATTAAGTATACACATTAAATATACAATACAAATTACTTAAATAATAGGGGAGGGAAGGGGGTAGTGGCCGAGGAGGGAGTAGTGGCCGTTTTAATTAACGCTTAAATGGTGCTTTATAGGATAACAAGTTCTATATACAATATTTAGATAATCCAAATATCTATAATATATAGTAACTTTTTTTTAAATAATTAATTAATTACTCTAATTTATTATATAATCATTTTTTGTCAACTTTTGACAAAAAACATGATTATATATATGTATGCTTATTTATATGTAAGAGTATGTGTATATATAATTAAATCAATGAATCAAATAAGGTGCGTATGCATCATAAATATAATTATTTAATATTACATAATTAACAAAATATAAATCGAATATATTTCGAGATACCTATCGCATTTTCTGGTACTAGCGGCCACTACTAGAGCCTTGTCTTATTTTAGTGCTTTTTGTAATGCCTAATCAAACGTTTATATTATTAGGATAAACGCTTTATATATAAAAGTGAAATCACAGTATTCTAGAACTATATGATTTCTAGTTAATTCAAAAAAATAAGAGCCTAAAATTCAGTATTTATCGATATATTAGAAATCTTCTGAGACATATTAATTATCGGGCACTACCCCCTTCCCTCCCCTACACAGTTCTAAATAGTAAACATTCATTAAATAATTAATATTTATTTAATAATAAACATGTATTTATGATAACGCTGTTATTGTAACGTATAGTATGACACATATTTACACATACATTAATGTACACATAAATGTATATATATATATAATATATAATATATTATATATATATATGTATAGAAAGGTATAGTTTATACCTAACTATAGTAAGGTATACCTTGTTAACAAATACAATATTACACACATACACTCACATACGATACTGAGATTAATGCTAGATATCAGACGAGATTTCAAAAGCAGATTTTGGTTATATAATTATATGATATATACGTATACATATAAATAATATGTATCAATGAATACAAATCTATGAATATATATATATATATATATATGTGTGTGTATGTGATTGTGTGTGTTTGTGTATTTATCGTAGCTTAACATAATCCATATAATTGTTTATATCTAGAAATTACAAAAACAAATTGATAGACAATTAGAGAACGAAACTGAAGTTAGTAATATATGTTTGAAATAATATATGTATTAGGTAATATATACATGGTATACTATACGTATTATATGTGTATATGTATGTATGAGTGTATGTTATGCAGTGAAGTCTGCAGATATATCAATTAATGTATAATACATATATATTGAATTTTCTTTTATTTTATTTGGTCACTACGTAAACGCCATATGTGTATTTCTAATTTTGTATTTCATGTTTTATCGTCTGTATATTTTGTTATTCGTTTTTGCATTGCTTATTTTTTATCGTCTATCAATTTTGTTTCATTCTTATCCTATAAAAGGAACGCCGTTTGGTTATATCATAGAGATAGTTAGTTCTATATATAACTCTATGGGTGAGATCAACACATTCTTCGTTATGATGATGATGATATGGTTTATAATGCACTAAAAAGGGTCATGTAGACCCCTTCGCTCGTGCGGGAAGTCAATAATATTATATAATTAGATAATAATAATACGATGAAGATACAACGAAAAAAATAACAATTACAAAAATAATAAGGTGGATTATTTAGTGATTAGAGGTAGAGAGAAAATAAGAAGTAAAATAAATAAATATTGTCTGGGATCTAGTAGAACGGATGGAAGGATGGAGGGAACATAGAATAGGACCGGAATTTTTAAAACCTCTAGAATATAGGGATGTTTTATTAGAATTCCAAGAGATAAGGAGATGAGAATTTTATTAACGAATATAAGGTAATATTGACCTATTTTTAATTAAATCAGAGATATATCTAGGGGTGATAGAATATATGGATTTAAGGATTATAGATAGCACGCGTAATTTACACCCGAGGGAGAAGGGTAACCACATACAATATGATTGATGATATTTTGTAGTTTAATTTTATGTTGTCGTATTATGCGGTAAGTGGGACTACATATTGAGGAATGGATATTAGATAAAAGTTTTGCATCTCATTTAGTTAATACATGTTATTGTTGTTTTTGTTATTATTATTATGGTTGTTATATCTATATTGTTATACAGAGTGAATCATTCTATACAAACTATTTGTATATGCGAGTATATTACATTAATCGATATACCTGCATACTTAACTTTATAATATATATTATATTAAGAATACATTTTCCTATAGGAGATAACAGAAGATATATCGAATAGTGACATACGGGATACAAGTGTTAGTTGCTAAATAATATTAACGACTGGATAAATACAATGCTAATAATATATATATATATGACCACTGATGTTACATACATTATAATAATATAATACATAAATAAAAATATTATTAAATAATATAGATATAGTTATCTATTTATATATCTATATACCTATCTATATAATGTAATTTGAACAACTTATTTTATGCATTCATCAAATATATTAAATGATTTTAGATTTAATATCTAAACTATACATATATTACAACAAGGATTCATATTTACTATTTATAGTTTGTATATAACCTCTAATACAAAAGTAGGAAATAGGTGTTATCAATTTCTTCATAAATTCATTTATACAATTTAATCATCTCAAAAAAGTAGAAATACATCCAAGATGGAAGTTAACACTGAAAGTAACATGATATATTACACATATATGTATACATGTTATACATAAGTGATGGTCCACGTATGTTTTCACATTGCACTTATTATTTGGAATTACCTTACGGGAAACTCGCCTAAGATTACATTTTGTAAGTAGGATAATATTATGATAATAATGTTGCTATTTTAAATTGTTGATATAATTATATTGACAAGAATAAACCTGGGGTCAGTAATTGGATACATGTTCCAAATATCGACCCCTTCTCCTATTAGCAATCCCCTACATACTCATGGTAGAAATAATTTTAATATTATAATATCCAATCAAAATAGCAGACATAAATAAATATAATAAATTAAAAAACTCACACAATTTATATATCATTGTATTTATGTTTTAATATTCATAATAACTTAATAATTGAACTTTATATTTCTATATTAAACGTTAAATTAACTGAATATGAATATAACTACATACAGGGGATATATGGGTAATGTAGTCAGAAGGGTAATATGGCCACTTGGCGTATCTCATAAAGTATCAATCCATTCAACAAAAATGTATACATGAAATATACGCATTTGTAAGCATTATTCAAATAAGTAAAAATAATTTGTAAATCTATTAATAAAAAAAATGATATAAAAAATACAACTAAAAATTGAAATAAAAGTTTAGTAAAAATATATTAAATCACTAATATATAATATAAATTGAAAATTAAATTGTGATGTTAAATAACTATTTGATTACAACAAAATGTGTAATCCATGTATGTTAGTGTGTAGTATTCACTATTATATAGTTTATACACTATATATATATATATATATATATATATTTTCGGACAATGGTTAGTTAATAACCAGAGCCAATTATCCCATTTATTAGCGAAAACATATTAATAAAAATATGACGAAGTAGGCAAGGGAGAGGCCAGGTAATTAAGGATATTACAATAATCCATTGCAGCAGTATTTGCGATAAATATTTAGACTGCCTGTCATGACACGAATACTGAGTAGCGTAATATCATGCTTCCTCAGGCCTAACGAATATAGGTCTTTAGACGTTAGGGATGAGGGTATACCACGCCAGTTCCAACAAGAGGCACTTAGTTTAGCCTGCTTTGCACCAGTAAGTTGTTTTGCGTAGGAGAGTATTTCAGGTTTGTTATAGTAGTCAGTTTTGTGTCGGTAATTAGTATCGGTATCTATTGTATCAGTTGAGATTTGCGTATCTATAATATAAACAATGTCATTTCGGTAAGCCAGTAAGTCAGGTTTGCGTAAGCCAAGTTGTGTTCGTATGTGTGGTTCCAGTATAGTTGTAAATTTGTACTTATTAAGTAGAGTGATTAAAAGAGCGTTAACATAATTATGCCTGTGAATAATGTTATTATAATTAAATCTACAGGTCTGCATAATATGATTTAGGCAGTCATATTTATAATTACACCCTCGCCTTAAACAGTTTGTATTTAAACTTGGAAACATACGTTTACATCTGTAATGTGTATATAGTAGACCGTGCTTTAGCTTTACCATATCTACAAAATCGCGACCAGAAAACATCTTTATAGGAGAAGTTATCCAATTATTAATAAAAGGACTATGCGTGCCTAATTCTAAACCCTTGCCATCGACAGAATTAAATAAATATATTGAATGATATTTATTTATGGAGGTGTTATCAATAAACGTGTATTCATCGTATACTCGAGGTGTAGACCATTTTAGAATAACACTATCGGGAAGAGTTTGAATAATAGTGTCATCATTCCTTCTAATGGATGAAATCCTTTTTAGCCGCAGCACCGGTATTGCCAGAAAAAGACGAGTGATAGCTATCCCACCGACACTACTAGGTGCGTAGAATACACCGAGTGAAGTATCTGAAGGTAGTCGAAGCCAACGTCTGACGAACGCCCGAATACTTCTATCCATCGTTTTTAATGAATTTAAATAGACGTTAGAGAAAGTCAAGGTATGAAGCATACTTGGAATTAGATGATTTTTGAGCATAAACAATTTTTGTTGGGGTTTTAGAGTAGATTTAGATATTGCCAAGAGTTTCGATGTGAGGTCATCATTAATTGAATTATTTTTATTATCCAAAGCGCCTATGTTGATGCCAAGATATCTATAAGTTTCTTCTATATTTAGCGCTTTAATAGTAGAATTGTCAATAGATATAAAACTATATGGGTTACATATCCATTGTTTTTTATTAGGGTTAATAATTATATTCAATGTAGCGCATTTTGAAAATGTGTAATCCATGTATGTTAGTGTGTAGTATTCACTATTATATAGTTTATACACTATATATATATATATATATATATATATATATATATATATATATATATATATATCAGTGTTCATTTTAGGTTTCAGGGCAGCTACCAAAAAAAATGATTATGGACCCTTAAATATATTTTACTAAAATAAGTATTCGATTCGATTACTTATTATTCGTTTACAATTAAATGATTTACAAATTGTAATTCTAATACATTTATATCAAATAATTATTTTTATATTCAATCTCCTCAACATTTGATTCATGATATATTCAAATATTACAAATTTGGAAAATTACGTTGTCGATATGTTATAATATTGAAAATTAGGTAGTCTAAAAGTTAAAATATTGAAAATCATGTAGTCTAAAAGTTATAATATTGATATATAATATATCATACTTATAAATACTTAAAAATACTTATAGGTATACCTATAGGTATATAAAAATATACAAAAATACCTATATCTATATTAATATTATATATATAGCATGATACCAGTAGGTTTATAGTAGCGGGTAATGTGGCCACCTTTTAGCGGGTAATGTACAAGCCACGTGGCCATTTTACGATGATTTAAGCCAATTATATTAAATATATGATCTGAAATAAATATTTGTATATATTGATAAAATTGCGTGCGTCATTATATGAAAACGTTGATTGAATCAACATCTACTATATCCTAACCATACAAATATATTTCCATACATATTATATACGTGGTATATTATATCCATGGAGGGTAATGTGGCCACCTTAATAATTTCAATTAGTACCGCTAAAATGAAAAATGATCCAGCAGTCCTCTTATATATAAGATGTATATATGTATATTGAAAAAATTATCGAATTAAAACTAATATTTATAAAGTTATACAACATTATCTAAAAGTGGACCACTACCCTTCTTTCCCCTACTAAATAATAATTGTATAGTATTACTGATGATGTTAAAATACACTATTGACAGGTTAAAATGAAACAAACAGAAATTATAAATAATTTAAAAATAAAAAAAAGTATCTATTTTGATTGGATTTTATAAATCATGGGAACAATATTAGGGTAATTTAGGGGGTCGGTAATAGGACAATCATGTTGGGTTTACTATAATTTAGATATATTGGTTAAAACTTATTCAAATTGTAATATTTTAATAATATTTAGTTGATCTACAATATTAATAACAGTATTACGTTTTCTTTTAATTAATAAAGTATTTATAGTGATTTAAAAAAGTTATTATTCAAATATTTAAAATTAAAACCAGATTATTACATTTGATCAAATAACAATTGTAGGATTAAATATTTTTGTAAACAAAATACTTATTCATATTTACCAATACATTACTAACAGTTCATGTAAATATAATTGTTTGGTAACTCTTACAGTTACTGAGAAACGACAGGGGGTCGGTATTATGAGGTGGTCTGTAGTATAGCCGCCGGAACTAGTTTTTCCCAGGGGGGGTTTTAAGAAATATGTATAATTGAACAACTAAATACTAGACTGTCATTATTTTAAAATATATCTTGTAACATATAATAGAGTACAAATTATGATTTATTTTAAATGTTAAAACATATAATTATAATTATACTTAGTTAATTAACAAAATATGAATCCCATAATGAACATATCTAGAATATTTTAAATAAATATGTATATTATAACAAGAATAAATCCCAAAATAGTTTATATATTTATTATGTTATACTTATAAACAATTTTCTACAATTATTTCTTTGGCAAAATTATTTTATCAATTATTGTTGTCAATATAATCTAATATATCCTGATGTTCATTGCGGATAGCCAATATGTTTATTTTTGCTGTGTGATTTGTGACCTTCCCAGAAAACAATTTATCTACGCTTTTGGACGCTTTTGAGAATTTATGGGCACTTTTTCGACGCTTTTGGACGCTTTGATTCCGAATCGATATATTCGTCGCTTTTTCGACGCTTTTGGGGGCTTCAGTTCTCAATCATATTGAATTCGTCGAAAATTCGACGCTTTTGGACGCTTCAGTTCCGAATCATATTGAATTCGTCGCAAATTCGACGCTTTGGGGCGCAACAGCGTCCAAAGTACAATAGAATAATTCGACGCTTTTGGGCGCAAATTGTCATCAAAGCGACTAATTAATTCCGGAACTTTTAGGCGCATAGCGTCCAAAATCGTTGAATATATTGTTTACTGGGTTAACCACGTATTCAATCTTCTTAACATTAACATTAACATAGAAAAGCTTCTCTCACAGGACACTGACGTACTTGGTTGCAACCAATACATGTACCATCAATAAATTGATTAATTTTGTTGTTTCTATAAAAATAATTAATATTAAATTAATTAATATATAGGCTAAGCTAATATATATAGCCTATATATTCTATATATAAATCTATATATGTATTGTATATATCTACAAATAATTCTTTTAGGAAATCTTTTGCATTGATCATATTCTCTACTGAATCTTTTAAATATTGAGAATTGAAATGGTTCTTGAACCTAGTTCGAGTTTTAAAGCTTGAACACTTAATACAGGATATTTATTAATCTGAAAAATTAATAAAATATAACATTGTATTTGTAATATAGTAAATATTCTATATTATGTTTTATTAATTTTTCAGATAAATAATTATCCTTAATTAAGTATACTTACTTCAGCATAATCAATTATATTTGTATTTAATAATGACGATAATAATTTATCATATGAAATTATACTTTGATTATTTTTCAAAAATCTTTGATTTAATACAATAATAAGGATATCATATATTTCAATGTGTTCTTTTCTAATGTTTTATTATTAAAAAAATATTAAATAAATAGATTATTTGTGTACAATCTCAGTATAATATTGATATTATTAATGTTGTAATAAACATTCTTTTCTTTTCCATTGCCCGCGCAACACCCTGATTTAAAAAATAAAATATTATTTTTTTTAATATTTTGTATATAATAATCATAATATTTGATTATTTCTCTTTACAATGGTGTATCGCACAGTGCATAAAAATACTAAAAAGTGACATAAATAAGCATTTATAAATACGAGCTGAAAAATAGTTCATATAAATATGATGATTTTTTCTAATCTCTAATTTTTAAAACGTGAATATCTCTGAATTAAAAAAAAACTGTTACCATCTATGTTTGAACACTTTCGATCATAGAAATACTTATTCAAATGACATGCAATTTTCACAGTATATTAATATTATGTTACTCTTCAGATATAACTATATAAAACTAATACATTAATCAATTATATATAATATTTTTTATATTTTATTGAAATTTCTTACATATTTTTTTCTTCTAGAAATAGCTATTATGTTAGTCCATTTTTAATATGATTTTAATAATCTAAATCTCATAGTCGATAGTTATATTTGTAGATAAATATTAGTTATATAATATATAAAAAAAATTAGTTGATATTTTGAAGTATACATAGATTGAATCTATTTTTAGTATTACATGATTTTCCTATCTCCACCATGTTAAACTCATGGTGTTGCGCTGGCCCTTAAAAAGTCTAAAAATATTTATAATTACAAATAAATAAGATTACATATATATATATATATTAATATATGATACAAACTTTGATGGAATTTTACGTTTTCTAGGACTACGTAATGGTAGCAAATATAGATTTTCAGATTATTTTTAAATCTTTTCTAAATAAATGTGATAATTCATTATTTTTTTCCTACTATGTCGATTAACATATTAATGAGTAAAACAACATCTTCATTGAGAGTAGCCTTTGATCCAATTACACTTATCTAATGAAATATATTTTATAACTTATACTTTTAATATAAATATATAAATATAAATTAATATAATTATTATAAATATATATTTCTGTAAAATTCTTCATTTTACATAAATGGCAGGGGGGGTTGCAATTATGCATTAAAACCCCCCCATTATTTTACCAGGGGGGGTTGCAACCCCCCAAACCCCCCCTGTTCCGGCGCCCATAGTCTGTAGTAGGGGACTTTCCCCTGCATAGCATATGTAATAGGGGAGAGCGTTGTATGTTGACCATAGGGGCAGGTTGAGCCATACCAATTATTTCTGCTATTAATAAATATCCTAATGTAATTTTTAATACATGTATACACACCTATATTTAGCATTATTATAACAACTCAAAAATTATTTATTTTAACCTTTTAAAATATGATTTAATTATTTATATTTTATGAAAAACTCGTTGGTGGGACAGTAAGTTTAAATTTGATATTATTAATATATTTTGTAATAACATAACATTATTAATGGTATATAAGTAAAGTATATTTAAAATACTATATATTATAAAATAAAAAATTCAAAAATGATCATTCACAAATTAATTAGATTACTTTTATATATACTAGTAATATGGGGCAGGTTGACCATGGGGTCAATACGCCCCGTTTATCAATACACATATGTATTTATTTAATTAATTAATGACTTATTTAAATAATAATAATAATCTAATTAATTAAATATATAATTGAGTAATTATTTTAAATAATTAAATAATTTGTTTATATGCTGGATTAAAACATAGAGTATCTAACCTCTCTCCTAATCTAATCTCTCGCCTTAAAAATTGCATAAGTTTTGATATTAATCTTAGTGGATATGCTTGTTAATATACTAATAATTATAAATATATAACGTTAACTATGTTTATTTTTTAAATATATTTTTAATTTTGCATTTTTTCTACCTGGCTCAACCTACCCCATTAGACGGGGCAGGTTGAGCCAATTTAAAAAAAATATATAATGTAATTATATAATTAATTATAATTAATCATAAGTATGTATCATTACACTGATTTATGAATGTTTTTTATTTATCATAAACTATATTTATCTTATGCACTTTATTTTATTAAAATATATTCATAACATTATTAGATAAATGTGTTTTTATAAAAACGGCCTAACCTGCCCCGCTCTCCCCTACTACATGATTTGGTTTTAACTAAACCGCTTCTTTTATTTGATTTCTTACATACATATATATATATATATACGTATAGAATAGATACGCAAGATAAAGGAAGTGTGTATACCCTACCGATAACAAATTAGGTATATGTAGAGAAGTAAGGACATGCTAATCTACTGAACATACCCTCTGAACACGCCCCCTTAGGTACTAAATATCCTATCTTCATATCTAACCAAACTTCCTGATAATAATATGAAGTATGTTATATCTATAGTTAGAGTGGTATTTATCTTGGCGAATATATCGTATTCATTATATGAACGTAATCGTTAAATTTGTTAACATTGGGAGATAGACCTTTATATGTAAGATATATATATATATATATATATATATATATATATATATATATATATATATTGTTATTGTTATTGTTATTTTTATTTGGTGGAGTCCTTTCATCCCATCCAGGAACTTAGATTAAGTTTTCACTTATAACCATATATGGCTCTAATGTCCCTTCGAAGCCGCTCTCATGTTAAGGCATCCATGGTTTTAACGAGAGCCGATCATTTATTTATACACAATTATATAATATCACTTCTAAATAATATTTTAAGACCCATTTTATAAAATTAATTAATGGTCCGGACGAGGGTCGAACCCGTGTCCTACTGCTTGTGTGTCTGACGCCTTAGCCACTGAGCCACACAGGCAGTTAATTATTATTAGCAGTTATTTATATATATATATATATATATATATATATATATATATATATATATATATATATATATATATATGTATATGAATATTAGACAAAATTATATATTTATTTTAATAGTAATCTATAGTAAACATACATTATGAGATATATATATATATTTATATTATTTTAATATCTAATCGCTTTAAAAATAACTAACCGTATGAATACTTATCTCCCCTAGTTGGAGAATAGGATCATTATGACGTCCGAGATGGGAGATGAACAGTTCAAAGTTCACTCCGAAACCGACGTTGAACAATCGAACACGATCAGCGATCATCTCCTCGATCACACGCCGCTTTCCAGACGTACCGAAAGTCTGAACCTCCGCCACCTCAGAAGTAAAACTGTGACCTTGAGCGATGACTTTGACAGCGAGCGTATCGTTGAACCTATCTCCAGTTCCCTTGTGTTTCGTCTAGAAGATACAATACGACCGATCTCGATACCCGAAGAAAAGCCGCGTGTCCCGCTAACTCTGTCCGTTAGGCGGCGTTACTGTACAGACCGAAGAGAACAGAGCAAGGTCGACTCTATTGGTAATGGCGGAGGTGATAAGGTCATCGTGACCTGTCCGAATTCCACGGCCGTCTATTGTACCACGGACAATACTACTCAAGAAGTGGAGCTTAACCAGGATATCTGCCTTGATGAAGAGGAAGAACCAATAAAATATCTCAATCTATCGCGACGTTCAATATATATAACCACGCCCCCCGAAAAGGAAGCCACGCCCATCAGCGAACTGGATCACCGAGAGTCGTCCCAAAAACTACAGCTAACGCCTGAAAAATATTCGGAAGACACACCCACTCGGAAGTCGTCGCGAGAAGTAAACACTATTTCATATCCTTCAGATATATCTCCATCTCACAGGCTCCAGTCTCCCACTCCGTACGTCGAATGTAAAGAAGAAACGAACGCCCGTGAACATTTAGAATGCGAGCGATCTAATCGATACCACCACCTGTTTCTCATCCCACTCTACCTCCTCCTCATTCTGCTCCCGCTCATCCTCCTCTACTGGAGTGGAGTGCGCCTTCTCTAGATCGCACACCCCGTCGCACCGGTGGAGAGCCGCACCGTTGACCGCCGATAAACTAAGCCATATCCACGACATCAACGTGACGGACGGTGTGGTGTTGGCTTACTGGTCAGCGAGGACAACTCTGTCCTAATTGACAGAATGACGTCGGTCACGTTAAAATATGACCTTGATATTAGCCGGATCTCTCTGTTCAGAATCTAGCGACACTATTCCAAGAGGATGACGAGGATGAACTAACGATGAACGATAGAATGAACTCTATCGCCTCTAATAGGACATATATGTCCTCGAATGGGTAAAACATCGTGCACTGATTAGCCAATAAACCTTAGGCAGGAATTTAAATCGAAGGTCTTTTCCATGTTTTAATAAATTCTCAATTAATTATAAATAAAATATTTAAATCATATCTTATATTCATGATACTCAATGGCATTGAGAGGCTTAAGTTTTCAAAAGAAATATTAAAATTTATATATAAAGTATAGAATATAATATTCTGTATCTATTTATAAACTATTATCTTGATCTTATAAATAACAAGATACAGGACATATTATAATTAGATATTAGGACAAATATAATTTAAATCAAAACCAACCCTCTTTCTATTAATAATTATTTATCTGTCATTAATTTTCCTGTTATTGTTTTATTATTAAAATTGTACAATCTGTATATTCTATTAAAAGGGAGATTCGCCATAAGAAGTTTACTTGTTAACTTAAATAGGATCCAAGATAGGAATTCCTATACTATTAATAACACTGGAAATAATAAAGTAAGATGAAAAATAAAGAATTCAGAAATATCAGATAAATAAATTATAAACTAGATATATTATTTATGTTCAGAAATAATTTGTGATTTACAATTGGAATCACCTTAGCTTCTTTATTAAAGCAATTACAACAATATAACGTATAAAATATACGTAAAACCTACTAAATTTTATTTATTCTAATTGTTCCTTTCTTGGATAATTATCATAGACATTTGAATATCCTTAATTAGTGGATAGTTCTTGAATGTTAATGGATACTAGTTTATCTATCAATTGCATACAGGTCGGTAGTTATTTAATTAGTCAGTCTTCAAGCATCTTTAATAATTGTAGAAATTTAAGCTAGTTTCATTGAGTCAGGTAATATAGTATATCTATATCTATATATAGGATCGTTGAAACTTTGGATAATTAATGCGTGTATATATGCATATATGCTAATTTATGGAGAAGAGGCAGAAATAAAAGTTCTATAAAAGTTGTGGATCTAATCAGTTTCATAATCATTTCAGAAGATAGAGTTGTGAATCTATCGAAAATTGACGAGGAAGGCGGAAATACATTACATTAGAGAGTTAATTATCATGGATACTTTTATTTCAAAATATTTATTGAGTTGATAAGCACATGTATTATCATATAGATTTGGAAAAATTTGCTTTTGATTTTCCTACCTAATAATTCGTTCTTGAAAAAAGTAGTGTATGTCAATGTTTGATATATTTCTATAATGTATAGTTTTAGTTGGTACTTATGGTTTTGTAACATTCATAACAATGTTATCGCGTAGTTATCGCATAAAAGAATTGAACAATCTTACTTGCTGGTTATAACACCATAGTGCTGTTCTCCGCGAGTTATTATTACATCGATAGTATTACCATGAATAATATATGCTAATAAGATATACTAATAGGAAATAAGAGATACCACTGCTACCAACACCAACCGTAGTGATATATAATGGTAATAAAAAAATGCTCAGTGGCTAAGGCGTCAGACACATAAGCAGTAGGACACGGGTTCGACCCTCGTTCGGACCATTAATTAATTTTATAAAATGGGTCTTAAAATATTATTTAGAAGTGATCTTATATAATTCTGTATGAATAAATGATCGGCTCGAGCCGATCATTAAATAACGAGATATCGTTAAAACCATGGATGCCTTAACATGAGAGCGGCTTCGAAGGGACATTAGAGCCATATATGGTTATAAGTGAAAACTTCATCTAAGTTCCTGGATGGGATGAAAGGACTCCACCAAATAAAAATAACAATAACAATAACAATAACAATATACATTATTATATTTCTACACATATCCATGTATTCATATATATATATATATATATATATATATATATAGCATTTATTTCATTTGTTTTATATATTTTTCTTCTTTTAATATACATTTATTTTATTTATATATACTTTTATTATTTATTATATTTTATTTTGTATTTAACTGAAAATGATGACCTCTCCTTGATAACAATATTCAAGTATATTCTTACTTATTTATTCAGCACGATTTTCATTTACACGAATCACATTTACAAATCAAATAAGTTTAATAATATATACAATAGTATATATATATATACAAAATTATAGTTCTAATGATATACAAAATTGAAATTTTAAAATAAGTTATTGTCATTTTATAATTTACTAATATTTTTTTTATTTTTTATTCTTGTAATGCTGTTATCAAGTTGAGTGGGAAAATACCTAGTCAAGCTTTGCTTTTGTATTTTCCTGAGTGTTTACACTCTATCTGATTCACAATATATATAATACATCGCTAATATTACAGCGCTCTTTAACACGCACACGCGATACATCTAACACTCTTTATGATTATTCTGAATGTCGGATAAGTCGGACATCTCGCTAAGTCGGACACTTTTAGCCATCCATTACGTATCCGACTTACCGGGAGTTGACTGTATACACTGTAAGACATATGTATGTGTATTTATTATTTGATAATTAATGTTATTCTTTTTTTATTTTTTTATTAACTCATAATTAATGGGATTATATTTAAATGGTATCATATAAAAATATGTTTAATATGATATAAAAATACCAATACATATAAATTAAAAATATTATCCTATATATATATAATGTTATAATTAATAATATAATAATACCGTACCTTGTTTCTTACGTAGAATGTGAAAGAAAAATTAAAATATTGTTGTAGTTCAATTGATGATTTAGTCATTAAAATTAACGTTAGTAACAGCTACACTTCCATTAAGTATACACATTAAATATACAATACAAATTACTTAAATAATAGGGGAGGGAAGGGGGTAGTGGCCGAGGAGGGAGTAGTGGCCGTTTTAATTAACGCTTAAATGGTGCTTTATAGGATAACAAGTTCTATATACAATATTTAGATAATCCAAATATCTATAATATATAGTAACTTTTTTTTAAATAATTAATTAATTACTCTAATTTATTATATAATCATTTTTTGTCAACTTTTGACAAAAAACATGATTATATATATGTATGCTTATTTATATGTAAGAGTATGTGTATATATAATTAAATCAATGAATCAAATAAGGTGCGTATGCATCATAAATATAATTATTTAATATTACATAATTAACAAAATATAAATCGAATATATTTCGAGATACCTATCGCATTTTCTGGTACTAGCGGCCACTACTAGAGCCTTGTCTTATTTTAGTGCTTTTTGTAATGCCTAATCAAACGTTTATATTATTAGGATAAACGCTTTATATATAAAAGTGAAATCACAGTATTCTAGAACTATATGATTTCTAGTTAATTCAAAAAAATAAGAGCCTAAAATTCAGTATTTATCGATATATTAGAAATCTTCTGAGACATATTAATTATCGGGCACTACCCCCTTCCCTCCCCTACACAGTTCTAAATAGTAAACATTCATTAAATAATTAATATTTATTTAATAATAAACATGTATTTATGATAACGCTGTTATTGTAACGTATAGTATGACACATATTTACACATACATTAATGTACACATAAATGTATATATATATATAATATATAATATATTATATATATATATGTATAGAAAGGTATAGTTTATACCTAACTATAGTAAGGTATACCTTGTTAACAAATACAATATTACACACATACACTCACATACGATACTGAGATTAATGCTAGATATCAGACGAGATTTCAAAAGCAGATTTTGGTTATATAATTATATGATATATACGTATACATATAAATAATATGTATCAATGAATACAAATCTATGAATATATATATATATATATATATATATATATGTGTGTGTATGTGATTGTGTGTGTTTGTGTATTTATCGTAGCTTAACATAATCCATATAATTGTTTATATCTAGAAATTACAAAAACAAATTGATAGACAATTAGAGAACGAAACTGAAGTTAGTAATATATGTTTGAAATAATATATGTATTAGGTAATATATACATGGTATACTATACGTATTATATGTGTATATGTATGTATGAGTGTATGTTATGCAGTGAAGTCTGCAGATATATCAATTAATGTATAATACATATATATTGAATTTTCTTTTATTTTATTTGGTCACTACGTAAACGCCATATGTGTATTTCTAATTTTGTATTTCATGTTTTATCGTCTGTATATTTTGTTATTCGTTTTTGCATTGCTTATTTTTTATCGTCTATCAATTTTGTTTCATTCTTATCCTATAAAAGGAACGCCGTTTGGTTATATCATAGAGATAGTTAGTTCTATATATAACTCTATGGGTGAGATCAACACATTCTTCGTTATGATGATGATGATATGGTTTATAATGCACTAAAAAGGGTCATGTAGACCCCTTCGCTCGTGCGGGAAGTCAATAATATTATATAATTAGATAATAATAATACGATGAAGATACAACGAAAAAAATAACAATTACAAAAATAATAAGGTGGATTATTTAGTGATTAGAGGTAGAGAGAAAATAAGAAGTAAAATAAATAAATATTGTCTGGGATCTAGTAGAACGGATGGAAGGATGGAGGGAACATAGAATAGGACCGGAATTTTTAAAACCTCTAGAATATAGGGATGTTTTATTAGAATTCCAAGAGATAAGGAGATGAGAATTTTATTAACGAATATAAGGTAATATTGACCTATTTTTAATTAAATCAGAGATATATCTAGGGGTGATAGAATATATGGATTTAAGGATTATAGATAGCACGCGTAATTTACACCCGAGGGAGAAGGGTAACCACATACAATATGATTGATGATATTTTGTAGTTTAATTTTATGTTGTCGTATTATGCGGTAAGTGGGACTACATATTGAGGAATGGATATTAGATAAAAGTTTTGCATCTCATTTAGTTAATACATGTTATTGTTGTTTTTGTTATTATTATTATGGTTGTTATATCTATATTGTTATACAGAGTGAATCATTCTATACAAACTATTTGTATATGCGAGTATATTACATTAATCGATATACCTGCATACTTAACTTTATAATATATATTATATTAAGAATACATTTTCCTATAGGAGATAACAGAAGATATATCGAATAGTGACATACGGGATACAAGTGTTAGTTGCTAAATAATATTAACGACTGGATAAATACAATGCTAATAATATATATATATATATGACCACTGATGTTACATACATTATAATAATATAATACATAAATAAAAATATTATTAAATAATATAGATATAGTTATCTATTTATATATCTATATACCTATCTATATAATGTAATTTGAACAACTTATTTTATGCATTCATCAAATATATTAAATGATTTTAGATTTAATATCTAAACTATACATATATTACAACAAGGATTCATATTTACTATTTATAGTTTGTATATAACCTCTAATACAAAAGTAGGAAATAGGTGTTATCAATTTCTTCATAAATTCATTTATACAATTTAATCATCTCAAAAAAGTAGAAATACATCCAAGATGGAAGTTAACACTGAAAGTAACATGATATATTACACATATATGTATACATGTTATACATAAGTGATGGTCCACGTATGTTTTCACATTGCACTTATTATTTGGAATTACCTTACGGGAAACTCGCCTAAGATTACATTTTGTAAGTAGGATAATATTATGATAATAATGTTGCTATTTTAAATTGTTGATATAATTATATTGACAAGAATAAACCTGGGGTCAGTAATTGGATACATGTTCCAAATATCGACCCCTTCTCCTATTAGCAATCCCCTACATACTCATGGTAGAAATAATTTTAATATTATAATATCCAATCAAAATAGCAGACATAAATAAATATAATAAATTAAAAAACTCACACAATTTATATATCATTGTATTTATGTTTTAATATTCATAATAACTTAATAATTGAACTTTATATTTCTATATTAAACGTTAAATTAACTGAATATGAATATAACTACATACAGGGGATATATGGGTAATGTAGTCAGAAGGGTAATATGGCCACTTGGCGTATCTCATAAAGTATCAATCCATTCAACAAAAATGTATACATGAAATATACGCATTTGTAAGCATTATTCAAATAAGTAAAAATAATTTGTAAATCTATTAATAAAAAAAATGATATAAAAAATACAACTAAAAATTGAAATAAAAGTTTAGTAAAAATATATTAAATCACTAATATATAATATAAATTGAAAATTAAATTGTGATGTTAAATAACTATTTGATTACAACAAAATGTGTAATCCATGTATGTTAGTGTGTAGTATTCACTATTATATAGTTTATACACTATATATATATATATATATATATATATTTTCGGACAATGGTTAGTTAATAACCAGAGCCAATTATCCCATTTATTAGCGAAAACATATTAATAAAAATATGACGAAGTAGGCAAGGGAGAGGCCAGGTAATTAAGGATATTACAATAATCCATTGCAGCAGTATTTGCGATAAATATTTAGACTGCCTGTCATGACACGAATACTGAGTAGCGTAATATCATGCTTCCTCAGGCCTAACGAATATAGGTCTTTAGACGTTAGGGATGAGGGTATACCACGCCAGTTCCAACAAGAGGCACTTAGTTTAGCCTGCTTTGCACCAGTAAGTTGTTTTGCGTAGGAGAGTATTTCAGGTTTGTTATAGTAGTCAGTTTTGTGTCGGTAATTAGTATCGGTATCTATTGTATCAGTTGAGATTTGCGTATCTATAATATAAACAATGTCATTTCGGTAAGCCAGTAAGTCAGGTTTGCGTAAGCCAAGTTGTGTTCGTATGTGTGGTTCCAGTATAGTTGTAAATTTGTACTTATTAAGTAGAGTGATTAAAAGAGCGTTAACATAATTATGCCTGTGAATAATGTTATTATAATTAAATCTACAGGTCTGCATAATATGATTTAGGCAGTCATATTTATAATTACACCCTCGCCTTAAACAGTTTGTATTTAAACTTGGAAACATACGTTTACATCTGTAATGTGTATATAGTAGACCGTGCTTTAGCTTTACCATATCTACAAAATCGCGACCAGAAAACATCTTTATAGGAGAAGTTATCCAATTATTAATAAAAGGACTATGCGTGCCTAATTCTAAACCCTTGCCATCGACAGAATTAAATAAATATATTGAATGATATTTATTTATGGAGGTGTTATCAATAAACGTGTATTCATCGTATACTCGAGGTGTAGACCATTTTAGAATAACACTATCGGGAAGAGTTTGAATAATAGTGTCATCATTCCTTCTAATGGATGAAATCCTTTTTAGCCGCAGCACCGGTATTGCCAGAAAAAGACGAGTGATAGCTATCCCACCGACACTACTAGGTGCGTAGAATACACCGAGTGAAGTATCTGAAGGTAGTCGAAGCCAACGTCTGACGAACGCCCGAATACTTCTATCCATCGTTTTTAATGAATTTAAATAGACGTTAGAGAAAGTCAAGGTATGAAGCATACTTGGAATTAGATGATTTTTGAGCATAAACAATTTTTGTTGGGGTTTTAGAGTAGATTTAGATATTGCCAAGAGTTTCGATGTGAGGTCATCATTAATTGAATTATTTTTATTATCCAAAGCGCCTATGTTGATGCCAAGATATCTATAAGTTTCTTCTATATTTAGCGCTTTAATAGTAGAATTGTCAATAGATATAAAACTATATGGGTTACATATCCATTGTTTTTTATTAGGGTTAATAATTATATTCAATGTAGCGCATTTTGAAAATGTGTAATCCATGTATGTTAGTGTGTAGTATTCACTATTATATAGTTTATACACTATATATATATATATATATATATATATATATATATATATATATATATATATCAGTGTTCATTTTAGGTTTCAGGGCAGCTACCAAAAAAAATGATTATGGACCCTTAAATATATTTTACTAAAATAAGTATTCGATTCGATTACTTATTATTCGTTTACAATTAAATGATTTACAAATTGTAATTCTAATACATTTATATCAAATAATTATTTTTATATTCAATCTCCTCAACATTTGATTCATGATATATTCAAATATTACAAATTTGGAAAATTACGTTGTCGATATGTTATAATATTGAAAATTAGGTAGTCTAAAAGTTAAAATATTGAAAATCATGTAGTCTAAAAGTTATAATATTGATATATAATATATCATACTTATAAATACTTAAAAATACTTATAGGTATACCTATAGGTATATAAAAATATACAAAAATACCTATATCTATATTAATATTATATATATAGCATGATACCAGTAGGTTTATAGTAGCGGGTAATGTGGCCACCTTTTAGCGGGTAATGTACAAGCCACGTGGCCATTTTACGATGATTTAAGCCAATTATATTAAATATATGATCTGAAATAAATATTTGTATATATTGATAAAATTGCGTGCGTCATTATATGAAAACGTTGATTGAATCAACATCTACTATATCCTAACCATACAAATATATTTCCATACATATTATATACGTGGTATATTATATCCATGGAGGGTAATGTGGCCACCTTAATAATTTCAATTAGTACCGCTAAAATGAAAAATGATCCAGCAGTCCTCTTATATATAAGATGTATATATGTATATTGAAAAAATTATCGAATTAAAACTAATATTTATAAAGTTATACAACATTATCTAAAAGTGGACCACTACCCTTCTTTCCCCTACTAAATAATAATTGTATAGTATTACTGATGATGTTAAAATACACTATTGACAGGTTAAAATGAAACAAACAGAAATTATAAATAATTTAAAAATAAAAAAAAGTATCTATTTTGATTGGATTTTATAAATCATGGGAACAATATTAGGGTAATTTAGGGGGTCGGTAATAGGACAATCATGTTGGGTTTACTATAATTTAGATATATTGGTTAAAACTTATTCAAATTGTAATATTTTAATAATATTTAGTTGATCTACAATATTAATAACAGTATTACGTTTTCTTTTAATTAATAAAGTATTTATAGTGATTTAAAAAAGTTATTATTCAAATATTTAAAATTAAAACCAGATTATTACATTTGATCAAATAACAATTGTAGGATTAAATATTTTTGTAAACAAAATACTTATTCATATTTACCAATACATTACTAACAGTTCATGTAAATATAATTGTTTGGTAACTCTTACAGTTACTGAGAAACGACAGGGGGTCGGTATTATGAGGTGGTCTGTAGTATAGCCGCCGGAACTAGTTTTTCCCAGGGGGGGTTTTAAGAAATATGTATAATTGAACAACTAAATACTAGACTGTCATTATTTTAAAATATATCTTGTAACATATAATAGAGTACAAATTATGATTTATTTTAAATGTTAAAACATATAATTATAATTATACTTAGTTAATTAACAAAATATGAATCCCATAATGAACATATCTAGAATATTTTAAATAAATATGTATATTATAACAAGAATAAATCCCAAAATAGTTTATATATTTATTATGTTATACTTATAAACAATTTTCTACAATTATTTCTTTGGCAAAATTATTTTATCAATTATTGTTGTCAATATAATCTAATATATCCTGATGTTCATTGCGGATAGCCAATATGTTTATTTTTGCTGTGTGATTTGTGACCTTCCCAGAAAACAATTTATCTACGCTTTTGGACGCTTTTGAGAATTTATGGGCACTTTTTCGACGCTTTTGGACGCTTTGATTCCGAATCGATATATTCGTCGCTTTTTCGACGCTTTTGGGGGCTTCAGTTCTCAATCATATTGAATTCGTCGAAAATTCGACGCTTTTGGACGCTTCAGTTCCGAATCATATTGAATTCGTCGCAAATTCGACGCTTTGGGGCGCAACAGCGTCCAAAGTACAATAGAATAATTCGACGCTTTTGGGCGCAAATTGTCATCAAAGCGACTAATTAATTCCGGAACTTTTAGGCGCATAGCGTCCAAAATCGTTGAATATATTGTTTACTGGGTTAACCACGTATTCAATCTTCTTAACATTAACATTAACATAGAAAAGCTTCTCTCACAGGACACTGACGTACTTGGTTGCAACCAATACATGTACCATCAATAAATTGATTAATTTTGTTGTTTCTATAAAAATAATTAATATTAAATTAATTAATATATAGGCTAAGCTAATATATATAGCCTATATATTCTATATATAAATCTATATATGTATTGTATATATCTACAAATAATTCTTTTAGGAAATCTTTTGCATTGATCATATTCTCTACTGAATCTTTTAAATATTGAGAATTGAAATGGTTCTTGAACCTAGTTCGAGTTTTAAAGCTTGAACACTTAATACAGGATATTTATTAATCTGAAAAATTAATAAAATATAACATTGTATTTGTAATATAGTAAATATTCTATATTATGTTTTATTAATTTTTCAGATAAATAATTATCCTTAATTAAGTATACTTACTTCAGCATAATCAATTATATTTGTATTTAATAATGACGATAATAATTTATCATATGAAATTATACTTTGATTATTTTTCAAAAATCTTTGATTTAATACAATAATAAGGATATCATATATTTCAATGTGTTCTTTTCTAATGTTTTATTATTAAAAAAATATTAAATAAATAGATTATTTGTGTACAATCTCAGTATAATATTGATATTATTAATGTTGTAATAAACATTCTTTTCTTTTCCATTGCCCGCGCAACACCCTGATTTAAAAAATAAAATATTATTTTTTTTAATATTTTGTATATAATAATCATAATATTTGATTATTTCTCTTTACAATGGTGTATCGCACAGTGCATAAAAATACTAAAAAGTGACATAAATAAGCATTTATAAATACGAGCTGAAAAATAGTTCATATAAATATGATGATTTTTTCTAATCTCTAATTTTTAAAACGTGAATATCTCTGAATTAAAAAAAAACTGTTACCATCTATGTTTGAACACTTTCGATCATAGAAATACTTATTCAAATGACATGCAATTTTCACAGTATATTAATATTATGTTACTCTTCAGATATAACTATATAAAACTAATACATTAATCAATTATATATAATATTTTTTATATTTTATTGAAATTTCTTACATATTTTTTTCTTCTAGAAATAGCTATTATGTTAGTCCATTTTTAATATGATTTTAATAATCTAAATCTCATAGTCGATAGTTATATTTGTAGATAAATATTAGTTATATAATATATAAAAAAAATTAGTTGATATTTTGAAGTATACATAGATTGAATCTATTTTTAGTATTACATGATTTTCCTATCTCCACCATGTTAAACTCATGGTGTTGCGCTGGCCCTTAAAAAGTCTAAAAATATTTATAATTACAAATAAATAAGATTACATATATATATATATATTAATATATGATACAAACTTTGATGGAATTTTACGTTTTCTAGGACTACGTAATGGTAGCAAATATAGATTTTCAGATTATTTTTAAATCTTTTCTAAATAAATGTGATAATTCATTATTTTTTTCCTACTATGTCGATTAACATATTAATGAGTAAAACAACATCTTCATTGAGAGTAGCCTTTGATCCAATTACACTTATCTAATGAAATATATTTTATAACTTATACTTTTAATATAAATATATAAATATAAATTAATATAATTATTATAAATATATATTTCTGTAAAATTCTTCATTTTACATAAATGGCAGGGGGGGTTGCAATTATGCATTAAAACCCCCCCATTATTTTACCAGGGGGGGTTGCAACCCCCCAAACCCCCCCTGTTCCGGCGCCCATAGTCTGTAGTAGGGGACTTTCCCCTGCATAGCATATGTAATAGGGGAGAGCGTTGTATGTTGACCATAGGGGCAGGTTGAGCCATACCAATTATTTCTGCTATTAATAAATATCCTAATGTAATTTTTAATACATGTATACACACCTATATTTAGCATTATTATAACAACTCAAAAATTATTTATTTTAACCTTTTAAAATATGATTTAATTATTTATATTTTATGAAAAACTCGTTGGTGGGACAGTAAGTTTAAATTTGATATTATTAATATATTTTGTAATAACATAACATTATTAATGGTATATAAGTAAAGTATATTTAAAATACTATATATTATAAAATAAAAAATTCAAAAATGATCATTCACAAATTAATTAGATTACTTTTATATATACTAGTAATATGGGGCAGGTTGACCATGGGGTCAATACGCCCCGTTTATCAATACACATATGTATTTATTTAATTAATTAATGACTTATTTAAATAATAATAATAATCTAATTAATTAAATATATAATTGAGTAATTATTTTAAATAATTAAATAATTTGTTTATATGCTGGATTAAAACATAGAGTATCTAACCTCTCTCCTAATCTAATCTCTCGCCTTAAAAATTGCATAAGTTTTGATATTAATCTTAGTGGATATGCTTGTTAATATACTAATAATTATAAATATATAACGTTAACTATGTTTATTTTTTAAATATATTTTTAATTTTGCATTTTTTCTACCTGGCTCAACCTACCCCATTAGACGGGGCAGGTTGAGCCAATTTAAAAAAAATATATAATGTAATTATATAATTAATTATAATTAATCATAAGTATGTATCATTACACTGATTTATGAATGTTTTTTATTTATCATAAACTATATTTATCTTATGCACTTTATTTTATTAAAATATATTCATAACATTATTAGATAAATGTGTTTTTATAAAAACGGCCTAACCTGCCCCGCTCTCCCCTACTACATGATTTGGTTTTAACTAAACCGCTTCTTTTATTTGATTTCTTACATACATATATATATATATATATACGTATAGAATAGATACGCAAGATAAAGGAAGTGTGTATACCCTACCGATAACAAATTAGGTATATGTAGAGAAGTAAGGACATGCTAATCTACTGAACATACCCTCTGAACACGCCCCCTTAGGTACTAAATATCCTATCTTCATATCTAACCAAACTTCCTGATAATAATATGAAGTATGTTATATCTATAGTTAGAGTGGTATTTATCTTGGCGAATATATCGTATTCATTATATGAACGTAATCGTTAAATTTGTTAACATTGGGAGATAGACCTTTATATGTAAGATATATATATATATATATATATATATATTGTTATTGTTATTGTTATTTTTATTTGGTGGAGTCCTTTCATCCCATCCAGGAACTTAGATTAAGTTTTCACTTATAACCATATATGGCTCTAATGTCCCTTCGAAGCCGCTCTCATGTTAAGGCATCCATGGTTTTAACGAGAGCCGATCATTTATTTATACACAATTATATAATATCACTTCTAAATAATATTTTAAGACCCATTTTATAAAATTAATTAATGGTCCGGACGAGGGTCGAACCCGTGTCCTACTGCTTGTGTGTCTGACGCCTTAGCCACTGAGCCACACAGGCAGTTAATTATTATTAGCAGTTATTTATATATATATATATATATATATATATATATATATATATATATATATATATATATATATATATATATGTATATGAATATTAGACAAAATTATATATTTATTTTAATAGTAATCTATAGTAAACATACATTATGAGATATATATATATATTTATATTATTTTAATATCTAATCGCTTTAAAAATAACTAACCGTATGAATACTTATCTCCCCTAGTTGGAGAATAGGATCATTATGACGTCCGAGATGGGAGATGAACAGTTCAAAGTTCACTCCGAAACCGACGTTGAACAATCGAACACGATCAGCGATCATCTCCTCGATCACACGCCGCTTTCCAGACGTACCGAAAGTCTGAACCTCCGCCACCTCAGAAGTAAAACTGTGACCTTGAGCGATGACTTTGACAGCGAGCGTATCGTTGAACCTATCTCCAGTTCCCTTGTGTTTCGTCTAGAAGATACAATACGACCGATCTCGATACCCGAAGAAAAGCCGCGTGTCCCGCTAACTCTGTCCGTTAGGCGGCGTTACTGTACAGACCGAAGAGAACAGAGCAAGGTCGACTCTATTGGTAATGGCGGAGGTGATAAGGATATCGTGACCTGTCCGAATTCCACGGCCGTCTATTGTACCACGGACAATACTACTCAAGAAGTGGAGCTTAACCAGGATATCTGCCTTGATGAAGAGGAAGAACCAATAAAATATCTCAATCTATCGCGACATTCAATATATATAACCACGCCCCCCGAAAAGGAAGCCACGCCCATCAGCGAACTGGATCACCGAGAGTCGTCCCAAAAACTACAGCTAACGCCTGAAAAATATTCGGAAGACACACCCACTCGGAAGTCGTCGCGAGAAGTAAACACTATTTCATATCCTTCAGATATATCTCCATCTCACAGGCTCCAGTCTCCCACTCCGTACGTCGAATGTAAAGAAGAAACGAACGCCCGTGAACATTTAGAATGCGAGCGATCTAATCGATACCACCACCTGTTTCTCATCCCACTCTACCTCCTCCTCATTCTGCTCCCGCTCATCCTCCTCTACTGGAGTGGAGTGCGCCTTCTCTAGATCGCACACCCCGTCGCACCGGTGGAGAGCCGCACCGTTGACCGCCGATAAACTAAGCCATATCCACGACATCAACGTGACGGACGGTGTGGTGTTGGCTTACTGGTCAGCGAGGACAACTCTGTCCTAATTGACAGAATGACGTCGGTTACGTTAAAATATGACCTTGATATTAGCCGGATCTCTCTGTTCAGAATCTAGCGACACTATTCCAAGAGGATGACGAGGATGAACTAACGATGAACGATAGAATGAACTCTATCGCCTCTAATAGGACATATATGTCCTCGAATGGGTAAAACATCGTGCACTGATTAGCCAATAAACCTTAGGCAGGAATTTAAATCGAAGGTCTTTTCCATGTTTTAATAAATTCTCAATTAATTATAAATAAAATATTTAAATCATATCTTATATTCATGATACTCAATGGCATTGAGAGGCTTAAGTTTTCAAAAGAAATATTAAAATTTATATATAAAGTATAGAATATAATATTCTGTATCTATTTATAAACTATTATCTTGATCTTATAAATAACAAGATACAGGACATATTATAATTAGATATTAGGACAAATATAATTTAAATCAAAACCAACCCTCTTTCTATTAATAATTATTTATCTGTCATTAATTTTCCTGTTATTGTTTTATTATTAAAATTGTACAATCTGTATATTCTATTAAAAGGGAGATTCGCCATAAGAAGTTTACTTGTTAACTTAAATAGGATCCAAGATAGGAATTCCTATACTATTAATAACACTGGAAATAATAAAGTAAGATGAAAAATAAAGAATTCAGAAATATCAGATAAATAAATTATAAACTAGATATATTATTTATGTTCAGAAATAATTTGTGATTTACAATTGGAATCACCTTAGCTTCTTTATTAAAGCAATTACAACAATATAACGTATAAAATATACGTAAAACCTACTAAATTTTATTTATTCTAATTGTTCCTTTCTTGGATAATTATCATAGACATTTGAATATCCTTAATTAGTGGATAGTTCTTGAATGTTAATGGATACTAGTTTATCTATCAATTGCATACAGGTCGGTAGTTATTTAATTAGTCAGTCTTCAAGCATCTTTAATAATTGTAGAAATTTAAGCTAGTTTCATTGAGTCAGGTAATATAGTATATCTATATCTATATATAGGATCGTTGAAACTTTGGATAATTAATGCGTGTATATATGCATATATGCTAATTTATGGAGAAGAGGCAGAAATAAAAGTTCTATAAAAGTTGTGGATCTAATCAGTTTCATAATCATTTCAGAAGATAGAGTTGTGAATCTATCGAAAATTGACGAGGAAGGCGGAAATACATTACATTAGAGAGTTAATTATCATGGATACTTTTATTTCAAAATATTTATTGAGTTGATAAGCACATGTATTATCATATAGATTTGGAAAAATTTGCTTTTGATTTTCCTACCTAATAATTCGTTCTTGAAAAAAGTAGTGTATGTCAATGTTTGATATATTTCTATAATGTATAGTTTTAGTTGGTACTTATGGTTTTGTAACATTCATAACAATGTTATCGCGTAGTTATCGCATAAAAGAATTGAACAATCTTACTTGCTGGTTATAACACCATAGTGCTGTTCTCCGCGAGTTATTATTACATCGATAGTATTACCATGAATAATATATGCTAATAAGATATACTAATAGGAAATAAGAGATACCACTGCTACCAACACCAACCGTAGTGATATATAATGGTAATAAAAAAATGCTCAGTGGCTAAGGCGTCAGACACATAAGCAGTAGGACACGGGTTCGACCCTCGTTCGGACCATTAATTAATTTTATAAAATGGGTCTTAAAATATTATTTAGAAGTGATCTTATATAATTCTGTATGAATAAATGATCGGCTCGAGCCGATCATTAAATAACGAGATATCGTTAAAACCATGGATGCCTTAACATGAGAGCGGCTTCGAAGGGACATTAGAGCCATATATGGTTATAAGTGAAAACTTCATCTAAGTTCCTGGATGGGATGAAAGGACTCCACCAAATAAAAATAACAATAACAATAACAATAACAATATACATTATTATATTTCTACACATATCCATGTATTCATATATATATATATATATATATATATATATATATATATATATAGCATTTATTTCATTTGTTTTATATATTTTTCTTCTTTTAATATACATTTATTTTATTTATATATACTTTTATTATTTATTATATTTTATTTTGTATTTAACTGAAAATGATGACCTCTCCTTGATAACAATATTCAAGTATATTCTTACTTATTTATTCAGCACGATTTTCATTTACACGAATCACATTTACAAATCAAATAAGTTTAATAATATATACAATAGTATATATATATATACAAAATTATAGTTCTAATGATATACAAAATTGAAATTTTAAAATAAGTTATTGTCATTTTATAATTTACTAATATTTTTTTTATTTTTTATTCTTGTAATGCTGTTATCAAGTTGAGTGGGAAAATACCTAGTCAAGCTTTGCTTTTGTATTTTCCTGAGTGTTTACACTCTATCTGATTCACAATATATATATATATATATATATAACTAAGAAGGGTGTTATTGAAAAATCAATTAAGCAAATATGTTAGTTTAAGCTTATGACCTCTTCATCATAGTTAGTGATCCTAAAACTAAAACGGAGGTAAACGGTATAAAAATATAATAATTAAACAAAATAAAAATTGATAAAATATGTAAATAAAATGTTGTGATAAAAACAGTTAAAAGTAGAGAATAAGATAATAAACTAAGGATACAATAAAAAATGCTAAGTAAAATAATAAAACGCTTTAAAAACAGTTGAAGAATTTCGATAAAATTCTTCCTGAACCTTCTATTGAATCTTTAATACTGGCGGTCTTCAATATTTTCCAGGTATTCGAAGGAAAATCCATCTCTGTCTTGAGAATTTTTTCCCGAGTACCAAGACCCCAAAGAACCAACACAGAAGGGAATTACATATCCGAGGTGGCGATATTTGTCTATCTTCCTGTTAGCTGCAGATTCCATGTTTGTAATCGAGTCGTAGGGAAGTGTGATGTCGACAAAATAACATGAGTTGTTATATTTGATAACATCTTGAAAGATCAGGTTTTAAATTATCTAGTGAGATATAGCCCAGAATTCAACTTACATAAAAACTTAAGTTGAACTTAAGTTGAACTTAAGTTATGATGTAAGTTGAACTTAAGTTGAACTTAAGTTGTGATGTACGTTTTTTATATTAATTTAAATTTAAGCATTATTATTAATGTACTATAATCAACTTTAGTAGAACATAATATATAAAATAAAAAATTATATAATTAAATATTATTTATTATAACTTATGTTTCATAACTTAAGTTCAATTTAAGTTCTCAACTTAAGTTCAACTTAAGTTATTAACTTAAGTTCAACTAAAGTTATTGATGTAAGTTGAACGTAAGTTTAAATTAAAAATAAAATATTAATATAAATATTAGTATTTTATGATTAATTATTTATGTTTAATATAGTTATGATATAAAAATATACATTTAAACATATATTTATTCATATTATAAACTTAAGTTATATAACTTAAGTTGAACTTAAGTTATGAACTTAAGTTGAACTTAAGTTATGAACTTAAGTTGAACTTAAGTTACGAACTTTAAGTTGTTGATGTAAGTTTAACGTAAGTTTAAATTAAAAATAAAATATTAGTATTTTATGATTAATTATTTATGTTTAATATAGTTATGATATAAAAATATACATTTAAACATATATTTATTCATATTATAAACTTAAGTTACGAACTTAAGTTGAACTTAAGTTGTTGATGTAAGTTGAACGTAAGTTTAAATTAAAAATAAAATATTAGTATTTTATGATTAATTATTTATGTTTAATATAGTTATGATATCAAAATATACATTTAAACATATATTTATTCATATTATAAACTTATGTTATATAACTTAAGTTCAACTTAAGTTATTAACTTAAGTTGAACTTAAGTTATGAACTTAAGTTGAACTTAAGTTACGAACTTAAGTTGAACTTAAGTTGTTGATGTAAGTTTAACGTAAGTTTAAATTAAAAATAAAATATTAGTATTTTATGATTAATTATTTATGTTTAATATTGTTATGTTATAAGTTGAACTTAAGTTGAACTTACGTTCATAACTTAAGTTGAACTTAAGTTATTGATGTAAGTTGAATGCTGGGAGCTAGTATCGTATTCAATATCGCATTCATCTAGGAACTTAGTTAGTACTCCAAGGACAGCATCATGTCTTTCTGTCATCATTTTTAGTGATGCAGTACACATGTTCAATATGTGCATCGTCGTTTCATCCTTGGAGTAGCATTGCCCACATTTTGTATCTGTTGAGCATGGAAACGCTTTTACTGGAAGAGTCTGAGTTCTAGCCATGTGCCAATAGTTCCAGGATTTGAATGATAGTGTCGATTCCATATATATATATATATATATATATATATATATATATATACCAGAGATTACGTACTCCCTGTTAATACGTAGATATAATATATATATATATATATATATATATATATATATATATATATATATATATATATATATATATATATAAGTAAGTAAGTAAGTAAGTAAGTAAGTAAGTAATTTATTTATTTATACAGTTGTCCATTTTTCAATCTTACAAGTGTAAACGAAAAAAAAATAACAGAAACGATAAATAAATAAAATAAATATATATATATATATTAATATATATATATATGTTTATAATTATAATTTAATTAAATACTTTTTTAGATTAATCAATATATATATATATATATATATATATATCTATCTACGTATTAACAGGGAGTACGACGTACTCAGTACGTACTCTCTGGTATTACCCTGGTATATCTCCCTAGTGTAGGGATACCTAACCATAAATACACATATATATGTACTATGTACAAATACTATTATTATATTAAATACATAATATATAATATATTATACTATTGTATGTAATCTGTATAGTATACCTATATAATATATTAAGGAAACTATAGTTTATATATAATATATAATATGATAAATAGGTACCTATACGTATATAGCTATTAACTTATTATTATATAACTATAGTTAAATAAATAGTAACCTAGTTAAATAAATATCTTTATTGTGACACTACTAGCGATACTAGACAGACGTCAACGTACACACGGGTGTGTATTATATAGGAGATAACGGGTAGCCTACTTAATGTTATTAATGGGCAAATAGTGTTATATAGTTATCGTTATGTACATTGTTGTATAGAGCGTCAAGGCTTAGGTGATTATTGATGGCTTTATTTGTCATAATGATATATAGCGGCGGTCCGCTATATATAAGCAGCCGTCTGCCCGAAGTGCGATCATGCGAGACGGCCACGCAGGAATGCGCGTGTGTGATACCAGGCACTAGTCGTGCGTGCGCTGGTATCACGTGGATAGATGCGGATGGCAATCTACGAATATGAAATAATAATAATACACACAATAATCGATAACATCCCTTCTTCTCATATTGGACGTCGAGGGGGGGAATCGGGTAGACTGATTTGCGGCCTACTTCTGACGCTTGTGTCTATCAACCGCGAACCAGTCTGAGAGTTCCCTCTTCCTCCTGATTATAGTTGGGCTGATATCTGTAATAGATTAGCTAGATAAGTATCATGGTGCCATTTATACATATAGGGATGGGGGTATGGTGAATATCTGATTGGGGCATTTCTAATACGCGTGCCGCGTCGTGGAGTTGTCATAATGTTTGTGTCTGGTATTTGGATGGGGGCGGTTGGCGAGGGTTCCTGTACGTTTGGTATGTATACATAGTCGGTCATAGCAGGGGCTTGTGGTGTATTGTCGGTTGCAGTAATGGTCGTGGTATTGTCAGGAGGTATTGGGCGAATGTGGTTGTTGTTGTTGTTGTTGGGTGCGGCTCGTTCACAGGGACCAAAGTCCCTGCGCGTACGATAGTACAGCCTTGGGGTTCCCCACCAAGACTGATAGTGGGGGTGCCGCACCCCCAAATTCGCGTACTCTTTTGTTTATGGTTGCCGGACATTCTGTAAGCCAGTGCGTAATAGTCTCGTCTTCTGTTTCAAAGTGGGGGCAGATCGGCGATGTGCTGCTGTCGATTCTATGTTTGTAGGCAGCAAGACGTTGACAGTGTCCACTCCTGAGTTGGGCGAGGAGTACTGCCTCTTTCCTACTCAGGGGGACGTCGCTTCTTTGGCTGCCGTAGATCGCCTTCGTCCTTGGGTCAGAGGGAGGGGGGTCTATAATCGTTGCTTTGATGACAGATTTCGCTGCGGGCAGAGATATATACGGCTCGGGTGCCGTGGATCTGTCAGCCGCAATAACGCCAGCCGCGACGTCGGCCCATTCGTTGCCCGTGAGGCCAATGTGACTAGGCACCCACTGTAAGTGTATCCGGGTGGTTACCTTGTCCAGTCCGGCCCGTAGCGCTGAAATGGCGGAAGAGTCTCTGTTGCCGGTATTTTCAAGTGCAGCGAGAGTGGACTGGCTGTCCGAACAGATGATTGCGAAGCAGGGTTTGTCGCTTTGGTCCTCTAACCATTGAATAGCTAGGTTGATGGCCGTCACTTCCGTTTCGAAGGAGGACGTCCATCGTCGTCCTTTGCTACAGCGTGCGTCTAGGAGCAAGGGGTCAGTGGCCGTGCCGGTGGTGAAAACTGCTGCGCTGCCACCGAATTCGCATCCACCCTGGGCTGATCCATCTGTATAGATGATCACGTCGGGGTGGTGGAGGGCGTCGATGGTGTCTGTGGCGTCTTTCTTCAGTTCAGCTTGGTCCGTCGTTTTGGTAGAGCCGTTGAGTAGTCGCGTGGCGACTGACCAGTGGGGGTTTGACCTCTGCGTCCATGGCGGTACTGGGGACAGTGCCATCGTGTCTCTCTCGAATGAGGACAGGCCTGTTTCGATGCAGTCAGCGGTGGCCATTTGTGAGAAGCTGAGTCTATTTTTCCATCTATGGTACACCGTGTTGCGCGTGAGTTGGGCTCTGGGGTTGCTGGCGGGTAGTCGTGCCGATTTTTCCCATGCTATCAGGCAGTTGCGCCTTCTGGTGGTTTCGATAGATGGGATTTCCGCCTCGCAACGCAGGCATTCGATCGGAGTGTCAGCGAGTTGTCCGGTGATTACTCGGAGTGCTCTGTTCTGGGCTCTCTCCAGGATTAACAGGTTCGATTTCGCTAACCAGGGTTGCCAGCCTGCTGCGCAGTAGTTGAAAACGCTGGAGATGATGGACTGGAATATTCTTTTTAGGCTCTTCCTGCTCCAGCCCCATTGTTTGGTTGCGAGAGAGGCAAGAATTCTCGTCCTGTAGGCTGTTCTGGATTTGATTTGGTCCGTATGTCTGCGGAAGCAGAGCGTTCTGTCGAATGTGATCCCTAGAAATGTAGGGGTTGCATTAAATGTCAGAGGCGTTCCGTTGATATCCATAGCCGGGATCCATTTCGCTTCGTGCGTGTCGGTGCTGAAGAAGGAGACCTCGCATTTCGAAGGGTTCAGCTTTAGTTTGTGACGGCTGCTCCAGTTGGCGATGTTCGAGACTGCATCTTGGACATGTGCGAGTGCTTGCAGTTTGTCTTTATGCTGGCTCCAAATTGCAATGTCGTCTGCGTAAAGGCTGATTTTGACTTCGGGCGATATGACCTCTTTGATTCCGTCTATATAAAATAAGAATAGTAACGGGGATAGGACTGAACCTTGCGGGACGCCTTGGTGGAGTTTCTTCCGCTTGCCGGTCACGTTATCCATACTTACTTTGGCGTGTCTGTCGCAAATGAATCCTTGTATCCATCGGGTCATTGCAGTGGGGACGCCCTTGTCTAGGAGGATATGTAACAGGCGGTTGCACCACACTGTGTCGAAAGCTTTCGAAAAGTCCAGGAGGGAGATAACGCTTCTGAGAGGCGGGCGACTTTGAAATCCGTCGCTGATAGATTGCGATAATCTAAGGATCTGGTCTTCACAGCATCGTTGTCGTCTGAAACCCGATTGTTCCGGACACCACCAACCTCTCGTCTCTGCTAGGTAAGACAGTCTGGTAGCGACCATTCGTTCCATAGTTTTGGCCATACATGAAGTCAAAGAGACTGGGCGGTACGAGTCGATGGCGCTTGAAGGTTTTCCTTTCTTTAACAGCGGTATTATCGTCGCAGTTCTCCAGGAAGCTGGACTTGTGCCTTTCGCCCAAGAATCGTTGAACAGGTCCAAGAGGAAAGATCTCGCTAAGGGGCCTAGGGCTTTAATAAATCGAGGGGAGATCTGGTCTTCGCCCGGGGCACCTTTGGCTTTCGCGCTATCTATGGCATTTGAGAGCTCGATCTCGGTAAACGGAACTGTGGATTGATCGGGGACTGTAGGTGAATTCAATCTTTTCCTTAGCAACTTCTTACATCGTTCCTGTTTGGGGATGTGTGTTCTGCTGATTTCGGCATATCTGTTCATAAAGGCATTAGCTTTTGACTTGCTTGTTATGAATTCCTTGCCTTCGTGGATTAGAGACTCATTCCTAGTGTTGCCTGTGGCTTTACCGCTTAATGCTTTGATCGCGTTCCAGATCTTGTTTGGGTTGGCACTGGCTTCCGAGTCTTCCAGGAAAGTCTTCCAGTGTTCCTCCTTCTTGCTAAATGTTTTTTAATGGCGAATGTGGTGGCGGGTACGTCTAAAGGTACCAGTGGGTCCAAGTACTTCGTAAGAATGTGGGTCTGATAAGGGTAGTACTATGGTTGCCTTGGTCCATATATTTTGTGTCGGGGTTTTTATAATTACCGTCTGTTTTGGATGTAGTATAGTAGGTTGGTTTTTTTGTCGGTGGGGGCCAGTTGTCGGTGTTGGTTTTGAGATCGTCGCTGTAAGTTGCAGTAGTGTGTATTATTTTGTGTTTGTGATTGGTGAAACAGTAACTGTATAGGGCTCAGTGAGTGGGCATCTAAGGGGGTGTTACGCCAAGAGAGGAGTGCTTTACGGGGGTCAACTACATTTTTTTTAAATATATTTTTAATAGTCTGCACGTGTCGTTCGATGAAGCCATTAGACTCGGGATAGTGTGGGCTAGAAGTAGTGTGTTTGACCTCACACTCAGTTGCGAACCTTGCGAACAATGGTGCACTGAATTGTGGACCATTGTCGGTGAACATTATCGCTGGTGTTCCAAATAAGGAGAACGTGTCTTTCATCTTATTTATGATAGATTCACACGATGTACTGTATGGTAGATGGTGGATGATAGGGTATTTACTGAAGTAATCTACTATTAATAGATACTCCTTGCCGTGGAGGTTGAATAAATCGGCAGCTACTGTATGCCATGGTTTAACAGGGATGGGTCTATCTGTTGGGGGAGGCCGCCAGGGGCTGCTGGCATAGTCTTGACAAGATGTACATGAGTTTACATGGTGAGTTAAGTCTTTACACATCGTTGGCCAATATACTGCGTCTTTGGCAAATAGCATCATTTTCTCTACACCGGTGTGTGCTATGTGTAGTTTAGACATGATTGTATGTATGGTACGCGATGGCACTAGGGCAGAGAGGCCTTTATATATTAAACCATTGCTACTAATTAATGCATCTCTATAGGGCCAGTATGGGTGTAAGTATTTAGGGGGGTGTCGTCTATCGTTGGGCCAACCAGTTTGTATGATATTATTTAGTCGGGCGTGTAATAGGGTGTTCACACGATGCGTGTTTTGCTTGTCGTACGAACACATGCTGGACCGAATTCTTCAAAATCATAGATTCGGTCCAGCATTTACTCGGATTCATATTTTTCTCGTCGTACAGCAAAAATAGAAAATATCCTATTTTTTGCTGGACCGAAATAAATGCTGGACCGAAATATCTTACTATCTTTGGTAATGTTTACAATATTTTATAAAAATATTATACTCAGTATAATACTGAATCATTTTTATATAATTAATCGTATTACTACAATATAAAATACAATATAAACATTAATTATATAGAATATACAAAATTAAATTATTCAAGTAAAGATATAACAAAAAGTAGTTTAATTAAAGCATAATATGCATGAAAATAGATTTATCATAATATATTTAATATTAATTTGAATAATAATTAAATTTAAAATACTTATAATATATCATTTATGGATATAGTATTAACTTGTGAAATAGATTATTATGTAGATATATTACTAAACATTAGTATTATAAGTTAACAATTCAAATCTATTATTAAAATAATAAACGATCAGTTATTTACCGATAATATAACACTGGTGGAAATTTAAATATACCAGCGGTATTGAAAATGAATCGTCCGTTATAGAACATAACTGGTTAGTTAAAGACTTATCAGCATCATATAATGTTTATACTTATTATATTTATTAATTACATTACATTATACTTATAATAAATTAGATCGATGCTTAGTATAATGATTTTAATAATATTAATAAAATTATATTCAAAATATTTTTATTAATAATATTATTATTATTATTATACTAAGCATCGATCTACTTTATAATCTATCATCTAGTATAATATTAATATAACTTATTATTATAATTTTATATTTTAATTATAAATTATAGTATAGGACTTATAAGTTTAATATATATGAGTGTTTAATAACACATTGAATAGTATTCAATGCATACTTAATATTTTGTCTATATAAACTTGATTATTATATCTAAATGATCATATACAATATACATGTACATTATATGATATATATATATATATAGTAATTCAATAAATTCTATTCTAGTAATACAAATATAGGTACAATAAGTTATTCGGTTAAACTAATTTCAATATAACATTTTTTCATACACTTAAAAATGTCATATAAATATGATATATATATACATAAACATATATTATATAATATAATAATAATAATAATAATATGATTAATATATCTATTATTAAATCTACTTTAAATATATGATATTATATATTTATATGGTAGGTGTACTTGAAATTCAAGCGATAACAAAGAAACTCTTGGAGAAAGAATCTGATGTAAGCGCTTTAAGAAAACTTGATGCTAAACTTTGAAGAATAATGTATATTATAGATAATTCTGGATTCAAACTAAATATTAACCTATAGATAATATATATTAATGTTAAAACTATATATATATATATAGAAAAAATGTCGTTCTGATAATAATTAATATACTGGATGCTTTAAAATTGTAATTTGGTATAAAATATTAATATTATATGTTTTAATAATAAATTCAATTAAATTATAGTTCAATCAAATCTTATAATATATCTATAAAATTGAGATTGTTAATTAATTATTCATATTAATCAACTAATAGCAGTTTTATAGATTTAGAAATGTTTTCATATTTCATATCGGCATAATATAATAAATTTAAATTAGTAAAAAAATACCATAAATAACAGGTTCTTCAATTTATCTGACTAACCCTTCTCCTAATGTATATTTAGTGTAATAAGTATTATATAATATATTAATTAAGAGCCTGGTTTATCTATGATTTATTGTAATGATACATATCACCTAAATATAAAATATAGTTTATAAAAAAATATTTATTTATACAAATAATTGATTGTTTAAACACACATAAGTGTGATATTGTAAGTAGTAATTTACCCATAGCTATAGCGTGGGGTATGGGGTAATTATACCTCTAATTTCTATGATTTTACTACAATCATCTCATTGACTGTGAGATACTTTATACCCATTGTCAACACTTCCAATACCATATCAGGAATATTTCTTACATAGGTTTTTTTTAAATGTACATAATAATAGATATTATTAAATATTATAATAATAGTGTTTCTATTTACATATGAAATGTTATATATATATATTCTCCACATCACTATCATCCATATAATAAGTGGTATTGCATTCATGGCAATATTATATACATATTTTAAATAATAACTGCACTTTAATATTCAGTATTTTATAGTTGTCCATGGGTTTTGTATTTACTCTAATTAAATATGACTACTTTAACTTCATATCAGAGGTTTTCTGAAGGATAAATCACAAAATATTGCTTCATGAAATGCTTCGCAAAATTGTTGTGTTCTTGGAAAATTTTCTACGATTAAATTGAATTTTATAATTCTTATATTATATATTCTTGGTTATACGCTATTACGCTTTGTCATGTTTGAAACTTGTATCCAGTTAATCCTGTATCATTATCACTATCCTCTATATATTCATATACTATTTCATCAAGTTCGCCTTCATTAAAATATCAAAGTTTACTTTAAATTATATAGCTTACTTACCATAAATTGTGATTAAAAAACTATTTAACCATGTCTTATGGCATTGCTTATGCACTAATTTATTGTACAGTTCACATATAACTAAAGATTTAATCTACTTTAAATAATGTCATATGGATAATTACTTTGAGAAGAATACTTTGTACAAAACTGTACAACTCTGTTATATAAGTAATGTTTGCATATATACAATACCATAGTAAAAATTCTTATATTAAATAATAAATGATTATGATATAAAGTTATATTATAATATTTATATAAAATGTTTAATTATATAAAATTTATAATACACATGAGTTTATAATATACACTATATATATATATAAATATATAAAAAAAATTATAATTATGTAAATAGAATTATAATTAATTTATAAACACATCAAAGGATTTTAATATTTTTAACACACTAATTAATTTTTAAATAATATTTCATTATTATAATTCCATATCATTATTCAGTGATTATATATTATATTTAATCATGTATATTACTATCTTAAAATATAATTGATCATTCTATATAATTTTATCAAACTATATTTCCAGCAGTAAATATGATCGATATATATCTTATCTCTAGTAATTTACAATATTATATATGATATGTCACTCCCATCTAAATATAGATCATAGTTACTAATTTTAATTGAAATATATATCGCAAGCAATATCGTGCAGTTAAAATATAAACCTATATATTTAGGTCATACAAATTACGATATTTTCAAGTTTGATCATACTTAGTAATTTGATTAATTAATAACATTATGTACATATATTATGTTATTCTTATTAATATTATGTTAAGTTAATATATATGTACATTATATAATATATAAATAACATTTATATACTTGGATTCACATTAAATTTACTATTTTAAAATGAACAATTCACAGCCTCATTTATTTTGATTATTATACGTCATTTATATTTCAAATTACTAAACCTATCCACATATTACGATTTTTATTGTCCTTTGTAATTCTCAATGTTTGTTTATAACTTAAATAGAATCCAAAAGTTACGAAATAATTATCAATTATTTAACTATATATAATACTAGGCGGTCGGGGCCCGGCTTCGCCCGTGATCGCGCGTAACGTTCACTTGATGATGTAATGTACTTGGGAATGTTTATTAATATGTTTATATAGGTACTATAACTTAAAATATCAATGACACATACACACATTTATCAATATGCTTTTATAGGTTCACTCGGGATGTAATGCAGCTAAAAAAAACCTCCACAAATTAAAACTTAACCCAACCTAACCACAACTGTGAAAATATAATTGTATAGGCTCACTCGGGAAGTAATGCAGATAAAAAAAACCTACAAAAATTAAAACTTAATCAAACCTAACCACAAAACTGACAATATACTTTTATAGGCTCACTCGGGAAGAAATGCAGCTAAAAAAACCTACACAAATTAAAACTTAACCCAACCTAACCACAACTGTGAAAATAACAATATAAATAAATATGCTTTTATAGGTTCATTCGAGAAGTAATGAAGCTAAAAAAAAACTACCAAAATTAAAAATTAACCCAACCTAACCACAACTTTGAAAATAACAATATAAATAAATATGCTTTTATAGGTTCACTCGGAAAGTAATGCAGCTAAAAAAAACCTACCAAAATTAAAACTTAACCCAACCTAACCACAACTGTGAAAAATTACTAATACTCTAAAAGCAATGACCACACAAAGACATATATCAATATACTTGTATAGTCTCACTCGGGAAGTGATGCAGCTAAAAAAAACACCAATATTAAAACTTAATCCAATCTAACCACAACTGTGAAAATATACTTATATAGGCTCACTCGGGAAGTAATGCAGTTAAAAAAAACCTACACAAATTAAAACTTAACCCAACCTAACCACAATAGTGAAAATATACTTTTATAGTCTCACTCGGGAAGTAATGGAGCTAAAAAAAACCTAAGAAAATTAAAACTTAACCCAATCTAATAACAACTGTGAAAATAACAATACAAATAAATATGCTTTTATAGGCTCACTCGGGAATTAATGCAGTTAAAAAAAACCACCAATATTAAAACTTAATCCAATCTAACCACAACTGTGAAAATAACAATATAAATGAATATGCTTTTATAGGTTCACTCGGGAAGTAATGCAGCTAAAAAAAACCTACACAAATTAAAACTTAACCCAACCTAACCACAACTGTGAAAATAACAATATAAATAAATATGCTTTTATAGGTTCACTCGGGAAGTAATGCAGCTAAAAAAACCTACACAAATTAAAACTTAACCCAACCTAACCACAACTGTGAAAATAACAATATAAATAAATATGCTTTTATAGGTTCACTCGGGAAGTAATGCAGCTAAAAAAAACCTACCAAAATTAAAAATTAACCCAACCTAACCACAACTGTGAAAATAACAATATAAATAAATATGCTTTTATAGGTTCACTCGGGAAGTAATTCAACTAAAAAAAACCTACCAAAATTAAAAATTAACCCAACCTAACCACAATTGTGAAAATAACAATATAAATACTATGCTTGTATAGACTCACTCAGGAAGAAATTTTTCACTTTTTCGGCCGTAGCTCGAAGAATATTAAACATAAGAAGTCCTAATTTATAAAATTATATTCTATTTTAATTATCTATTTAATAAAGTTAAAATTATTGAAATCGAATAAATATTGTAGATTTTGATTTTTCACATCATCGTATCGTATCACCTATGTTTAATAATTTATGTTTACATGGCGTAGATAGGAAATAATTAATATTAACTCGATTTTACCCGTTCGTGAACTTTTTCTAAATAATACGGGTAAAAAATTCCGATGCAACAGTTGTTATTTAAATATTCACACCGGAAGTACCATTTCGTAAATCTACGTAATGTATTCGAAATTAAAGAAACTCATTTTTACGAAATTATTTACCATCAAATTATTCACGATAAAGTTTGTTATTAAAAATTTGCTTCGAATTTAAATTTTTCGATTACGTAAATCGACTAAAAAATGACATTATTTAACGATATTTGGTATCGCGCGAATACATATTCAAAAAAGTAAATCATCTATTAAAACCCCGCTGCCCCACTTTATCACCTGAGGTTTTCCTTACGGAAAACGGATCTCGCGTTCGCGAGATCCTAATACTTACACACACACACACACAGACACACAGACAGACATTTTCGCTCTTATAGTATAGATAAAATAAAAATTTAATAAAATATTTTTAAAATTTAAAATTCAAATATCCTAGAATTTATATTTGGGATCCTACTATGACGTCACAGTTTTATATTTCGTTTTTTGATTAAAACACATTATTTTGGTATAAATAAGTATTATTTCAAAATTTTATGAATAGAGTTCATATTTATTTATACCATATTATATTAATATGGATAATCTATTTTCTTGTTATGCATATTATGATTTAAAGATCGAGAATCGTTTTAAATAATTATTCGCCCATATAGTTCTCATTTTGCTATTTTCATACGAAATATACAGTGCAATTTCATCAGTTATTAAACATAATAAATTATTTAAATAAGTATCCATAATTATAATAAATGTAATTATAATAGATAAATTAAAATAGTATTTGAATTTGAAATTTTTGTTTATTTACGTTATTTTTTATTTCCGCTGTCAGTTATTAGTAACTACGACAATTTAAACCCGCGTCGTGTGAACGCTCGTGTTTTTTAAATGCTGGACCAAAAAATGTCGGTCCAGCATTTGTTCGTACAACAAGTAAAACACGCATCGTGTGAACACCCTATAAGTCGTCATCGTTTTTAGCCAGTATCAGTAGTATTTCAGTTTGGGGAGTTAAATTGATCATATTGATAGTATGGTACGTTGGGGATGGAAGTGCGAACATTGTATCCCTCGAAAAGGCATCTGCTAATATCAGATCCTTCCCGGGGCGGTATTTTATCGATAATGTATATGTTTGCAGTCTCAGTAGCATGCGTTGGAGTCTGACTGGAGCGGATGATATATGTTTTAAAATGATCATTTCTAGTGGTTTATGGTCACTCTCAACTGTAAATTCGAATCTGTAAACATAATGGTGGAACCGCTCACAGCCGAAAATGACTGCGAGGAGTCCCCTCTCTATGTTTGCATAACGACGTTCAGTACTAGTTAGGGTGCGGGACGCATAACATACGGGACGGTTGTTTTGGAGTAGTACTGCTCCGAGTCCTATACCGGACGCGTCAACTTGGATTGTTGTATGTAGTTGTGTGTTAAAATATGCGAGGGTTTTAGGCCTGCATAATTCAGCTTTGATGTTATCAAAGGCTACTTGGTGGGTAGGGGTCCATTCAAATATGACATCTTTGTGTGTTACATTTTGAATAGGGGAGATTAAGTTGGTCCTGTTAGTAGTGAATGGGGACATATACGTTGCTATTCCGAGGAAGCTACGCAATGTAGTAATATTAGTGGGTGGTGGTATTCTAGATATAGCTGCGGTCCTTTCCGGATCTGGCATAGTGCCTGACTTAGAATATAGGAGTCCGAAGAAGAGTATTTCGCTATATGAAATTATGCATTTTTGTTTATTAAATACTATAGTATATATACGCGATCGCGTTGAAATAGTGCCATCAGATTTTCATCGTGTGTGGTATTATTATTACCATTAACGATTATTTCGTCGGCTATGTTTATAATGCCCTTTACATTTTCTAGCATAAGGTCCATATGGTGTTGGAAAACATCTTGTGCCTGATTGAGGCCAAAGGGAAGTCGTTTAAAACGAAATCGACCCATATGGATGTTGAAGGTAGTTAGGATACTGGACTGATGGTCTAGTTTGACAGACCAATAGCCAGATCTAGCGTCTAATTTTGAAAATATTGTTGCGCCACTAAGTAAGTTATTAACTTCTTCTAATGTTTTCGAAACGTGATGGGGAGTAGGATTGCCTTATTCAGGTCTTTAGGGTCAAGGCAAATTCTGATTTTGCCAGAGCTTTTGCGTACGTAGGTTAAGCTTGATACCCATCGAGTAGGTGTGGTTTTTACGAGTTATGACACCTTGCTCAACCATTGATCGGAGCTCGGTAGCCACTTCGTCGCGTATATGCACAGGTACGGCGTACCTGGTACGCGTCTGGCTGCGTGCACTACTGGGGGATATCTGGATTAGTTTGTGGTTAATTCTCCCGGAAACATTCCAATTCCTTGGAACAGATCCGGGAAAAGTTTGTCTAAGTTATCTATTGTCAATGGGCTCGGTACTGTCGATATAGCACAGTCCGATATCCCACAACTGCCACCATGTTATATAGTTATCGTTATGTACATTCAATGTACTACATTGTTGTATAGAGCGTCAAGGCTTAGGTGATAATTGATGGCTTTATTTGTCATAATGGTATATAGCGGCGGTCCGCTATATATAAGCAGCCGTCTGCGCGAAGTGCGATCATGCGAGACGGCCACGCATGAATGCGCGTGTGTGATACCAGGCACTAGTCGTGCGTGCGCTGGCATCACGTGGATAGATGCGGATGGCAATCTACGCATATGAAATAATAATAATACACACAATAATTGATAACAAATAGTATATAATATATACTATATATCATATAGTATATAATCACTAGTAACATTAAATAGGCTGTTGGAGCATATATATAAATAAATATAATAAAAACAATATATATATATATATATATATATATATATATGTAATATTAACAAAATCACGTATGTTATGCGTCCCGCACCCTAACTAGTACTGAACGTCGTTATGCAAACATAGAGAGGGGACTCCTCGCAGTCATTTTCGGCTGTGAGCGGTTCCACCATTATGTTTACAGATTCGAATTTACAGTTGAGAGTGACCATAAACCACTAGAAATGATCATTTTAAAACATATATCATCCGCTCCAGTCAGACTCCAACGCATGCTACTGAGACTGCAAACATATACATTATCGATAAAATACCGCCCCGGGAAGGATCTGATATTAGCAGATGCCTTTTCGAGGGATACAATGTTCGCACTTCCATCCCCAACGTACCATACTATCAATATGATCAATTTAACTCCCCAAACTGAAATACTACTGATACTGGCTAAAAACGATGACGACTTATAGGGTGTTCACACGATGCGTGTTTTACTTGTTGTACGAACAAATGCTGGACCGACATTTTTTGGTCCAGCATTTAAAAAACACGAGCGTTCACACGACGCGGGTTTAAATTGTCGTAGTTACTAATAACTGACAGCGGAAATAAAAAATAACGTAAATAAACAAAAATTTCAAATTCAAATACTATTTTAATTTATCTATTATAATTACATTTATTATAATTATGGATACTTATTTAAATAATTTATTATGTTTAATAACTGATGAAATTGCACTGTATATTTCGTATGAAAATAGCAAAATGAGAACTATATGGGCGAATAATTATTTAAAACGATTCTCGATCTTTAAATCATAATATGCATAACAAGAAAAAATATTAATTTTGTATCCAACTCTTCCATATTTCTGCTCCTCTAATACTATCGACTACTACTATTTCTGGTATTCTGAATAGTGCCATATCCTTGATATCACTTATTTAATACTATGTAATATTAATACAATATTTATGAACAATATACACAGATAAATTCTAGAATACACGAATATTCCTATTAAATTATTAACAATTTATTATAAATAAATTAACAATAATCATATTTGATATAAATTTATTCTATACAAATACGATTATATAATATACGAAAGTAAATATAAATCTGTAAAATGTAATGATTTTTTTTTTATCAATAAAATTTCAAATAAATTATTTAAAATTTAACTTTTAATTAAAAAAGAAATTATGTACCATGTATTATGTAATATTAATTTTCTAATTAACATTCCTTAATCAGTTTAAATTGTGCGTATGACTTATGATTAATGCGTCTATGCATCCAATCTATGTATATATATATTATGATGAGGATATATTTATATCTATATATCTATATATTACCTATATTTATATATGTATTATATAAACTTTACTAAGCCGGTATATCAAGACCTCCTATAACCTCGGGGTTATAGGAGGTCTTGGGTATATACGGTAATTTCTAAGAACGGTATATATTTATACTATGTAATATATTATATATATCTATATATCTATGTATATATTTGTATGCGTCCTTTCTATTATAGTAACGCCGCTGTCACCATGTAATATTAACAGTATGTATATAGTACCTTATGTGTCTGCAGATCTTCTGAGAGTCGACTCCGTTCCGCAAGTAGTCAGTTAGTTTAGTAATAGTTATATGTATAGTTATAATGTGTTAAGTCTGATAGCTAAGAAAATAGTGCCTTGTTATGTATAATATAGTGGGCGACGCCCACTGGGCGTGTATGCTTATAGTATCGGGCGTGTCTAAGCTATATTACACCCCATTACTAGATTATAAATTAATTCTAATTAGTATTGATAATCTAATCTAATAACTTATTGTATTTAAATAGTTCTTCTACAGATTTATATTTATCTTAATAATAATAACAATAATAATAATACGAAGTAAATAACCTTAACCCATAATAGAACATTTTCTTTAACATTCTATAATTCTGTCGGGTGGTCTAACTTCCCTACCAGATCTCGTTATCACTACCTCTTTCTCAACAGGTATTAATTCAATTATATTTATTCTAACGATAGAGCGATCCGTTTCAACTATATATGTCCTATCATTGTCATGAGATTTCTTTAATAAGGTTCCCATCCTATCTAAATCCTTTATGTATACATTATCTCCTTCATCTATGAACTTCTTCTGCTTTGAGAACTTATTATTATAGTACTTTTCGGTATCTTTCTTCCAGCTGTTTTTATTTGTCCATCCTTGATTAATATATTCTTTGATTCTCATGATCTCGTTATCTTTTTCTTGCATGTTTCTTATCCTATTTATTTTTGCTGATTCTCCTGGTAGAAATGAGTGGCTTACCATTTCTTCCACTTCAATTTGAAGTATCGTATTTTCTACGTCTTTATTAGGATATCTTGATAATGCATCTGCGGATATATTATCTTTTCCTGAAATATGCTTCATTTCGACTGCGTATTTTATTAATCTTATTCTATACCTTTGAATTCTGATCGGAACTTTTTCTATTTCTTTATTTCCTAATAATGAAATTAACCGTTTATGGTCAGTTTCAACGAGAATAGGGGCTCCACAAATATAATAGTGGAATTTTTCCAAACCCCAAACTACTGCTAACGCTTCCTTTTCAATAGTTGCATATCTCTTTTCGGTTTCGGTAAACGAACGACTCGCTGCTCCTATCATTCTTCTCGTTCCATCTTTATCTTCTTGAGACAGTACTGCACCTGCTCCATAATCTGATGCATCTGTTGTTAGAATAGTATTTTTATTTATATCGAAATAAGCTAATGTCACTGTTTCTTTCAGATCATTCTTGAGTTTATCGAAACTTTCTTCTTGAGCTTTATCCCAGATCCATGGAATGTCCTTTTTAAGAAGGTCTATTAAAGCTGCACTTGTACTGGATATCTTGCTATTGAAACGCGAATATTGATTTACCATACCAAGAAAACTCCTAACCGCTTTCACATCTTTAGGTAATGGAAAATCTACTATTCCTTGTATTTTTGGTCCAGCTTTTATACCATATTTCCCAACTTTGAATCCAAGGAACTCAACTTCTTCCACACCTATTACGCATTTCTTTTTATTTAAAGTCATTCCGGCTTGTTCAATTCTATTCAATACTGACTTTAAATTCTCGTCGTGCTCCTCCTGACTATCTCCCATCACCAGTATATCATCTACATGTACTATGATTCCTTTACAATCTCCAATAATCTTATTTATTTCTTTGCAAAAAAATGCTGGTGCTGATGTCAGACCAAATGGTAGTTTCTTGTAGAAATACCTTCCCCATGGTGTAAGGAACGTTGTTACTTCCCAGCTTTCTTCATCTAGTGGTATTTGCCAAAACCCAGAATTAGCGTCTAATTTGCTGAATATTGTTCCTTTTATTCTAGACAAACTTCCTTCTACTGTTGCCATAGGGTGCACTTCTCTCTTAACCGCTAAATTCAGTTTTCTCATATCCGTACATATTCTAATTTTCCCATTCCCTTTCATTGCAATGACCATCGGACTGCACAATTCTGTCGGCCCTATCGCTTCTTGAATGACTCCAAGGTCTATCATCTTTTCGATTTCTTCTTTAACTTGTTGTTGTTGATGTATTGGAATGGGTCTTGGTACGTTTATTGCATATGGCTTGACTCCATCTTTCATCTCTATGCGATATTTCCTTTCTAGATTGCCAAGTACTTCGAATATTTGTGGATTTATTTCGGTTATTTCACCAATCAATCTTACTACTCCTAATGCTACTGAAGCTCTACGTGATAATAAACCGCATATTTGATTTTCTAGAACATATAATGTTTCGTGTATTATTCTATCTTTATATTTTATATTGCATTCGATACATCCTTTGACTTTTATATTCATCATATTTGCGCCTTTAAGTACCGTATTGCATTTTTCTAACTTAGGTAAAGACTCTGAATAAGGAATAACTGAGACACTCGCTCCTGTGTCTATTTTAAATTTAACTATCTCGTTATAATTCCCAATTTGAATTTTAAAGTTTTTTATCCTATCATTATCCTTTATGCTTGTGATTACTTCTCCCAAAAAATCCGTTTTTTCTATCTTTGTTGATGTTACTTCATTGACGTTGAATTTCTTATTTCTGCAGCATTTTGCCCAGTGTCCTGTCTTATTGCATAGATTACATTTTGTATTGTAAGCCCTGCATTGTCTTGGTTCATGTTTCAAATAACATCTTGAACATTTCCTGTTTCCATAGATATTTTTAACTTTATCATCGATTTTGTAATTATTAGAATATTTATGTTGCTTTTCAATATTCTTCGTATGAACAAAGTTAACATCTTCAGTTGACCTATGCTTAATATGTTGCATCTGCGTTTTACTGATCTCTTTTATTTTTATTGCTTCCACAACTTTTTCTGCTGAAAGTTCTCGATCGGTGCTCTCTTGTAAGAATATTTGTCTTAGAGCATCATCCTTCATACCTATGATCATTCGTTCAATATGATCATATGTTTCAATATTCTCATTTTGTTGTTCTCTTATATTGAATGTATACCTTTCATACGTTATATTACGCTTTGGAATAAAATATTCCTGGAATTTATTTTTAATCCAGTTAAGGTTTTCTTTGCCTTTTATTTTTTTTGTTTTTCCGTCTATTATCTCTTCTATTTCATTATCATCAAATGAATTATAAATATCAATGCCTTCTTGGCCAATTATATTTAAGAAAGTAGCTATTTGGATTTTTTGATTATTCACTTCTATCTCGCTCGCACTTTCGTATATATTGTAATTTTGTATCCAACTCTTCCATATTTCTGCTCCTCTAATACTATCGACTACTACTATTTCTGGTATTCTGAATAGTGCCATATCCTTGATATCACTTATTTAATACTATGTAATATTAATACAATATTTATGAACAATATACACAGATAAATTCTAGAATACACGAATATTCCTATTAAATTATTAACAATTTATTATAAATAAATTAACAATAATCATATTTGATATAAATTTATTCTATACAAATACGATTATATAATATACGAAAGTAAATATAAATCTGTAAAATGTAATGATTTTTTTTTTATCAATAAAATTTCAAATAAATTATTTAAAATTTAACTTTTAATTAAAAAAGAAATTATGTACCATGTATTATGTAATATTAATTTTCTAATTAACATTCCTTAATCAGTTTAAATTGTGCGTATGACTTATGATTAATGCGTCTATGCATCCAATCTATGTATATATATATTATGATGAGGATATATTTATATCTATATATCTATATATTACCTATATTTATATATGTATTATATAAACTTTACTAAGCCGGTATATCAAGACCTCCTATAACCTCGGGGTTATAGGAGGTCTTGGGTATATACGGTAATTTCTAAGAACGGTATATATTTATACTATGTAATATATTATATATATCTATATATCTATGTATATATTTGTATGCGTCCTTTCTATTATAGTAACGCCGCTGTCACCATGTAATATTAACAGTATGTATATAGTACCTTATGTGTCTGTAGATCTTCTGGGAGTCGACTCCGTTCCGCAAGTAGTCAGTTAGTTTAGTAATAGTTATATGCATAGTTATAATGTGTTAAGTCTGATAGCTAAGAAAAGAGTGCCTTGTTATGTATAATATAGTGGGCGTGTCTGCTTATAGTATTGGGCGTGTCTAAGCTATATTACCATAGATATAGAGTGAGGTCACTATACCTCACTCTAATGTCTATGTATATTACAATATATACAAAGATTTTGCGAAGCAATCCTTCGGAAAATCTTTGATATATATATATATATATAATAAATACAATCTAATGATGAGTCACCATAATTAAACTGTCATGGACATATTATGTAATAGCAATGGTTGCGTTTTCATCGAACCTACACTATAGTTAAATATAGTGTCACGACATACATCCTATATCATTAATCACTATTTAATACTATAAACACATATATAAACCTACATTAGAGTGGCGCCCACTCTGTCTCAGGGGTCGCGCTAATGTGCAGTCAACGCAAAAATGGGAAGTCAATACTTTATTTGTGCAGTCAATTTTTCAATTTTGTGCAGTCAATTTTTTAATTGTGAGCAACAACATTTTTATTATTCTAATTAAATTTTATAAATTATTTCGTTGAAAATTTCAAGTTTAAACCTGAGGTATTATGTATGATGCATACCATTCGATGGAGTTTCCAGATATTTTGTAAAATTACTAAGCACAAGAAGATCACCAATAACGACAGATTGTGGTGTGATATATTGAAAAGAGACCATTATGAAGCATCTAAGTTCTGAATATCATGAAATATGTATTATTGCTTATCAAAAAAATATTGAAGTAATAAAACAATCAGATAAAACACCATTAACAAACTATATTTCAAAGGCAAATAGTGATTTAGATGATAAGATAATATCGTTATTGATCATGGTGTATTATGAATAATACTGTATGACGCAAATAAGTTAGTTTTTACCTGCATATTCGTACCCTACTACCCAAGAAAACAAATTGCAAATATCTAACGTTACGGTAACAGATATTTTTCGACAGAAATGAAACTGTGATTTTGTGGTGTTTCGGTAATAGTTATTCTGCGAAGTTACATATCGGTAATTTTGCGATAGGGTTACAAACCCTGTTACAGTGCGAAGTTTCAAATCTGTAATTTTGCGATATAGTTTGTAACACTGTTACAATTGCGAGGTTACAAATCTGTAATTTTGCGATAGGGTTTGTAATCTTTATATAATTAAAGAATAATTGAAAATAATTTTACAAATTTAATAGTTATTAGAAAAATAATTTATATAATTTAATACAATACAATATTATTACAAATTATTACTGATTAGGATATTATATGTAGATGTTATGAGGCTGTAAATTGGCTGTTATATAAGGCAGTTAACTGCATAATTATGAGGATATTATATGATGATATATTGTTAAATTATTTAGAAATGTATACATTTAGGCTAAATGAGGAGGACAACTCTAAAAACGGTTTTACACTTTATTTGGGGAAAAAAATTAGACTACTTAAATACTTACTAAAACGAATTAAAAAAACCCATCTAATTATATGCTAAGTGGTGAATAATGTAATAATAATTACAATGATAATAATAATAATGGCCTCCAGCACAGCTGAGCAACGTTAAACACATCTGAATGCAATCAGCGTCGACTGACAATATAATGTCCCAATGTTAAAGTCAGCATGACTAAATTTTCACATTATATTCCTTCTGAAGGTAAATATTTTTTCCACAATCTATTAAATACACAATATAATATAATATTGCATATGGAATAATGATACTAGCATATATCTAAGAGGGCTTCACGGATATTTATGATAATCACGAAGGCAGCAGAGACTACTATTGTCATCTCTAAGGCTCCACGTCATTGATTATCATTGACTGATGTAGTCATCTCGAAGGCAACACGTTATTGGATATCATGGACTGCTGTGGATTGAGTGATTTTTATTTTAGTAAATATATATATATATATATATGGACTTCGCAGATGATATTGCATTAGTAAGTGAAGGTATCAACGAAGCACGAGAGATGCTCACTCGAGTCGAAAAATCAGCAAAATGAGTAGCATGAATACAGGTAAAACGAAATACATGAGTTACAATACTAATCAACAGTTTGAAATCAAAGCTATTAGATAGGTCAAATCTGAAAAGGGTTGAAGACTTCAGGTACAAAAGGGGCATGGATAGACAGCAGTGCAAAAGATTTTAAAATCAGAATAGCGCTTGCTTGGATAATATGTCATCAAAGGAGGAATATCTGAAAATCAACTTTTAGTAGGAAACTAAAACTCAGACTCATGCACACCACAGTTGAATCGGTTCTGCTTTACGGATGTGAGACTTGGACCCTCACAAAAACACTACTCAAACAACTTGATGGAACATATATTCGAATTCTACGAATGATATTAAACATACATATTGTACATTGGTCTCAGAAAGTTACTAACGAAGTACTGTATGGGGCTATAGAAAGAATATCTACAAAGATCAGACGTCGATTCTAAAAGTTTACTGGACATTGCCTACGTAGAGATGATGAAGTTGTTTCGGATCTAGTTCTTTTGGAACCTACTCATGGAATTAGAAGACGGGGAAGTCCACCAGAAAGCTTCATCAGGAATCTGGAGTGCGAAACTGGTATATCAGCGAGCGAGATGAGAGTAGCTATAATGAACCATGATGTTTGGAGAACTTTTACTGTCCGGGAAACAATAATCCCGAAATAAGCATATAATAATAAATATATAGTTGATATAGTATAAATATTTGCTAACGTAGTTGTTATCTCGAAGGTGAAAGTATATGGACTGCTGTGGTTCATCTTGAAGACGTCATGTCAAATATAATCACGGGCTGCCGTTTTCATCTAAATGGATATATAATATATATAAATAAGGTTATAAGTAAACTTATATATTTAATATAAAGTAATATGTTTGTGTATAGTTTTTGATACATATATGTATTAGCTCTCATTATAATCTGATTGCTTTAGCATAAGAGTGGCTTTTAAGATAATAACATAACAACAATATATACAAATGAATCATAATTGATAAACATATGACCACTTATTTAATTACTTAATGATACTGACTTGCTAGCTTATATGATGAAGATATATTTTATGTATTATAACACTATAACTTATAACGCTTTGATAGTGTATAGTAATAGTTTATTTCAAAATACGGGTTCCGTTTCTAACAACCAATAACCACTTATATATTTACATATACATGTCTATAAAGAAACATACATCAAGCTTGCCAATGAAATATGATAACTAAATACAAAATATTTACCTACAATATTATTAATTTATAAGATTAAATTACAATATAATGTCCCAATATAAAAGTTGGCATGACTACATTTTCTCATTGCATTCCTTCAGGCGGAATATTTATTCCATGATCTATTAAATACACACTATAATATAATATTGCATATGGAATAATGCTACTAGCATGCATGATGGAAATGCTGGAAGGTACGTTGATCAGTCGGCATCTATTGAGGCTTCATTTAGATTCAATGGTCATTACGAAGGCGTCACATACTGCTATTGTTATATCTAATGCACCATGTCATTGATTATTACGGAATGCTGCTGTCATCGTGAAGGCGACACAGCACTAAATATCATGGCCTGCTGTTGATGAATTAAGTTTATATTTAATCAAATATATAATTGAAAGTATAAATATTTGCTAACATTATATCATCTCAAGTGAAAGGTCATGAACTATGTTGTCATCTCTACGTTACCCCGTCATTGATTAGCACAGACTGCTGTTGGTGTATTGATTTTTTATTTAATAAATATATAGTGAAAGTATAAATATTTGCTAACGTTATTTTCATCTCAAGTGAAAGGTCATAGGCTGATGTTGTCACCTCTAAGGCACCCGTCATTGATAATCACAGATTACTGTTGATGTATTGATTTTTTATTTAATAAAATATATAATTGAAAGTATAAATATTGTCTAACGTTATTGTTATCTCGAAATAGAAAAGTTACGGAAAGATATTGTCATCTCTAAGCTGGTATCATATAAGGCGGACACATCTTCTGGGTTAATATCAAAGGTGTTACGTCACTGAATATCATGGACTGCTGTTGAATGATTTATTAGTTTAAGCAAATATATCTATATACGACTATAATCGAAATATATAGTATAAAGTTATCATATTTTCTAACTATTTGTTATCTCGAAGGCGAAAGTATATGGACTGCTCTTGTTCATCTTGAAGGTGTCATGTCAATGATAATCAAGGATTGCTGTTGCAATATAGATGGATTTATAATATATAAATAAGATTATAAGTAAACTTATACATTTAATATAAATTAATAAGTAAATCTATAAATAGGTAAAATAAAACTTTAATTAGAGTTTAGAGTTTTTGATATATATTTATATGTATAGCTCTGGTTATAATCTGTTTGAATTAACGTGAGAGTAGCTTTGAAAGTAATAAAATAAAAACAATATATATATATATATATTTATATATACATATGAATGATATAACTAATGAAAATATGACCACTTCTGTAATTTCTAAATGACACTGTAGCCGTTGATTTCAAAATGCGGGTTTTATTTCTAACAACCTATATTCACATATGTTTATAAACAGAACATAAGTCAAGCTATCAACAAAAATAATATAGATAAATTCAAATTTAATTCAAATTAAAATTTATTACCAAATATTTAATTGTATAGTTACTATAACGGATAAAATATCGATGGATTATATTATTATAAATATATAATATATTGATTCTACTTGAAATTAAACGGGCATTCTAAAACTATATCGATATCATGTGTACGTAATATAATCGAATTATAATTGAATAATTTCTAATATAAATTAAAATTTAATTAAAATTCAAATTTATTAACAAATATTGAATTGTATAGTATAACGGATAACATATCGATGGATAATATTATTATACATATAATTATAATATATATATATATAATATATATTTTTGTATTTGTATTACTATGATAATACACATAAGCAGCGTATGACGTACGTCGTACGCCGTACGTATGTTACTCGTATGGAATATTTTAGGGTGTGAAAGCAAGCGTATAGTATATTAGTGGGACCGCCCAACTTAAACTCTTAAGTATATCGGTGGCCTGCTTCTCCAGTCACCGTTAAAAGTTTCAACCTTGGGTTTCAACATTAAACCGAACGTTTTAATAATTATTATTATAAAAAAGTATATAATTATGATAAAATAAAGTTAATAAATTATTTAGTAAATACAATTAAAATAATTATTATTTTATGAAGTATATTAAATATCGTATTATAATTTATAATACGATTGTTATAATGTAACATTATAACATTATTAAATGTTATAATTTATAATAAATTATTATTAAATAATACGATATTTAATATCCTAAGGATAATCATAAGGATAATCCTTCATAAAATAATAATTATTTTAATTGTATTTACTAAATAATTTAGTTATAAATATAATATATATAATATATTATATACTTACTTACTTACTTTTATCAGTTTAAGGACTACTGCTGTGCGTGAGCATTCGGTCGTCCGTAGGGGGGGGTTGTTATTGTGTTGGAGGGAAAGCTCGGGAGAATAAATGGGTCTTGAGGTGGCGTTTGAAGGTGGGTGTGGAGATGATAGTGCGCAAGTGGTTGGGAAGGGAATTCCAGTGGTAAGGGGCAGAAAGGGAGAAGGAGCGAATATGGAAAGAGTGGATATTGTATAGGTGGGGTGTGGCTAGGATAAAGGTGTTGGAGGAACGGGTATGGAGTGTGGTAGTGGGCATGTAGAGGTGTAGTAGTGAGGCAAGGTAGTCAGGGGAGTTATGGTGGATGGCTTTGTGTATAGTTAGGGAAAGTTTGTATTGTATTCTGTAAAGGACTGGGAGCCAGTGTAGTTGTTTAAGGAGAGGGGTAATGGAGTCGGAGGAACGTCGGGGAAGTAGGTAGACACAACGAACTACAGCGTTTTGAAGTCGTTGTAGTTTGTTGAGTTTTTAGGTATGGAGGTTGAAGAGTAGGGAATTGCAATATTCGAAGAGTGGGCTAATATATGAGGAGGCGATGGTAATGGCGATGGGGAGGGGAATAGAACGTCGGATTAGTCTGAGGCAATGTAGGTGATAGTGGATGGATTTATGCATGTATGCGATATGTAGGTCAAGGGAGAGTGTTGTGTCAATGTGGAGTCCAAGATTACGGATGTGTTTGGAAATTATCAATTGTAATGGGAGGTGGATCAGGTAGGGAGGAGGAGCGTAATGGTAGGTGGAGGAAAATTGCTTCGGTTTTGTTAGGGTTCAGTTTGAGAGAGTTATATGTGAGCCAATCATGAATATACTTAATGCAGGAGGAGAGTCGGTTAGGGGCATACGTAGGGGAGTCTGTGCAATTAATGTAAAGTTGGAGGTCGTCAGCGTAGGAGTGAAAGGATATGTCGGGATAATCGGTAATAATATTGAATAGGGGGAGGAGGTAGATATTAAAGAGGAGCGGGCCAAAGACAGAGCCCTGTGGCACTCCGTGGGTGATGGGTTGGGAGGGGGATGAGTGGGAGTGTATTCTGACTGAGGAGGAGCGGTTGGATATATAAGATGTAAGCCAGTCGAGGGGAGTTCCAGAGATGCCAATGGATGCGAATCGGTGGATGAGTATACATATATGGTATGATTGAGGGTATCGAACTCGGAACTCATGTCGAGGAGGACAAGTATAGTTCCGCGGTTACTATTGAGGTTTGAGAGTATATCAGAGGTGATTAGGGTGAGGGCAGATTCGGTGGATTTGTGGGGAAGATAGGCGCTTTGGAATGGGTTAGGTATTTTATAGGTGGTGAGGTAGGAGATGAGTTGGGGCGAGACGGTACGTTCCAGGATTTTGGAGTGGATTGAGAGGTTGGAAATGGGTCGATAATGGGAAGGATTCAGGGAGTCAAGGTTAGGCTTTTTTAGGATGGGGGTTATTGCTGCAACCTTGAAGTCCGGGGGGACGATACCAGAGGAGAGTGATGTACAGATTATTTTATGAAGGGGGATCGTAATGGTATGTGTAATCTGTTTGAGTATCGGGAGGGGAAGGGGTCAAGGAGTGAGGTTGAGGTTGTGGAGTCTAGGAGGAAGATTATTTGTTCTAGGGAGGGTGGTTCAAAGTTATTGAAGGAGGCGGGAAAAGTTGTGGGAGTGAGGCAGGGGGTGGGGGTTGGTAGGGAGGAAAGGGTAGCGGAGAGTTTGTCATTAAAGGTATTTTTGAAGAGGAGTGGTAGTTGTTCGGGGAGGCAGGTAGGAAGTGGCGCCTTGAGTGTGCGACCTAGGAGTTGAGAGGAGAGTCTGTGGGTGGATTTGGAATCATTGGCAATTTTAGCAAATTTTAGGGATATGTGGGATGCTTTTGCAGTAGTGATTTTAGCTTTTAGCTTTTCTGTAAATGTTTTTTAAGGTGTTGTAGGAGGCTAAGGAAGTGGGAGAGGGATGTTTTAGGTAGAGATTTTCAGCTGTTCGAAGTATACGTTTTTGTTTGAGGAGGGATTTTGTGAACCAGGATGAGTCAGGGCGTGTGATGGAGGTTATGGTGAGGAGGGGGCATGCTTATCGAGGATGGTGGCAAGGGAATTGTGCAGTTCAAGAGAAGTGGTAATTGGGTGGGAGGAGAGGTCAGCAATAAAAGTAGAGATGGGAATATTATGTAGTTGTCGTGTGATTCTTGTAGTGATGGGTCGGGTAGGTTTGGGGTGGTTGAGGGTAAGTAGTATTAGGAAGTGGTCTGAAAAGGGTGGTCCGATGGAGTGATCTGTGATTATATTGCTGGATTTAGGGGATATTATAAGGTCAAGGGTATTGCCATGGACGTGTGTGGGGGAGGTGATGTGTTGTGTAAGGTTAAAAGAGTGGAGAAGTTTATTGAGGGAAAGGGTCATGGGTGGGTTGGGAATATTGAAATCACCTAGTATGATGGTGGTGGGGGAGATTGCATGTAGGAAGAGGCGAAATTCATCAAGAAATAGGTTGATTGAGGGAGAGGGTGGGCGATAGAATATGGAAATGTTGAAGGTGCGGGAGAATGGTGAGCTGATGGCGCAGCTAAGGGCTTCGGAGTGAAGGAACGAGTGATGGGAGATATTGGAGAGAGTAAGAGTAGATTTATATAGAATTCCTGTGCCACCACCAGGATGGGGGGAGTCACGAGGGTTATGTATGAACTGGTAAGGGGGGCTATTGAGAGTGGCAATAAGAGGGGAGTCTAGGGGAGAGAGCCAAGTTTCCGTGATGAATAGGATATCGAGATTGTAATCAGTCATGAGGGAGACGATGGATGGTATTTTGTTTCGTAAGGAGCGTGTATTGATGAGAGCTGCGTTGAGGTAAATAGGTAGGTCAGGGCGGGTAGGGTGGTGGTTGGGAGGAGAGATGAGAGGGGAAAAGGTTAGCGTGGGCGGGGGTGTAGGAGGATTTGGTAAAGATAGTTGGGAAGGGGGTGAGGGGATTTTGGGGGAATTTAGGAGATTAATGTGATGGGTGGAGGGAATGGAATTAGGGCGATGTAAAAATTTGTCGTGCCACGGATCGCATATTTGTAGTTGGAGATGGGGTGTGTGGAGTTGAGGTTGCTAATTTGTGCAGCACAATTAGCGCGAGCAATTAGTTGAGTTTTGGTGAGGGGTTCACAGAACCTGACCGGGAAGTTGGATTGTTTGAGGAGGTGAAGGGAATGGTTGACGATTTGCTTAGATTTAAGAGTGAGGTAGGTGATAATTAGGGGTTTTGGTTGGTTTCTAGTATATTTGGAGGAATTGGGTGAGTGTGGGGTGCGGTGGGAGTGGATGTGTGGTTTGAGATGGATATTGATAGAGGATAAGAGCTTATTTAAATAGACGGAGTCATTACCTGACTCTACGGCGCCGATAACAGTATGAGATATAATGGGTGGTTTACCAGTGATGAAGTTGATAAGTGGAGTGTTGGGAGGGTTTTTAATTTTTTTCCAAGCTAATTTGTCAGATTTGTGGGGGAGTAGGGAAGGTATGGGTTTTCGGTATGGTGTGTTAACAAATGGGGTTTTGGTTTTGGAAGTATGAGGTTTTGTATGTGTGTTAGAAGGGAGAGTAGGGGATGAGGTGTGATATGGGGTGTCAGGAGGGGTGTTGTGCAAGTGGGGAGAATTTGGATAGTAGGTGAAGTGGGTGAGTTGGGGGTGGGGGTGGGGGGTGGCTGGGATAATGTTTAGGAAGATGAATGAGTGAGTGATTTGTTAAGGGGTCTGGGGATGGATCTGCAGGTGGTGCAGAACCAAGAAAGGCCTGCTTCAGAGAGCTCTCCCAAGCAACCAAAAACGCAAAATGTACATGTACAACATAGTAATTTTACACCCATACTGCAAACGGTTTTTTGTTAAGTTTGAGCAATAGGTATTTGGTACATGTACAATTCGGTTATTTTATACTAAAGGAAATAACCATTGATAAATAATTATAAATAGAACAGTTATTTGGTACATGTACATAGTGCATTTTTTGTACTAATGCAAATAACCATAAGTAATAATGAGATTTTTGCTACTATTGGAAATAACCAAACTATATGAATATATATATATATATATTATGAAGTTATACCCTTTTATTCGATAGCCGGAAAAGTGTAATTCAAGAAGTAGTTTTTACAGTTTATTTCGAATCAATAATAATGCAAAGGGATGAAAATTTGATATCAGAGAAACGTTAACGCCCATTTTCCATGGTGGGCATATACAGATGTATATATGGCGGGCTTCGTATGAATGCCGATAGCATTCGGTATTCTCCAGAAGCGTACACGACCAGATATCTCTCACCATCAGACATGTTAGACCAGGCAGCAGCACGACCAGATACGAACAGTTTCTCCAGATGACAACCAGATAGCTCTCACCATATATATATATATATAAGAATGTATAATATGTATGTATAATATACATTTTATATGTATATTATTGAAGTATTATGATACTTCTGTGTATGTGTGTATGTATGTAAATAAATAATACAAATAAATAAAAACATAATGTTTATTAAATACAAAATTTATAAAACACATTAAGAGAATATAACATACTCAATTTAAATTCCATGAAATATATTGCATGGCATTTACATGTAATATATTATATTTTCTTAAGTGTGTTTTCTTCTCTATCTGCTTTTTGTTTCATCTCTTTCAAAATAATTGATATCATTGGAGACGACGAATAAAATGTTCCATTAATTTCTGATATAATGTATATTAAAATTATAAATATATATATTGGAACATATTTGATGGTGTTGTTGTTTTAAAATTGTTTTAAAATGTTTTATAATTCAGGTTATGGTACTGAAATGATATATTAGGAGATACAAGTGTATGTATATTTTATGAATCAAACCGTTAAGCAGTTGGTTCATCTTTGGAAATTTCCCTTTAAATGATAATTTTCCCAAGTCACCTCCCCCTGAAACATTAAATAGCATCCATATATGCGTAGGGGCCAATTTCAGAAAAAAAACTCTCGTTAATTCTTTTGACGACACATAATCTCTTTTTAAAAAAATGGTTTTCTAAAATATAATAAAAATTAGTATTCACAAAATAATGTTATTAATTATAAGAATAATAATTATAAAAAATGAATAAATAGCATATGAGTTATTTAAAATATATTATATAAAAGTATGCATATACCAGTGGGATTTCTAATTGAATTTAATTAAATATTTAGTAAATTTAAATAAAAATATAATATTGTAAATACATAAGAAATTTATATATATACTAACAAATGTATCATATTTTTTGGGGTTGTTGAATTCAATTTCTATCTCTTCTAAATCTCGTACACTTTTACAAAAATATATGGATAAATCACTTTGATTAATATCTATTAGGTTTACTATTTGCTCTTTCATTTTGGCAATTTCAAGAGTATTTTCTGTTAAAAAAGTATACTAAATTATATATTTGTAAATAAAAATTATATTTTTCAACACATTTAATTGTAGTCACATTATAAGAATTGTTAAACTTATTTTAAAGATATTAGTATATTAAAAATAGTGGTTAACTTTAAGTGTTATATTACAAACTTTTTTGATTTTCATACACCTTCATTAGTATATTCATAAGATCGCTATTAGTACAGGTCGATGCATTATTAGTAATGAAAGGTGGTGGAGTACTTATTTCATTAGAATGTAATGAAGGAATTTGGGTATTGAAAGGGGAATGAGAAATGGGTACAGGTGACCGAGATTGAGTATAGTATGGATTATTGTAAGGCTGTTGGGGTGGAACAAAATATGGTTGATGAGGTGGATTGTATGAGTGATTTTGGCTTGGATAATGTAAAGGAGATTGCACCGGACAATTAATAATGACTTCTTTTGAGTATATTGGCATGTCAACTTTAGCCTTCTTAGCAACTGTATAAATATTTAGGGTTATAACCTATTATAATATAACTCTAAATACTAATTTATTTAATATAGTAATGTAATTATATAAGTAATATAAAATATTACCTCTATTCACCGTACCGTCTTCATTTTCAGAATTCATTAATAGTGAATTCATATGGGATTTAGCCTCCCTCAAGTTATCTAGAATATAAAATATAAGGATGACTAAATATATCTATAGGGGAATTTTGTCTAATACGGGCCACTTTATATGATATAAAATAACTTTTGTATTTATGATGAGAAATTAATAGTAAAGTATATACATATATGTAGTATCATATATTATTATAGGTAATAATATGTATAGTATACTGATTGGTATAGTATTCATACTATATTAATATATGGATATAACATTTTTATTTTAATATGATTTAAATAAAACCTTTTGCCGCTAACATTCTGACAACATCCTTATCAATCCATTTAATAGAAAAAATTGATTTTTCTAATGACTGGTTATATAGATTTTCAGGAGGTAATAAGACATTGTACCATATCTGTAAATATATTTTATTATATATGTATATATATATATATATATATATATATATATATATATATTTGTATTAGATTAAAACCAAAGAACAAGAGTTCCAAGAGTTTTAATGCATAATTAAATATTAAATAATTATTTTTGCTAATTGTATATTTTTACATAAATATTGTACCTTATTATCGGCTCTACATGCCTCCTCTTGTAGCCATGACTTTAAAATTATGTAGCTCAATGGCAATTCATCATTACACTTTCTTGATTCAATGATACAATAAGTAATACTGTAAGAAAATATATTAAAAATGTTAATTAAATTATTAATATTTAATATATATATTTTAAGACAAATACTTATTTTTGTAGTTAGATTAAATTTTATCGATAATTTTTTGTTAAAATAAATTTTGTAATATATGTATTTATATATCAGTTATTATTTTAAACAAATCTAGTTTAAATTCACTTTAATACTTGCGGCATATAATATAAGAAGGAACACAATTAATGAATTAGGACTTTTATAATTAGAATTTATTTTGTGATCAACATGATATATATGAGATATAAACGGATGCAACATTTAATTATATAGAATTATTGGTAGATGAAGGAACATAATAGTTTTACAATACAAAAAATAAATATAATAATAAATACATCTGATAAAACAATATACTCATGGTATTTTAAAATAAATGTTGGATGGCTTGTATAATAATGTCTCCATTATCATATATGGTATCACAATCAATGATAATCGCAAGTTTAACAAGATTATCTCTAGATATACATTTTGAAATAAAAGGCGTTGCAGAGTAAATACCAACTTTACTAGAATCACATGGATATGTATACTGTGACGTGAGGTTATATATTTTACATAATGGTTTATGATCGTTATTTAAAATGTTGCATGCTTGATTTTCTGATATTATATATATATTTCCAATTCGAATAGTTTTTAATTTAATTTTCGAAATTATAGGGATATCTTTCCTCTCCTCAATACGGTGTATTAATTGTTTTAAAGGTAAAAACCCACTGTTTATTAAACTCTTCATTATCCCTAAATAGTTTTCAAATTTAAATGATGAACAATAGTCAAGATTTTTATATTTTAAACGATCGTCTGCAATATGTGATAGCATATTTACATTATAAATAGAAAAAAAATTGCCATATAAACTTTCACACTCATTAATGAAGAACTGCAATAAATTTTGTGCATAAAGAATTTGTTCTCTAGTACTATTAGAATTTAATAAAATTAACATAGAAAAATTCAAACATAAAAAATTATTATAATAATTACTAGGCAATAGTTCTTTTAAAATAATATGCCCAGTGTATAACAAAAATAGACGAAATTCCGTTGCTTTCCAAAATGATACATGGTCAATTTTTCGCGGTTTACGCGCAAAAATATTTCCTGGAATAGATCGAATCAACAATTCAATACGACTATTCATTTCGCGAATATTAGAAATTCTATAGATGCGATGATTAAATATGGAATCTTTTCCTAGCCATATATGCAGCAATCTTTTCATAACTCCCAAGCAAACTGCATGCATATAATCTATACTAAAACAATGAACCATATCAATATCCAATCTCAAAAATTCTGAATTATTTAAATGATGCTCTTCATTAAGCTGCGATCTAAAAGAATCATTAGTACGTAACTCAGCATCAAGTTCAGGAAATATTACTCTTCCTTCGCGGTAATCCCCTTTCTGTGTACAACGATCGCATGCATAATAACCTGCATGACCCTTGACACATTTCACCATAGCTCTAGCTGGTGCATCGCATACTATACAATCTGTTTTTATCCTTATATGCTTTCCATTAAAATGTAACCCATTCTCTTCTAGTGACTTTATTTCTATTAAAGTTTCTCTTATAAATACAGTGCCATTAGGTTTTGAAGTATCTACTCCATGTGTAATAGCTACTGGGTATACGGTCTCTGGAGATATATTACTACAAAGCAATATCGGCCAACAAGAAGATTTGGAGGATTTATAGAAGGGTATACCATCAATATTTAATGTTAAATATATAATATCATTATCAAAATCTTTGTAATAGGTTTTTAAATTTTGAATAATTTGTTTCTCTACTCCAAAATTATAATAGTCAACATCAGATATTTTGCTGATTATAATATTTCTAGGAGTATTTAACAGGGTTCGAGAGCTAGATGGAAGATCGTAACCAATATTAAATCTTTTAAATAATTTCAGCATTGCTGTAATCTGAGTAGCATGCATTGATGTTTCCATGGCAGTTTTCTTAAATTCATCTTTGAATATTAATCCATGATCTTGATCTTCGTAATTCTCTGGTCTTTCATAATCAGATTCAGTTTCTGGTTCTGACACTAGATTTATTTGTTCACCTATTTAAATAATTGATCAAATTTAATTCTCCTTTTGAAATATAATATTTACCTTCTATAAATACATTTTCATTATTATCATTTCCATTTTCATTGTCATGAACATTGTTTTCATCATCTGATAGATTTTCAACAAAATGTGGGTGTTGATAATTTTCTGGAATACTCCTTAATGAACGTTTTGCAGCCATATATGCTCGATGGTATGCTATTTTATTAGGAATTGACATCTTTAAATATAGCCTTCATGTGTGGGTGTTATGTATTTATAGCGGCTATATAACAGAGGAGCTGCCATCCCCCGATATATATATAATGTGCCGAGATAAGTAATAATGATGCATAGATAAGTAATTATGATACTGAGATAGATAATGTAATGCAGAGACAAGTAATTATGATGACGAGATAAGTAATAATGATGCATAGATAAGTCATTATGATACTGAGATAGATAATTTGATGCCGAGATAATTAATTATGATGCCGAGATAGATAATTTGATGCAGAAACATATACTTGTGATGCCGAGTCAATTGATTGTGATGCAGTGACAATATTATAAAAAATTCCATTATATTGGAATATACATCGAATATAACACTAAAATAACTATGTATATGGTTTTATTATATATTATTATTAATTTATAATAAAGTTTATTTATTACACTTATATAAAATATATTATAAATAAAACCATAATGTATACTGTACGACGTAATAATTAAATGTGTAAATATTTAAACAGTGTACGACGTACACTTTACGTATAATTATAATGAATTATAAAATTATTTAATAAATAACAATACCTTCAAAATATAATATCTATATAATTTTAATTTAATTAATCAAAATATCATGCTTCAAATTGTAATTTAAATAGTTATATTTAAAACAGTTATACTATTTCATCAAGTCCGACTTCATTAAAATATCAAAGTTTACTTTAAATTATATAGCTTACATACCATAAATTGTGATTAAAAAACTATTTACCCATATGTCTTATGGCATTGCTTGTGCACTAATTTATTGTATAGTTCACATATAACTAAAGCTTTAATCTACTTTAAATAATGTCATATGGATAATTACTTTGAGAAGAATACCTTGTACAAAACTATACAACTCTGTTATATGAGTAAGGTTTGCATATATACAATACTATAGTAACAATTCTTATATTAAATAATAAATTATTACAATATAAAGTTATATTATAATATTTATATAAAATTTATAATACACATGAGTTTATAATATACACTATATATATAAATATCTTTACACATATAATATAGATATATGAAATATATAAATATATAAAAAAAATTATAATTATGTAAATAGAATTATAATTAATTTATAAACACATCAAAGGATTTTAATATTTTTAACACATTAATTAATTTTAATATTAAGTTTTATTATTACATTCTATACATAATATTTCATTATTATAATCCCATATCATTATTCAGTGATTATATATTATATTTAATCATCAATATATAAATAATTCGGTAAATAAGGTAAATAATATAATTTATTTAAAAAAATATCCATATAGTATTAACAGCTTATGGAACAACATTGAAATTTACAATCTGTACAAGAACAACCGTGAAATAAATATATGTATTATATGGACATATATATATACTTATAATATATATTATATATTATAATATAATTATATGTATTTCAATATTTAATAATATTATATTACATATTATATGTGTTTATAATTTAAGTATATTTAAGTTAACGTATTTAAAGTTAATAAGTTATAAGTTACCTAATAGTACTAATTATAATAGTTACTATTATAGTATAAGTTACATTAAATTATAAATTATTTATATTTATATTTATTAAATACGTTATTCTTATAATATTATTCTGAAATGGTTGTGTATAATAAATATATATATATTGTATACGGTATACCGTGATTTAATTATATTTTATTATAAAATATTTAAGACTTAATATTATTAATTAATTAAATGTTAATAATATACTTATATATATATATATATATAAACTTAATATTATTAAGTTAATAAATATTTGAATGAGCGATAATAGTTTTTTTTTGATTTAGCTTTAGTTATGAATGCTAAACTAGTATAAATTAAAAATAAGTAAATTATATCTCATGAATATAAATTTAATATATTATTTAGTTAATAGTTCAGACTAATTGTATTATTATTGATATACTAACTTTAGATTTGAATATCGGAAATAATATATTTAAAATTTTCTAAATATATATAAATAAATGCCTAATATAATAAACAATACACAGATTTTAGAATTGGGATTTTTATGATCCATTTATTTATTACTTTGAATAATATTTATATGAATCTTATATAGGATATGAATTAAAAACAGTTTTAAAGTATTAATCTGAAGTGTTTCATAGAGATCACAATTATAAATTAGTTTAACTTAATATATAAAGAACACATTTTATTAGAGGGATTTTACTATAAATAATTTAAAAGTATCACAATAGTCCTGGATAATAATATTCTGAAAAAGTTTAAAAACTCTTATATATTATATATATTATATATGTGTTTATATATATATATATATATATATATATATATATATATATATATATATATATATATATATATATATATACATACACATATATAAATATATATATATATATATATATATATATATATATACATACATACACATATATAAATATTATATTATATATAATATATAAATATATATATATATACAATGGCATATTATAATCATTACTTAACATTGCATTCCTGTAATCTGCAGAATTGTATATTACTTTTATAAAATATGCACTTTATAACTAACAGTTACACAATATGCACTTTGTAACCCTTTATGATTTAAAAATAATTCATAGTGTTACATAGTGCATAGTTTGTAACTAACAGTTACAAAATATGCACTTTGTGACTAACAGTTACAAAATATGCACTTTGTAACACTATATGATGTAGTTTACAACCATTTTGGTTGCTTGGGAGGGCGGTCATATTAGAGACTATGTCAGGTGTGAGTCCATTACAGGAGTCACAGAACCAGTGTGAGCAGTGGTCACATTCTGTAAGAATGGTAGCAGGTTTCTTACAGGCGGTGCAGGTATCATCGTCAGTGGAGTGGGAGGAAGTATTATTCGTTATTGGGGATATGTTAGAAGAGGAAAATAAAAGAAAATGTGGTTGAATGGGGGCTGGGGGTAAGTGAGGGAAATAAGTGTGAGGTTTGGTGGTGTATGTGTTAGCGTATAGGGAGGTTCAAAGATATTGTAAATGTATAGAGTATGTGTGTATATGGGTAGATATGAATAGTGTAATGATAGTGTAATAGTAGTGTAATGGTGTTATGAATATGTGTAATATAATGTGTGTGAATAAATGTAACTTATGTGAATGTATATGAATGTATAATAATTATGTAGATGTGTAATAATAGATCAATGGTAGTATGGTTATAGAGATTATAAATGTAAATAATAGAATAGATAAAAATGTAAACAATATAATAGAAATGATATGCTCCAGTGATTTTGAATATTAATGATATAAAGTGGAAATAAATGATAAAGTAGTGTGTGAAAAAAGTTAATAATAAGTAAACAGTGTGTGTGATGTGTTTATGGGTGTGATGATTGTGATGTGTACGTGGAGAACTTATCTGAGTATCGGATTAAGCAGGATAAGTTGATTTGAGATTAAATTGATGTTGACAGAATACCAATAATAGACTATTGTCTAAATATATTGTAATATATATATATATATATATATATAAATATTCTATGAGTTATTTAATTTTGATAATACACTTTATTTTATCATAATTATTATTAAAACGTTCGGTTTCATGTTGAAACTTTTAATAATTATAAATAAATTTATTTTGTTATTACTATGAGCCACTTTATTGTATTAGAAATTGAATTCAATGGTATAGGAAAACTTTAATTACAATTTAAATTTTTAAATTATATAATAATATAGTGTTGATAATCTTTGTATATTACAGAATACAGTATACAAACAGAATTATTTAAATGCATAGATCTGTATTTTACATTGTAAACTATAAATCTATGGTGAAACATATCTTATGCTATCTATGTATATATATATCCATATATTTATAGTTTATAGTTTAAAAATATATGTATACTAGCCGTACCCGACTGTTTTTATTAAATGTATGTAGTTTATTATGAGGATATTACTATAATGCTGTTATGAGACTATTATGAGTCTGTTTTTATATAATTTATGAGGACATTATCATAATGTTGTTATGAGTCTATTATGAGGCTGTTTTTGTTCAGAAGATCCTATTATGAGGCAGGTATGAAGCTGTAATTTAAGAATATGCTTTTTAAGGCTGTTATGTTGTTATGAGGCTGTTAATGTTTGCTGGGTATATATATTGATGTGATTATCAAGAATAACTCGTGTAACCTGATAACAATATAATTCGTTACAACTAATTATATTTTATAATATTATATATATATATATAATATAGACTTATAATATGATCTGTAACCATATATAAATAAGGGTTACGAGTCTAATAGTGATTGTAACCACATGTTACACCGCCTATTAGACTTCTAATAGGATATGTAACAATATATAAATAAGGTTACGAGTCTAATAGTGATTGTAACAAATGGTTACAACGCCTATTATACTTCTAATAGGATCTGTGACCATATATAAACAAGGGTTACGAGTCTAATAGGACTCGTAACCATTAATGGTTATGCGAATTCCACTTTTGGTTTCTTGGGATAGAGCAGTTATGAATATTATGGCATCCAAATTAAAATATAATCCTGATGATAATATTATTACGAATACCGATTTACAATATCTGTTGACCCATATGCATAAATAATTATATCCGTTATAATAGATACATATATGGAAACATTACAAAAAAAATCAAAAATTCGACTGCAATATCTCTTCGGTCAGACGTTATTGTATACAGGACACATGTTGATAATATATACACACTTGCGAAATTAAAATATAAAGTTGGAAACGAATCGCTTATATTTGTATGTCTAGGAGAACCTTTGGAACGTTGAGCTCGTGGGATATTTAACACAATCATTAAATCAATGGAAAATCTTCTTGAAAGTAACATAATCAATTTAATAATGAAAGAGGGTTCATCGTTGGTGACAGATGGTACATATGTAAATACAGGACATAATTATGGTTTATGGAAGATATTTCAAGATTATAGATTGGAGAAGTTCATCGAGCCCGTAGCTCCTCTACTTACAATATGATGTTGTGCTCACAATTCAAGTATGGCATGAAAGCATCAAGCAATAAAATATCAGAAATTAAAAAAATGCTGATGACATTAAGTAGTATTTCACTATATTTCGCTAAATCTGGAATCAGATGCAGATAGTTAAAAATATTGCAGATTACAATAACCTTATTGTTTGCTCATTTCCAAAATTATTTGAAATACGATGAAGTGAATTCACTCATCAACTAGTTGAAAGCATACTAAAATCATGGAATTCATTACTAATGTATTTGAATTCAACGACATGCAATGAAACCCGTGGATTTTCAACGTATACCTTTGCAATGAACATAATCTTCTTCTATTATGCTTTATGGCCGATGTACTAATTAAATTATCTAGATATCAAAAAAATATGCAATCTGATTCTACTACGATATGTGATATTCATAATCAACTTAATAATATTAAGGTTTGTCATATTTATATATTTAATATTGTAGAATACAATGCATATAGCCCATGATATTCAGAGTCAAATAAATAATGTTTTATAATATTTTGTAACTTTAATAGATTATGCTGAATAAATTATTAACAACCAATTTAATTGGCGAGTGGGTTACTAAGTTATTCCAAACAATTGAAAAAACAATGGTAGGTTACTTACTCATTACTTAAAAGGTATTGAGATGAAGAGAAAAAATAAGCGTGAAGTAATACATAATTTACATGTATCTGAAATGAGAGATATATCTGCAATAAAAGTTGAACTTATAAAAACTTTAGTAAATAATCTTAAGTAGCGATTTACAATAGATGAAAATATTTTTCAAAACTTGAACATTTTATTAAATTAAAAGAAGAAGTAAACATAAAGCAAGTACATACTTTTATAAGTACTGATTTTAACTCAAGAGATTTATCCTCCAATATAACGATTTATTATTGCATTCAGAAATTAATATATTCAGAAAATACAATCTTCGTGAACTTGTTATAAATCTATCAAGGTATACCTTACATATATCATATGTAAGGGGCGACATAAAATGGGAGAGGGTGAGGGGATATGTCCCTCCCACTTTAAAAAAATGTGGGGATATAATACCTAATATCCCTCCCACTATTAATATCTACAAATTATTTTATTCTCTATAAATATTATATTTCTTCTATTTATAGAAGAAGTTTTTCTTCTTTTCTAGTCTCTGTAGTATAATTATTTCCAACATTTATTTGTATTATGTAACCCTATACAATTCAATCATATTAATCCATCTACAAGTGATATCATAGATGTATCTTCTTAGCAAAGTATATTATAATAATTGATGAGTCTGATATATCACCCCACTTTTAATCACCTTGCGACGCCCCTACATATATGCATGAAATAGATATAAAATATACCTGATATAAATTGATTATTTTATAGCATTGAAGAAATGTCTACATTGTGTTGTACATATAGTATAATTATTTGCGCTAAACTACACAGTGCAGATGTGGAAATAAATATATCTGTAAATAATTTGCAAATAATTAAGTCTGTACATAGAAATATAATGAAAATATAAACTGAGAATAATCAATTATGTATTCATTATAATATGCCGGATCTTGAACATTGGATTTCAAGACCTGCGGTATTAGCTTGGTTAGTTATTTAATTAAAAAGTCATTACTAATATTTTAGCCATCATTTAATGACATTTCAGATTAACCTACAAATTATAAGCTACAATGTTTAGGATAAATACACGAAAGCATAGACAACACGATAGAGAGCATGGTAAAACACAAGTATTTCAAGGGAAATTTTCTGGTACAGGAAAATATAAAGGAGAAGAAGAAAATGAAATTCATTTTAAAACAATAAAATTCTAAATATAGCACAATAAATAATAAACATTAACGATTCTTTAAAATATATATTGTAGTCATACGTTATAGCTAATTGTGTTGTCTAATTATCAGTATTTCAGCTTATATGCTTATATATATTACCTACATGTGCATCTATAATAATTATATATAACTATTAACTATATACAATATTAATTGATAAATAATTATTAATAATTATATGTTTATGTGCAGTCAATATTATTCCTAATGAGACCCCTGCTCTGTCTGTGTATATAAATGTTCATCTGAGGGCGAAGATATAGCGCTAGATCCGCGTTATATAACTCTATGGCCGAATCCATATACATTATTTAATGTAGGTTAATTAGTAATTACATTATTACATTATTAATTATCTTCATTAAGATGACTTAGTTATTTTTAAATTAAAAGACAATAGTCTACATTGTATGTGAATCATACACATATGTATATGTATGTATCATATATGTGTATTTTAGGTAAACTATAAATATATGTTATGTATTAACTTATATTTAGAGCATATATGCTATGATTATATATAATATATACCTAATTATATATCTTTGACAAATATTTTCCGAAGGAATTGTTTCACAAAATAATTGTCAGCCTGAGCCTGATAAGCAAATATCATAAACATTATAGTCATTGAATATCTATGTCCATTGGACATTGTCCAATGATGATAAGTAAGAACGCCCATTGAACTCATTTATACCGCCCACTGGGAGGTTACTAGCCTTCTTGATAACGGTTTTTTACTTTTGAAATTCATGTATAGATAATTATAAATTCGTATAGTTATCCCTGATTATACTCTTATATAACAATATAGCATAAACGACACTAAGTTATACAGTTGTACTTCATTGACGACGTATACGTAAATACATACATTCATCGAACTACGGTTGGTAGATTAGAATCATAAAGGAACGTATGAAAAACATTATTACCATGTAACATGATGATCATGATGATCATGGCATGTTGAACATGATCATCATCATGATGATCATGATGATGTTCATTATTATAATAACTATTCAATATATTCAATAGTTTATTGTCAGTTATTATCATATTTACGATAATTATGGAAAATGTAATATTATATTTATTATTATAATAATTATAATAATTATATATTAAATATAATATTATATAATAACGGTTTTTTACTTTTGAAATTCATGTATAGATAATTATAAATTCGTATAGTTATCCCTGATTATACTCTTATATAACAATATAGCATAAACGACACTAAGTTATACAGTTGTACTTCATTGACGACGTATACGTAAATACATACATTCATCGAACTACGGTTGGTAGATTAGAATCATAAAGGAACGTATGAAAAACATTATTATCATGTAACATGATGATCATGTTCAACATGGCATGTTGAACATGATCATCATCATGATGATCATGATGATGTTCATTATTATAATAACTATTCAATATATTCAATAGTTTATTGTCAGTTATTATCATATTTACGATAATTATGGAAAATGTAATATTATATTTATTATTATAATAATTATAATAATTATATATTAAATATAATATTATATAATATAATTATTATATTATATAATGTAACATAATAAATATAATCATTATTATAATGATTATATTATAAGTATTATAATCCAAGCGATCTCACTCTCTATCTTCCAATGCAAACTTATCAAATATGTAAACAAATCAAATAAATGTAAACAAACAACATGTTGGGATATAGAAAAATTAAATTTAAAAATATTAAAATTTATATATTTCTTTAAATACATAAATACATAATTACTACTTAAGTTATATTTATTAATTTAATAGTTTTAAATAATATAAAAAATATTAAACTATTATTTAATACATAAATCCCTATACTTATATTTAAACCTATATTTTGAAAAGAGAATACGGGCGGGTGGCACAAATTAAATATTTATAAATAACAAACTTCACTAGTTGCGCGCATGGCGTGCGTTACGCAAATTTATTATACGCTCTAGTGCACACGAAAATAAAATCTAAATGAAAACATGTATATTTGGAATGATAACTTTATAAAAATATACGTATACACTATTCGTTTTAATTGATTAATTCATATTTTCAGATTGATATTTTTGGGTTGTTTGATTTAGTTTTATTCTTAAGTTTTTTATAGCTGCTTTATATCCCGAAGTGAGCCTATACAAAGTAATTATTAACTAAGAATAATTTATTCGCGCGACGCACGCCTTGATAGATACGCATGAACTTTGTTATTTATAGTTATGTAATGTGTGCCTACTGTCGTACTACACTTTTGAAATATGAAATGTAATTTAAAAAAATATTTATTAAATTATTTAAGTATATATAGTTGAATATCAGGTTATATAACCTTTTTATAATATATTTTTATATACAATAAATAGTTAGTTATATTATAATTAATATGTAATAATTTATTATAATATATATGTAATAATAAACATTTTTTGATATAGTTTATAAATGTTTTAATTTTAATAATTTTCTTGATTTTCTAATTCCACATTTGACGATTTCTACAGTTTCTAAATTTTCAACTGATAATGTTGATTTTAGACAGTTTTTAATAAAAAATAATACAACTTTCCTAGTAACTACACATATATCAGAATATTTAAAATGTACATCATTAATATTCAAAATATATAAAAAGGTATTACATATGTTTTCTTTATGAACGATATGTTTTATATACAAGTTGAATAAAATATACAATTTTTTTATATAATTATTAAATACTAGTTGATTGAATACGATTCATACTATTTTTTGACATATCCATACTTAATATACACTTTAGGCGCTTAGTTCGCAGATATACACGGCAGTATCATGACCAGACACTTTAGGCGCTTAGTTCGCAGATATACACGGCAGTATCACGACCCGAAACTTAGTTCGCAGATATACACGGCAGTATCACGACCCGAAACTTAGTTCGCAGATATACACGGCAGTATCACGACCCGAAACTTAGTTCACAGATATACATGGCAGTATCATGACCCGACACTTTAGGCGCTTAGTTAGCAGATATACACGGCAGTATCACGACCCGAAACTTAGTTCGCAGATATACACGTCAGTGTCACGACCCGAAACTTAGTTCGCAGATATACACGGCAGTATCACGACCCGAAACTTAGTTCGCAGATATACACGGCAGTATCACGACCCGAAACTTAGTTCGCAGATATACACGGCAGTATCACGACCCGAAACTTAGTTCGCAGATATACCCGGCAGTATCACGACCCGAAACTTAGTTCGCAGATATACACGGCAGTATCATGACCCGACACTTTAGGCGCTTAGTTCGCAGATATACACGGCAGTATCACAATAGAATACTTATTTTTTAATAGATATATTACATATCTATAATATAAATATATAATTATATATTGTATTTATGTAATGTATATATTTATTTATAAAATCACTATTTAAATATTTTTATATCTATATAATTAGATATCACAATATAAAATATAGAAATAATATATATATATATATAGTATTTGTATTTTGAATTTAATTCTGTCATTAAAAAAATACAAATAATAGGATGCTATATTACGTATCAGTGGAAAACCGGCACGTATATATATATTTGAGGATTACTATTTATTGGTTAATAATGTGCTTAGTACACTATTTTTATTTTATTTAATAAAATCATTTTTTAAATGTGCATACTTTGACACGCGATGTATGCGCGCCGATGTCATAAGGTATAGCGCGCCGGTTTCCACTGTATTCTCATATTATATATTCAGCGATTTTATGACTATTTTATAATTATTAATGATTATTAATACTTTAAATTTTCGAAATAAGAGTATATAATACATTATGAAATATTTACATATGCTATGCATACCTCATAGAGTTACGATTATAAAATAGTCTCTATAATACATAATTAATTATAAAAAATTCCAAATAATAATTTTGTGAAAATTTTTTTCATATTTATTAACATATTGTTCATCATCTAGTGGAAATCTATGGTAGGGAAAGGTATCATTTATTGAATAGTTGTCACAATTCATAATTGCACATCTGAATCCCGCTTTGATTGAGTTTGAAGACATTTTCGTGAAATTTTATGAAAAATATAGTTACTATGGATTACAATCTATAGATCCCGTAATGGAGTCACTGGGATTTTGTTGTTTACATCCATCACTTTTACATATTCGGAAAATCATGAGAGTGAGACCGCTTGGATTATAATAATAATGATTATTATCATAATAATTATGTATATATATATATATATATATATATATATATATATACAGTAAACTATAGTTACTATAATCATTATAATAATGGAATCTACCCATTCATGGCACATTATTTACACTGGTATAATTTATAAGCCAAGGTAGGCGTGGCCTATAGCGGTACCTATAGGCACATTATCAGGATAAGAGTGGTTATATATTTACTAATTGATTATATAACAATTTATTTTTTATTATAAATGTTTTAAGAAAAACTAAATTAAACTATTAAATCAATTTAATCTAATTATAAATTAATTTGTGTAATATAAAAATCAATTTATATTAAATTTAATAAATTATTAATTATAAAACTGTACATACTATATATATATATATATATATATAGTATGTATATGTATTATATATTATATGTACATTATTTATAATTTATATATACATCACATATATATATATATTTATAATTTATATATATATATAATGTATATATTTATAAATAATGTACATATAATATATTATATATATCTATTATATATTATATGTACATAATATAAATGATAAATATATATATATATATGAATCAGATAGAGTGTAAACACTCAGGAAAATACAAAAGCAAAGCTTGACTAGGTATTTTCCCACTCAACTTGATAACAGCATTACAAGAATAAAAAATAAAAAAAATATTAGTAAATTATAAAATGACAATAACTTATTTTAAAATTTCAATTTTGTATATCATTAGAACTATAATTTTGTATATATATATATATATATACTATTGTATATATTAGTAAACTTATTTGATTTGTAAATGTGATTCGTGTAAATGAAAATCGTGCTGAATAAATAAGTAAGAATATACTTGAATATTGTTATCAAGGAGAGGTCATCATTTTCAGTTAAATACAAAATAAAATATAATAAATAATAAAAGTATATATAAATAAAATAAATGTATATTAACAGAAGAAAAATATATAACACAAATGAAATAAATGCATAAAATATGTAAAAAATATAAAAATGAAAGAGAAAAAGATAAAGAAACTAAACACAATAAAAAATATAAAAAGTTAACTAATACGAAGAGGTAATAAATAATTTAATATTTGTTTTAAAAGTTTTTTTATTCATTAATTTGTGAAAAGAAGCTGGTAATGCATTCCATATCTCAGGAGCTTTGTTAGTAAGGCAAAACGATTTTCTATGTGTTCTAATTTTGGGTAAAACAATTTTTTAGATAAAGGCTTATAAATATTTGAATTTTGTGTAAAAAGATATTGTAAAATTATAGGCAAAGATTTAGTCATATATCTATTTATATATTTTAAGATATTAATCTTTATAATATCTTGAAATTTTAAAAGATTGAATTTTTTATAAATTGTATCTATATCTACATTAAAAGAAAAAAACAAATTTTGTATTACCCTATTTTGTAATATAATAATTGGTTGAATATTAGACAAAAAATGTACTACCCCAAATAGATGAACAATAATTTAGATGACTTTCAAAAATACTATGATATATTTGTATACGATTTTGTAAAGGTAGTTTATGTTTTATTTTATTTATAATAGCAATGGATCTACTTAGTTTTGATCTGATATAATTTATATGATAATTCCAGTTACATTTATCATCAATTATTATACCAAGGAACGATAAATGATTCACCTGCTCTATAATTTCATTATAAACTTTGAATTCTAGTTTCTTTTTTGATTTAGAATTTCGAATATTATAGAGCATAACTTTGGTTTTTTTTACATTTAATGTTAATTTATTACTAAATAGCCAGTGAGTTAAATTATAAAGGTCATCTTGTATATTAGTTTGCAGAATATCAAAAGATTTACTACTGAAAATTAAATTGGTATCATCTTCAAAAATTATAGGTGTAGAATATTTCAATATATTAGGCATATAATTAATATATATTAGAAAAAGTAATGGCCCTAAAACTGAACCTTGCGGAACACCAAATGATATGCGTTCCATATTTGAAATAGCCCCATTTAATTTTACATATTGTGATCTGTTTGATAAATAACTAGATAATAGAACTTTAGGTAAACCTCTGATACCAATATTATCTAATTTATTTATCAATATATTATGATCTAAAGTGTCAAAGGCCTTTTTTAGATCAATAGATAAAACTGCACAATTATTAGTATTTTCTAACTCAGCACATACTGTTTCTGATAGGTGATGTAATGCATCTTCTGTTGAATAATTTTGTCTGAACCCAAATTGATTGTCATTCAAAATTTTATATTTATTAATGAAACAAAGAAGTCTTTTTTTAAATAATTTTTCATAAATTTTTGAGAATTGAGGGAGAAGAAATATTGGCCTGAAATTATCTAATATATTTTTATTATATAATATTATATATTTATATATAATATATATATATACATATATATATATATTATATATATATATATACATTATATATATATATATATATATACATTATATGTACATTATTTATAATTTATATATACATTATATATACATGTATATATATATATATATATATATATATATATATATATATATATATATATATATTATATATATATATATTAGCGTTGTCATTCGGACCCGGACTTCGGACCCGGTTTCGGACTTTAGGTCATTGATACAGGACTGATACAGTATAATTTATGATATATCGGACTCGGACCGGAATTTAATATTTAACTCAGACTATTTCGGACTTTAAATATTAGATTCGGACTATTTCGGACTTTAAATATTAGATTCGTATTATTTCGGATTTTTATTATTGGATATCTAAAATACATTCCACTGTTTACCTTTGGGATTATATTTATTCGCGCCATTTTCAACCAACATAGCGGTTCTGTGTATGTATCCGCGACACTATTACTCAGATTAGCGTCCCTTTGTGTGAATAGGCGCCAATGTCAATCAAACTACCCCGCCATTCGTATGTATCCGTGACACTTTTAATCCACATTGCATCATTTTAAAACATTTTCATTGCACAGAAGTTTTAATAATGATTGATCATATATAATAAATATACCATTTGAGGATCATTATTGCTAATAATTAATTTTGAAATTATTATTTAAAAAAATAGCATTTTATAAATTTATTTTTTATGAAAGATCATAAATCACTACAATCCAGTACTAAAATTATAGATATTAAAACCTGATATTTTTTTCAACTATTTGATACTCACAAATATCTCCAAAACCCGAACCAGTTTACATCACTATACGATACTTATGCTGCTGTCAAACAATGCGGATACAATTATCAAACGATACTGATACTGATATTTCTGTCAAACGATACTGATACTGATACATCTGTCAAACGATACTGATACAGCTGTCGAATGATACTGATACGATACTTATACAGTTTCGAATGATACTGATACGATACTGATACAGCTGTTGAATGATACTGATACAATACTGAGACTTACTTTTTAGAAAAGTTGACAACACTAATATATATATATATCAGTGTTCATTCTAGAGCTACCCAGCTACCCAAATTGGGAAGTGCCCTAATTGTGTGGGTAGCTGCCCTAAATATATAATTATATGGATTAAGTTTAATTATTAAGTTATTATTAATTACCTACTTGTAATATCATTAATTAAAAGTGTTATATAATTACAGGAATATATTATTTAATAAATGTCAGTTTTCCAATGAATATTTATAAAATGACGATTAAATGTGTTATTATTATTATATTATTATTTAAGTATTAAAATAATGAAGAATTTAATATTTAATAAATGGCAGATTTTTAATAAATATTTGTAAAATGGCGATTAAATGTATTATTATTTAAGTATTAAAATAATGAAGAATTTTTATTTAATAAATGGAGGATTTTCAATAAATATTTATAAAATGGCGATTAAATATATTATTATTATTCTATTATTAGTTAAGTATTAAAATAATGGAGAATATGAATAATTTCTGTCATAACATTAGGATAAATTCATTATTTTTCAAATAATGGCGAATATATACTATTTGCCCTTTGTTATATCCGTTTGATATTTTATATAAACAAACAATTTAGATTCAAATATAAATTAAATATGAAATATGATAATAATCTGCTTGATCTATATTTAGAATAATCTATTTTTAGATTGGGTAGCAAATTCACTACCCAAAATGAAAATTGGGTAGCAAACTTTAAATATTGGGTAGTGAATTTGCTACCAATTTATATTTATAATAATATATGAAAATTAATTCAATAATTATTTTTATTCCAATTCTTTTTCTCCCAATATAAATCACGTGATTGTTTTATTTAAAATTTGTAATTTTTATATATTTATTCAAAATCCTATTTTAAAACGTAATATTAAAGTGATATTAGAGATATTAAAAACCATGAAAATATAAAAATAATGAAACATTTAATCAACAATATTATTAATAAGTTCACTGTTTTTTATATTCATAATAATTAAACTGTATACTTTTTAAATTTATTATAATCTAATTATTAAATTAAAAATTATTATTTTTATTATCATATTATATATTAATTATCATACTTATCCTAATTATTATTCTTATATATAATATATAATGTTTAAAATATAATGTCATAAATATCATGTATTATACTACTTATTAGTTATTATATATATTGAATTTAAAATCAAGCGGCATATGGAGTATACTGCATGTTGATACATGAGCATTACATATTTTATATTGATTTTATTATGATAAAATTGGTATCACTGGAAAGCTTATTAAATTATATAATACAATTCATATTATGTTTTTTTTAATTTGTATTTAAACAAAAGTTGTTAACAAAAATGTGCAAACAAATTATTAAATTTTAATAATCAATACAATTATAATATACATTCTAATTAATTTGTTATATTATGAAATTAAAATATCTTATATAAATTATATATAATAATGTGTACCAGTATGATATAATTATTATAATAATAATATTAATATAGATATAGGTATTTTTGTATATTTTTATCTACCTATAAGTATTTTTAAGTATTTATAAGTATGATATATTATATATCGTTAATTGTATATATATATAATATATAATTAATGAAAATAATTACTATATATATTATATATTTAGTATCTTATAATTTGTATTATATAGAAACTTATTTATTTATATATTCCTATAAATACATTTCCATGTATTATAGTATTTAATGATACAAATAACTAATCCTGTATACTTGACATAATAGTATACAGGTGTTTCTCGCGAAATATATAATTATGCTTATATTAATCATTATAATAATATGAAAGTTTAAATTATAAATATACTATTCGATTGATTAGTAATATTACCAATACATTTATATAAAAAAATAAGTAAATATATATAAGTTTGATAGAGTTACTATTACATTACTATAATAAATATATAATTATATATATGATATTACAATAATCATAATATTATAACTTATCGAGAACCAAATTACTTATATATCAAACTACTCGAACACCTAATTTAAAAAATATAACTTCTCGACTTCTAAATTTTCAATATAACATATCAACCATATAATTTCCAATATTATAAGATTTCAACTACGTAATTTTCAATATTATAACATATCGACAACATCATTTTCAATATTATAAGATCTCGACTACCTAATTTTCTATATTATAACATATCGACAACATAATTTTCAATATTATAAGATGTCGACTACCTAATTTTCAATATTATAACATATCGACAACATACATTTCAATATTATAAGATCTCGACTACCTAATTTTCAATATTATAATATCTCAACTACCTAATTTTAAATATTATAACATATCGACAACATAATTTTCAATATTATAATATCTCGACAACATAATTTTCAATATTATAAATGCTCGAAGATCAAATTTTTAATATCTGAATATCTCATGAATCAAATGTTGAGAGATTGAATATAAAAAGAATTATTTGATATAAATGTATTAGAATTACAATTTGTAAATCATTTAATTGTAAACGAATAATAAGTAATCGAATCGAATACTTATTTGCTATTTATTTACATCTCTAATTCAAAAAGCCTCCTAAGTAGCTTTTGTAAGTAACAATTGTTACAGATTTAAATTGCCTCAGGGTATAAGTGTCCATCTAATATATTATTTATCATAAATGAATGTATAAATAGATGGCGAAATTACCCATATATGTCATCCTACATTTTACTTAGTAAAATATATTTAAATGCCCTATAATAATTTTTTTTTGGTAGCTGCCCTGAAACCTAGAATTAACACTGATATATATATATATATATATATATATATACATGTATATATAATGTATATATAAATTATAAATAATGTACATATAATGTATAATACATATATACATACTATATATAGTATGTAGTACATACTATGTACAGTTTTATAATTAATAATTTTACTAATTTATTAAATTTAATATAAATTGATTTTTATATTATACAAATTCATTTATAATTAGCTTAAATTGATTTAATAGTTTAATTAATTTTTCTTTACAACATTTATAATACAAAATAAATGGTTATATAATCAATTAGTAAATATATAACCACTCTTATAGGGTGTTCACACGATGCGTGTTTTGCTTGTCGTACGAACAAATGCTGGACCGAATTCTTCAAAATCATAGATTCGGTCCAGCATTTACTCGGATTCCTATTTTTCTCGTCGTACAGCAAAAATAGAAAATATCCTATTTTTTGCTGGACCGAAATATCTTACTATCTTTGGTAATGTTTACAATATTTTATAAAAATATTATACTCAGTATAATACTGAATAATTTTTATATAATTAATCGTATTACTACAATATAAACATTAATTATATAGAATATACAAAATTAAATTATTCAAGTAAAGATATAACAAAAAGTAGTTTAATTAAAGCATAATATGCTTGAAAATAGATTTATCATAATATATTTAATATTAATTTGAATAATAATTAAATTTAAAATACTTATAATATATCATTTATGGATATAGTATTAACTTGTGAAATAGATTATTATGTAGATATATTACTAAACATTAGTATTATAAGTTAACAATTCAAATCTATTATTAAAATAATAAACGATCAGTTATTTACCGATAATATAACACTGGTGGAAATTTAAATATACCAGCGGTATTGAAAATGAATCGTCCGTTATAGAACATAACTGGTTAGTTAACGACTTATCAGCATCATATAATTTTTATATTTATTATATTTAATAATTACATAACATTATACTTATAATAAATTAGATCGATGCTTAGTATAATGATTTTAATAATATTAATAAAATTATATTCAAAATATTTTTATTAATAATATTTATTATTATTATTATACTAAGCATCGATCTACTTTATAATCTATCATCTAGTATAATATTAATATAACTTATTATTATAATTTTATATTTTAATTATAAATTATAGTATATGACTTATAAGTTTAATATATATGAGTGTTTAATAACACATTGAATAGTATTCAATGCATACTTAATATTTTGTCTATATAAACTTGATTATTATATCTAAATGATCATATACAATATACATGTACATTATATGATATATATATATATATAGTAATTCAATAAATTCTATTCTAGTAATACAAATATAGGTACAATAAGTTATTCGGTTAAACTAATTTCAATATAACATTTTTTCATACACTTAAAAATGTCATATAAATATGATATATATATACATAAACATATATTATATAATATAATAATAATAATAATAATATGATTAATATATCTATTATTAAATCTACTTTAAATATATGATATTATATATTTATATGGTAGGTGTACTTGAAATTCAAGCGATAACAAAGAAACTCTTGGAGAAAGAATCTGATGTAAGCGCTTTAAGAAAACTTGATGCTAAACTTTGAAGAATAATGTATATTATAGATAATTCTGGATTCAAACTAAATATTAACCTATAGATAATATATATTAATGTTAAAACTATATATATATATATAGAAAAAATGTCGTTCTGATAATAATTAATATACTGGATGCTTTAAAATCGTAATTTGGTATAAAATATTAATATTATATGTTTTAATAATAAATTCAATTACATTATAGTTCAATCAAATCTTATAATATATCTATAAAATTGAGATTGTTAATTAATTATTCATATTAATCAACTAATAGCAGTTTTATAGATTTAGAAATGTTTTCATATTTCATATCGGCATAATATAATAAATATAAATTAGTAAAAAAATACCATAAATAACAGGTTCTTCAATTTATCTGACTAACCCTTCTCCTAATGTATATTTAGTGTAATAAGTATTATATAATATATTAATTAAGAGCCTGGTTTATCTATGATTTATTGTAATGATACATATCACCTAAATATAAAATATAGTTTATAAAAAAATATTTATTTATACAAATAATTGATTGTTTAAACACACATAAGTGTGATATTGTAAGTAGTAATTTACCCATAGCTATAGCGTGGGGTATGGGGTAATTATACCTCTAATTTCTATGATTTTACCACAATCATCTCATTGACTGTGAGATACTTTATACCCATTGTCAACACTTCCAATACCATATCAGGAATATTTCTTACATAGGTTTTTTTTAAATGTACATAATAATAGATATTATTAAATATTATAATAATAGTGTTTCTATTTACATATGAAATGTTATATATATATATATATTCTCCACATCACTATCATCCATATAATAAGTGGTATTGCATTCATGGCAATATTATATACATATTTTAAATAATAACTGAACTTTAATATTCAGTATTTTATAGTTGTCCATGGGTTTTGTATTTACTCTAATTAAATATGACTACTTTAACTTCATATCAGAGGTTTTCTGAAGGATAAATCACAAAATATTGCTTCATGAAATGCTTCGCAAAATTGTTGTGTTCTTGGAAAATTTTCTACGATTAAATTGAATTTTATAATTCTTATATTATATATTCTTGGTTATACGCTATTACGCTTTGTCATGTTTGAAACTTGTATCCAGTTAATCCTGTATCATTATCACTATCCTCTATATATTCATATACTATTTCATCAAGTTCGCCTTCATTAAAATATCAAAGTTTACTTTAAATTATATAGCTTACTTACCATAAATTGTGATTAAAAAACTATTTAACCATGTCTTATGGCATTGCTTATGCACTAATTTATTGTACAGTTCACATATAACTAAAGATTTAATCTACTTTATGGATATATGGATAATTACTTTGAGAAGAATACTTTGTACAAAACTGTACAACTCTGTTATATAAGTAATGTTTGCATATATACAATACCATAGTAAAAATTCTTAAATTAAATAATAAATGATTATGATATAAAGTTATATTATAATATTTATATAAAATGTTTAATTATATAAAATTTATAATACACATGAGTTTATAATATACACTATATATATATATAAATATCTTAATATACACATATAATATATATATATGAAATATATAAATATATAAAAAAAATTATAATTATGTAAATAGAATTATAATTAATTTATAAACACATCAAAGGATTTTAATATTTTTAACACACTAATTAATTTTTAAATAATATTTCATTATTATAATTCCATATCATTATTCAGTGATTATATATTATATTTAATCATGTATATTACTATCTTAAAATATAATTGATCATTCTATATAATTTTATCAAACTATATTGCCAGCAGTAAATATGATCGATATATATCTTATCTCTAGTAATTTACAATATTATATATGATATGTCACTCCCATCTAAATATAGATCATAGTTACTAATTTTAATTGAAATATATATCGCAAGCAATATCGTGCAGTTAAAATATAAACCTATATATTTAGGTCATACAAATTACGATATTTTCAAGTTTGATCATACTTAGTAATTTGATTAATTAATAACATTATGTACATATATTATGTTATTCTTATTAATATTATGTTAAGTTAATATATATGTACATTATATAATATATAAATAACATTTATATACTTGGATTCACATTAAATTTACTATTTTAAAATGAACAATTCACAGCCTCATTTATTTTGATTATTATACGTCATTTATATTTCAAATTACTAAACCTATCCACATATTACGATTTTTATTGTCCTTTGTAATTCTCAATGTTTGTTTATAACTTAAATAGAATCCAAAAGTTACGAAATAATTATCAATTATTTAACTATATATAATATAAAATAAAAATTTAATAAAATATTTTTAAAATTTAAAATTCAAATATCCTAGAATTTATATTTGGGATCCTACTATGACGTCACAGTTTTATATTTCGTTTTTTGATTAAAACACATTATTTTGGTATAAATAAGTATTATTTCAAAATTTTATGAATAGAGTTCATATTTATTTATACCATATTATATTAATATGGATAATCTATTTTCTTGTTATGCATATTATGATTTAAAGATCGAGAATCGTTTTAAATAATTATTGGCCCATATAGTTCTCATTTTGCTATTTTCATACGAAATATACAGTGCAATTTCATCAGTTATTAAACATAATAAATTATTTAAATAAGTATCCATAATTATAATAAATGTAATTATAATTGATAAATTAAAATAGTATTTGAATTTGAAATTTTTGTTTATTTACGTTATTTTTTATTTCCGCTGTCAGTTATTAGTAACTACGACAATTTAAACCCGCGTCGTGTGAACACTCGTGTTTTTTAAATGCTGGACCAAAAAATGTCGGTCCAGCATTTGTTCGTACGACAAGTAAAACACGCATCGTGTGAACACCCTATTATCCTGATAATGTGCCTATAGGTACCGCTATAGGCCACGCCTACCTTGGCTTATAAATTATACCAGTGTAAATAATGTGCCATGAATGGGTAGGCATGACTATAATAGTATATATTATACATTTATATAAATCATTTACCCTTTTATTTATTTTATTTTATGTCAATAATAAAAATCTATTATTAATAATACCCATTTTAATGTAAACCAATATAATATAAACCTCTATGATAATAATGGGTTTATTTATGATGAATACACTTAATACTCAGAATTTGAGTCAATGTGTTATCATTTATCCAGGCTTAAAGCATGTCTGGATATATTATACATACATTATAAATATATATAAGTTATTATTTTATACATATCTATATATATATATATATCAGGGATTTGTCAAATACATTTTTCAAAAACATTATGTCCGGTTTAAATTAAATGATTTAAATCAACAAAATTATTAACTTATTTTAAATGCTATTAACAAATAAGGTAGTATTAATATCTACTAGTTATTGTATTATCAAGATTTAAATCAAACAAATAAGTGTTCTGAAAATGACATGTACATGTATAAAATACTATTTATATTTATATAAAATTAATATAGTACAAACCCTAATAACACCTTGGTAATTTTGACAATATCTATATATATTTCATAAAATTCAAACTCAAATTTATATCGAAGAATATATATTAGTTTTTATACATAATTAGTATTTTATTATATTATGTTATAAATATACAAGAAAATATGTTTAATATATACAAAATAAATATATATATATGGGTCACGATTAATCATATTTACTAAATATTATTTAGGTATATATTTTATTTAAATGAGATTTTTTAATAAATTAATATTGAATTTTCTTACTTTATATCTATACTTATAATTTAATTCAATTGTATTTTTTATAAACAATTCTGACATACACCAAATATAAAGTATTGAAAGAGTTAGTAGTATTCATTTTTATGACTTCATCACTTAGACATAGGATCCTATCAAGGATATCCTCAGGAAAATTGTGAACACATCTAGTGTGAATCGTAAAATATGTTTAACACACCAAACATAACATACCTTAATGCATTCAGTATACTAATCTTTTTCTCTATTTAAATATATATATATATAAATATATATAAATGTATATATATATATATATAATATACTATTGAAATTATAAATGAGTATCACACTATTATATATCTATGTAAAAAAAGTGTATTACAATATATAAAATATATACAGTGATAATAGAGATACCACATTGTAATATAGATTTGAAATTGACCATATCAGATTTTCTATTAGGATTTTATAAAATAGGGCTCACATATTTACTAGACATAATATTATACTGTACTATAATCATTGTATACAAAGTAATACATTGTATGTACTACTAATTGCAATATTATAGTTCTACATAATTACTAATAGTAAGTTATTATATAGTATACTACCTACATATATCAATTGCTCCAAAATATATCAAATAATGTCCATTGATTTATAGGTATTATGTATATGTTTATTTATGCTATTATATGATTAATACATTTTATAATCCTTATTTCTTATTACTTTATATATTGTATTTGTGTATAATATAACTAATTTTTTATATAAATCAACTGTATACGTTCTAAATATATATATTAATGGTATATTTTTGAATAATTACAAATGATATACTTTTATGAAATTTTTATAATTTTATTCTATTATTAAAAAGTACATTCATTTGAATCAAAAATGCTTAATTTACTTATTTAACATAAATTCATTTATGTTTCAAATAAATATATTATAATCTATTCTATTTATTCAATATATATATATATATATATATATACACACAAAATAATATGTTTAAATATAATTCTATTTTAAAATTGAATGAACTTATAACTTTTAGAATAATATTATTTGTATATAACCTCTTACATAATAACTATAACATTAATCTAGAAATATTTTTATTTTTAATAAAGACAAAACAAAATTTATGTTACCATTAATGAAAACCCCTGGATGAAAACTACACAATTCCAAAACAAGATTTTTGTTAAAGGTCCTACATATTATAATAATCTAATGATTAATAATTTATTAAAATTTTAAAATGTACATAATATATACAAATTAAAAAAGTATTAAAGAAATATTAGAAGTAAATAATGTACATAATTTTTTACTATTATATTATTACAATATATTTTAATATGTTGTCTTTATATTTTATAATAATTATAATAATTTTTAATATTTCTAATCATTTTTTAGTCGTTAATATTTTAAATTTTGTTATATTATACCATTTGGGTCATTTTATGTTTGATCACATTTTAATAATTTGTTTTATTATTTTATCCGCACTTTTTGTTTTATAATTGTTTTATTAGTTTATATAATTAATTGAAATATGATGAAATACGCTGAGGGACAATATTATTATTATTATTATTATAATTTTTTTTTATATATTACTCTACTATTAATATATTGAATTCTAATACACAAGTCTTATTATTATTATTGTATTACTGTCCTAAAGCTATAATATTCATATACTATGGAGGTATCAATTTAATAAACCTACTTATAGCTTTCAATGATCCTCCTTAGACACGTGTCTATAAACTGATTTCATTTATTCATTCATATATTTATATTTAGTCATATTTATAAATTTATTAATTTATTTATATTATTTATTAGTATAACCAGGAAGCGTATATAACCTAACGATATAAAAAAATTCACATATTATCACATTATTCATCAATACATTTTTGGAAATATTGTGAATGATTACATATTTTTAATGTATTTTAAAATAATAATATTATAAATAGGTGTATTAATTTAATATATAAAATGTATATTATATTAATATAAAATTATACTATTGTTTAAAAAATATTCAAAATATCATACTATAATTTATTAATAATATAGAAAATATATCTTAATTATTATTAACTATTATTTAAATAATTTCCAATTAAATTAAATATTATTTTTTTCAGAATGGATTCTTATTTCGCGAATATATTATTAGACATGAATGAACAGAGAAAAGATGGAATTAATACTGACTTTACTATTATAAACAAGGACAAAGAATTTAAGGTATTTACAATTTATATATAATATGGTAATTTATATAATATATACTAATATATAACTATATTATATATACATAGTAGAATTACGATAATTTGAAACTAATGGGACATCTTTTTATTTCACCTTAGTTAAATTTCCTAGTTAACAGATATACATTAACAAGTTATTCATTTATGTTTATTAATATTTTATAATAATACAATATTTAAAATGATATTTAATTATATTAATGAGGGGTGAGACATGGTTAGCAACATTTGAATTCACTAAGAAATTATTCTCTTATAATAATCATCAAATATAGTTTCATGTAGTATATAGTAATAATAGTAATATTAGTAATAATTCATGTATTCATAGTTGTATGTAAAACATAGTATTAATATATATATATATATATATATATATATATAGGGGCGTCTGAACGATATTTTGTATGGGGGGGGCTATTTATTTATATTTTATATTATATATCCTATTATGTATTACTAATATAATTACTAATTATATCTTATTAATATCGTATACCTTTTTAGTCTATGTTAACCCTTTAATATGCAATTAATAATATTACATTTTTATAACAATACTTAAGTAGGAATATATTATAAAATAAATAATAAACATTAAATAATTTATTATTATATAAATATAGATTTTTATTTATAAATATATCCATCTCAATTGTGTGAATTATTTTTTGATTGATATTTGCCAATACTAATGCATTTAATCGACTATCTAGCATAGTAGACCGTAACAACGTCTTTATTATTCGTAGATTACTAAATCCACCCTAACATGACACAGAACTTGAGGGGCAAACCAATAAAAGTGTGATCAAATATATTATGACGGAAAATATTTTTTGAATTTTAGGAGATTTTTCCATCAGGTATATGTTTATCCTCATCAGATGGTATTGAACTTATTGATTGATTTGAACATATGGAAATTCGATATTTCAATCGTTAATTCTTCATACATTTTTTATTAATGTTTAGTGTAGAAAATTAATAGGATTAATAAGATTAATCTAAAAAAAAACAACCTTTTTTTCATGCATTATATTATTTGTAATAATGATTCCTTTAATTTATAAGAATGTATAAGTGAAGTTTCCTTAGTATAAAAATTGGTTTTAATTATCATCATTATGGAATCAAACAACTCAATATATTTTATTCTTTAAATATTAATGATAAAGTATATTAACATATTAATTGATCATATCTAATCAAATTCTTATATTAACATAACATTAACAATGTTATATTATGTTATCTATATAAGATGTATGTCTTTTGCATTTTTATTACTATTCATCTCATAAATATTTATAATAATTTATATTATATGTCTTATTATTATTATCTAAATTAGATATAATTAGAATTAATTTTCTTTTTTTAATTTAATTAAAATAGATATATTTAAAATAAAAATAAATTATTATAATATTTTATAATAAACATTTATTATAAGCTATTTTGTATTTTATATATTATTTTTTATAAAAGTAGGATATTAACCTTGAATCAATATAAAAACTTGTATATATAAAATATAAAATACTTTTGTTTCTATATCTTCAATGAATGTGTGCAAATTATGTCTATCATTATTCAATTTAATTAGAATCATATTTACTATTATTTAATCCTTTATGTTTATTTATTATTTAGTATTATTATGATTATATATATTATAATCATATATGCTTTCAAGTATATTTTTTATAAATGTTACCTTAAATAGTATTTGTTGGTATCATGAAAGCCTTCACCTTCATATCCAAGCTTTCAAATTTGAAATATTCATATTACAAATATTTGTAATATATAATACATAATAAATTTGCAATATATTTATGGTCATTGGTAATATAATCTAATTTTTATATTATTTCAGTGCATCGATTATACCACTATATTGATCTAATGTTGTTTTAATACATGATTTTCACAGTCCATCTTATTGGGCATAATGGTTTCAATGTATTTGCTTTGTTATTATTAGTATTATATACAATCCGTAATTTGATAGTTTGTTCATATAATAATCCCAAAACATAAACCACTCTCAAGGCTTTTCTTATATTTATATTATTATCTAATGATTATACTATTAAGTTTATGCGATGAGCTCCATATTGTGTATACACAGTTAAAGGCTGTCTATTCATAATTATAGTCTTTACAACATTATATTGACCAGACATATTAGCTGCACCGTCATATGACTGTCCTCTTAATTTAGAAATAGGCAAGTTAAGATGTTAAAGTTCAGATAACATTAAATTTCTATATTTTCTAAGTTGTATCCTCAGTCATATTGCATATTCCGAATGCATATTTCTTTAATTTCTAGTTTTTATGTCAAATAACGAACCACCAAAATTTCGTGCTCACTTCCGGATATATCTTGAATTCCATCACATCAAATTGAGAAAGTCACATTAATATATTTTAATCAAATTTTAATAATTCAGATTTATATAGTTGAATAATTTCATTCTTAATATCACCATATAACAAGTATCTCTCAGAGATTCTCTTATGAATATTATCATATTTCATGGATGGGGGGGGGGGGCAAACAATATTTAGCCCCCCCCCCCCCATATGTTTGGTAACATTCTCTGGTATATTTGATATAATATAATAAACAACTCATCACCTATATTAATAAAAATAATCTTGTTAACCCGTTTCAAAGCGCTTTTCGTAAGAAACGACCGAAACAGCTCTCCTCCGTATTACTGAAACAATATTATCTACCTTAATTAGCAACATGTGTAGCCAGCTAATCCTACTTTATATATCATCAGATTTTAATACACTGGACCATAGCATATTAATCTCGCGACTTACTTTGATGTGTATATCAGGCTTAGCATTAAAATGGTTTACTTCATATCTGACTAACCGCAATATCTCTATTATAATTGACAAATATTACTAACCTCTTTCTCCACTTTACCACGGTATTCCCCAAGGATCCGTTCTAAGTCCATCCATCTTTTCTATTTATATCCGCCCTATTGCTGATCTAATTAAGAACTTTCCAAATATACACTACCATATTTTTTCTGATGATATTCAACTATTTACCTTTTTCCTAATTAAATATTCGTCTAAGACTACTGTACTTAACATATATCTACTTCTGATACTTCCTTTCCAAACTTTACTCTAAATAACATGATTATTTCTCCTTCCCATTCCTCCAAAAACATAGGATTAGTATTTTATGACACATCATTTAAGAATCACATATCATCTATTACAAAATCCTTCAACTTTCTATCACTTCAGAATTTTAAAAATACGGACATCACTTTCCAGAAAACTTACTAAAACTCTAATAAATGCTCTTGTTCTTCCCTACTGAATTTAATTCTTGCTAAAGCTACCGCTCCACTAAATTGGATTATCCGTTCCTCAATACGTTCTACTTACTGTATAACACGACTGGATCACTCTACAACAACATCTCATCAATCATCTCGTATGTGGCTACCCTTCTCCCTCAGGTGCACCTGTAATACATGCAAATTACGTATACTATCTATAATCCATAAATCAATATATTCTTTCACCCCTAGCTATATCTCTTATCTAATTAAAAAGGTACATTATTACCTTCTCTTCGTTTCCAAAATTCTCCTCTACTTATCTCCCAGAACTCTAGTAAAACTTCCCTAAATTCAAGAGCTTTTAAAAATTCCGCTTCCACCCTATGGAAACCCCTCCCTCCTACCATTCGTTCTATTATATCCCACAAAATATTTATAAATCTTACTTTTTCTTTTCTCTCTACCTCTAATCATTAAATAATCAAACTTATTCTTTTTGTCCGTGTAATATTCAACGTATATTATTATTAAATTGTTATCGTATTACTATTATCTTATTATTATTTTCTTCCCGAGCGAAGGGGTCTACATGACCCTATTTAGTGCTTAATAAAACTTATATAATCATCATCATCATAAATACTATGTGTTTTTAATAATATTAGACATATATGATATATCTTAATATATACTATAAGTATAATATAAACTCAATTTTTATTAATATATCATACTTTTAATATTTAACATTACTATATATATATATATATATATAGCTATAGCTTATTATAATGGAGAAAGCTCAAATTACCGACCCCCTCCAAATATTGACGCCCATATCGTATCTCATTAACTATAAGAGATATCAACAAATTATATTTACATAAAATATTAGTAATATAATGGTAAATATATATTCATATGAATAAGTATTTTGTTTTTCAATATATTTAATCCTACAATTGTTATTTAACAAAATTTAATATTCTGGTTTTACTTTTTAAAAATTTAAATAAATATGTTATTTAATTATTATAAATACTTTATTAATTAAAAGAAAACTTAATTCTATTCATTAATAACCAAGATTTTTTAATTATATCAACCCATATGATTTTACTCTAATCGATCGCCTAAATTACCTTACAGAACCCATGTGATTTATAATATCCAATCAAACTAGATCTGTGTTTTACTTTCAAATGTATTGTAAGTTGTGTGTATATCATTGATCAACATTAATTTTATTATTTTCAACTGATTTATATTCTATTTGTATTTTTTACCATTTTTATATTTTTGTACACAATAGGGAGTGTTTAATGTTATTTATGTATTTAAATAAATATTCATTCATATAGAATAAGTATTCATGATTTCAGTCAATTAATATATAAATATAAAATAATAATGTACACTATTAAATTAAAATTGTATATATGATATTAAAATAACAAATATTAACTTTATAATAATATAAAAATAAGTTTTTACGTAAAATATAACTATAAAATAACCACTTTTAAAATATATCACTTAAATAAATTATAATAATTAAAAAATTAATTTAATTTAATAATCTTTATAATGTAATGAATATTATATAATTTTTAAAATTATAAAGCACAAATAAATATTATTATATATATATTCAATATATATATATATATATAAATAATCAGCATTCACATGAGTAACTTTATTCATAACAACATAATGTGATAAGTTATCGTCTGTTTAAATATTTTATACATTTTTCATAATTTATTTTAAATATTTAGAATCAATTTACACAGAATAATTTTGTTTACCAATTTTACTCCTTCAAAAAATATCAACTCATTAATAATGCTTTAAATTAGTTTAAATTTTCAGAAAATTTATAATATATATATAATTACACAATATTTGCATTTTTTAATTTAATAATTAGTCAATTTTAAAATATTCATAATTTTATCGATTGTTTTTAAAATAATAATAATTTATTAGTTAAACATAATTTATATAAAACATCTTCATTCATATTATATAAAAAGTGTAAATATTATAGATCAATATAATATCTATCATTGAGTTAAATATTGAATTGAATAAAACAAAATACAGTTAATTAACTGTTTTTTATTAATACACTTTTAATAGATCACTTATTACTCTTTTTCCTATTTTCCTATACCTTATACATATTAAAAACTATTTATAGAACTTATGTCGCTACCTTAACATAGGTAGTACATACTAGGTACCTACACTTAATTCAATTATATCAAAAATTGAAAATAGTAAAATTATGTATTGCTATAATTACAGAATTTCAAATAAATATATTGAATATTGAATAAGTTATTACAAAGAGTTATTTAGGAGTTATTTAAATGGTTACCCTTAAATTGAATGATTATTAGTATGATTATTTATTATATATCGAATTTAATACGATTTATTCAGGTTTTTTTAAATCAGTCTATGATCAGATTTTTTTTAGTTTTTTTTCATATACATAATTTTTCATAATTATTGATAAATATATTAATTTCAATAATATAGTATAATTTAAAATTAGTATCAATATAATTAATAATAGTATTACATATAGATTATTACATATAGATTAAAGTCCGTTAATGGTTAAAAAAAAAGTCTGTTAATGGATTATATACTTGTTTTTTTTTGGACATGTTTCAAATATTTATTTTTTTCAGATCAGATCAAGTTTTTTTTAATTTAATTGATACTATTTGTGAAAAAATCACAAAAATTAAAAAAATTAATGAAAATGTTATTAATTTATTTCAATAGTATTTATAATATATATTATACATAATATATATATTAATTATATAGTAATGTTTATACATATACATCTATATTAATATTTATTAACACATTTATTTCAAAATTTCTGAAAATGTTCTAAATTCGACAATTTTTACAAAAATGTTCATAGTAAAATATAAAAAAATCTTATAAAACTAATTACATATTTATAATCATAGCTAAAAATTAGTCTAGAAAAAGAGTAATGAAACATAAACCTCAAAATTCATGCATGTTAAATTGTGACCTATGTTCTATAAACAATGTACAAATCTTATAAAGATTTAATTCTTATAAATACAATATTTAACATAATGATAGATATATAATAATAGATATATAGATCTATAATAATTGCATTATTATTTTATGCACAATGATAAATATTTTCTTACATAGAATATATTAAAGAAAATATGTAATATAAAATTATGTTTAACTAATAAATTATTATTTTGAATAAAAAAGATAATTAATACCAAATATATAATACATTGGTTCAATTTTCATTGATTTTAGATTTTGTATACTTTTATCAATATTTAAATTGTATATAATAATTGTAAATTGTATATAAAAATTGTATAAATATTTTTAAAACATTTTTAGATATAATAGAATATATTGTATATTTTTTTAAATAATTAACAAAATTAATAAATATTAAAAAGTTTTATAAATATTTAACATTTATAAGAACAATTTATAAAAAATGATATAAAAAAACATTTTTTTTTACTAAATATTTTTATTTTGATAATCTTAATTAATAAGATTATTACTATTCTTTCATAAGATAGTTGAACCTATTTAGAATGGTAAACAAAACTTATGTTATTAATATAATTTTCCATAGAAAAATATTTAAAATGTAAATATATATATAAAAAACACACATATATGCATATATTGAACTGCATACCATAATGTATATGTTAATTAAATAATGTTTTTAAAATACAATAACAAAATAAAACCTTAACAAAATAAAACTTTTAAAAAATAATGTTGTATATTACATATTTATATTAAATATATAATATCAATATCAATATCAATAATACAATATCATGAGTTGAAATTTCAAAATAAAATAAATAATTTTGTTTTAATTTTCAAATGTTTTTAGAGGGCCAATTTTTTTATTTTTAGGAAAAATAATGTTGATTAATAATTAATTATCTCATTTTTTCTATATACTTAACAATCTGTGAAATGTTCATCAAAATCGGATGAGGTCATGCAATGACCATTTGCTGATATCACTTGGAATGACCCTGATTTTTGTAAACAAAAAACAAACAAAATAAATAATGCTGCCCAGTAGTATCAATTTATTTGTTTTATATATGTAGATTGCACATAGATAGTTCTTTTAATGAAATAATATTGTATATAACTATAATTTTATAATGTAGCATTTAGTAAAATAAATTAAATACATTACATAATACATCACACATTACTTTTCGATTCATTGTAGATTTTACCACTATTCATCTTATTAAATTAAACACATGTGTATTATTGAATGGTCGACGCAACAACGGATTTATTTACATGGTAACAGAGGAGACTTTATAATCTATAATTATTGTTTTACTAAAAGCTCTATAACTTAAGAAATACATAAAAGTATAGTATACTCTATATAAATATTTATAATCATACATTATGGTTCGGAATCCATGGCTCATAATTACTATGTTAAATATGTATAACTAGATAATATCATGCGATTCATGCATTGTTCGGTTTTTGTATATACAATTATTGATAAATATATTAATTTAAATACTATAGTATCATTTAATATTGGTATAAATATTATTAATAATAGTATATAATATATACTATATATCATGTATATTATGTTAAGTATACCATGTATAATGTATAATGAAAAATATAATACAATTAATTATGATTTACTTCAAACAAAATTAAATTATTGATAAATATATCAATTTCAATACTAGAGTCATTTAATATTAGTTTAATGATATTATTAAGTATAGTGATATTTTATATGAAATATATTGAATTAGTATAGATCAAAGAATTGGATATAAATTGTATATCATATTATAAATACAAATTTTTATAATATTATAAATGATAAGATCAAAGAATTTACTTGTTCTAAAATTGTATATTATAATATAAATTAATATAATTATATTATTATGAATAAATTTTAAAAAATTATATATAAATATTTATTTTATATTTCATTTATCATTTTGTATCCATTTTAAATTAATAAATATAAAACTATCCAAAAGAAAAATATAATTTGAAAAGAATTTACTGAAATAACTGATAAAATCTAGAAAATATTGTAAGGCTGTAAAATGTAAAAAAATATAATATCACAGATATTTTTTAATTAAATATAATACAATTATTTTAACTAACCAATAGTATATATATTTTTCTGAGGATTGCATCGCAAAATCGTTGGTATAATACTTGTTATATATATATAATACTAAATAAGATATAATAATAATCTTAGAATTATTTATTATAATAACATTCAATACCAAATTATTTAATACATTTATAAAAAACCAATATTCTTCACAAAAAAACCAAAAACCCTGCCAAGGATAATTACATGAATATTTATCAAATATATAAAATATTATACCTCAATGGTTACTTTTTATGACCTTTATAATATTATAAATAGGATTAATAAAGTATTAATATAATTTATATGTAGACAAAATATGACTTATAATACATTATGCATTACTATAGTAATACATATATGTATAGTAATTAAAAACTTATATTTTTTAATATTCAAATTATAGTACTTTATATAAAGTGTATATTAAAAATTAAATATTAGTTTTAAATTTACATTGTTTTATTATAATGTACACAAGAGTAGAATTAGGTGAGGCAGTCGTCACCCTACGACGTAGGCCTTACTTCATACTTTATTTTATAAAATAGTCATATTGTGGATATATATATGTATTTATATAGGAGAGTATTCGAATACCGACACCATAACATTATTATTTATCGATTAAATATTACCAATTTTTATATATTAAGTAGATATATACATATAATAGCTATTTTAAAATTTAATTTAATTAAAATTTAATATATATATATATAGGAACGAATCTCCATAGTTGTATTCTAATATATTATATATATATATATATATATATATATACACATATACATATTATATATACATACACACCCAAACACATACACATATATACACACACACACACCCACACACACACATATATATATATATATATATATATATATATATATATATATATATATATATATATACACACATATACATATTATATATACATACACACCCAAACACATACACATATATACACACACACACCCACACACACACACATATATATATATATATATATATATATATATATATATTTATAAATATTTTTTAAAGGGTGTCAGTATTATGAAAATGTATGTTTCTTAGGTAAATGTTAATAACTTTGTGACAAATAATGAAAAATAAAACATTTTTCAGGTACATTATAAAATATAATTAGATCTATACTATGTATTTAAAATATCTAAATTTTTAAATGATTGAGAATCGATATTGTACTTCACAAATTTCATAAATTTAGAGTTGTAACGAAAAAATCAGTTTTTTGTTTATAATTAAAAAAATATAATTATTTAAAAAATAATGTATACTCATATAGATTAGAATTATATTGATTAACATTTATTATTTATTTTTGATTGAAATTATATTTTAGGAGATATCTAGAGTGTCGATATTACGTGCATTTCGATATTCAAGTACTCTCCCCTATATATATATATATATATATATATATACATGTTTTACTATATCAATGAATATGTAGTATAATTTTGATCCGTAGGTTTAATATATGTCACATATAAAAGTATATACATTATTTTATATTATTTATAAATAATTTATAATTTAAAAATATATTATAACAAACATATATTAATTAAAATAATGACTATTCTATCTGTAATCTAAGCAGTACTAAACACTCACACCCTGTAAAGGTTATGAAAGCCGTACTGGTGACTAATAGCGACTACTTCAAGGCGCTCTTAGGTAGCGGAATGAAGGAAACTGCAGACAACAAAGTGACGTTCGATTACGTAACCAGCAATATCGCTGACGTCATCGAATACATGTACACCAGTTGTATCGAATTAAACGTTCAGAATATTGAAGAAATTAATGAAATTTCAAGATACTTTCAAGTTAACATTGATTAAGACATTTAATTTAAGTATTTAATATATATATATATATATATATATATATATATATATTTATATATATATATATATATATATATATATATATATATATATATATATATATATATATATATATATATTGATTAATGTTATAAATGTGGTTAAGTTAGTTGGTTATAATTACTAATTATAATTATAGATAGTTATATATCTATATAATTATTATGTAAGCATTCTAAATAATTGTATTAAATAGGTAATATTAAATAATTCTAAAAACTCATACTAAATTTGTATTACAGTTGAAATTATTAATTGACAAATGTGACCGTTTTCTGTGCGACTACCTTCCCAAGTATCCTGATAGCGATTTGCTCGATATTATCTTCAAATACGACATTTCTTTGAACGTTGATAATATAATGCGCAACTTGAAGAAAAATCTCCACTTAATTTTTACTGAAAGTATAGAAAAATACGTTTTCTTGAAAATTAAATACAAAGAAATGCAAGAGTTATTGAAATTGCGTGAATTTATGGCTAAAAATGAATATTATATCATACAGGCTATAATAATGTGGATACAGTTTAATTTAGATGAGAGGGTAGGAGATGCTGAGCTATTGTTTAGTAATATTGACTGTAAGTCTTGTAGTAAAAATTTAATTTTAGAAAATAAAAATATTAATACTGGTAATTTGATATTGAATGGACTAATTCAAAAATTATATTTGAAAATATCTATAAATAGTGACATGACAATACATTTGTTGAAATTTTATAAAATAGATACATTTAATAGTTGTATTAAAATGGAAGATGAATATGTAAAAGTTGATACCGGAATTCTGTTTTCACTTTATAAAGTTGACAAAGATGGAATTTATACTATCAATGGTAACAAAAAAATACTTAGTTGTGATTTTGGCAATATAAGTAGAGTTATTTATATTCGTAACTATTTATTTTGTATTGATTTTAGATCAGGAAACATGACAAAATTTGATACCTCTACAAATGAAGTAACAAACTGTGCTTTTCCATTTAATTATACATTTAGTGACAATTATTATTCACCAACTATAAATGAAACTTCTGATGGAAATTTACTCGCTGTAGGGGGCTTAAATAAATGTAAATTATATAACATTAAGAAAGGTAATTGGACTGACTTTAAAGCTTTGCCCCATAACGTACAAAGACATGCTACTGTTATCGATGGACAAGATATTTATGTAATAGGCGGTGAGGGAACTAATAAACTATTACGCTATAGGGACGGAGAATGGCTAGAAATGCAGCCTCTATCGAATGCCCACAATTTGAATTGTGCTTTTGTATATGATAAGCACATTTATATATACGGTCGTGATACTATTCCTAAAGTATACGACATTTCCGCTGATCAGTGGACTACAATTGATACTAATGTATTCAATAGTATCAACTCATATAATAGTATTTACAGCGAATATGAGAGACTATTTTATATGAAATTCAGAGAGAAGATATATTCAATTTCACTAGAAACTGATTGTAAAACACTACTATATGAAAATGTTAACGTGAATGAGTATTGTATGGTGTTATTAGATATATGAATTTGATTTATTTTTATTTCAGTGATTTACTATATAATGTTAATATATATGTTATTTATGTTTAATATATTATTTTTTAATAAAAAGGATATCTATAATAACATTTATTTTGTTATTTCGATAATAATTATATTATATTATATTATTATTAATAAGTATTAAATATAATGACTATATTATATACCTATAGATATTATAATTATAAATGTTAAGTAATGAATAAGTAAATAAATATATTTTTAGAATGCACTTAATAATTAAATTGCTATTTTATTCCAATAACTTTTTCAAATTAAATATGAATTATTGAATTATATTGATATAAATTAGTATATACAATCTTATGAATATATATATATATATATATATATATATATATATATATATATATATATATATATATAAATGTATAATATATTGTAATTGTTATTATAATTATTTTATTAAGGGTATCCTTAGTATAAGATAAACATAGCTCCTAGGTATCCCTCCGATTATTATAGCCAATATTGGGTAAATAAATTCAATCATTCATTCATTCAATAAAGGGATATTGAAATGAGAAGATTATCTAAAATCGTTTATATTAATATGTAATATTTAGTAATGATATTATATCTAGTAACTTTCAAAAAAAAACTATCAATGAAATCAGTTTAAATATAGCATAACAATCATTTTTTATAAAAGGGGTTTCATACTAACTCTAACGAATTTATTAACTCTAATAATTAGGTGTAAAACCCTTTTACGGATAATTAAATAATATAGTTAAACTTTAACTTATACTAATTAGAGTTAATAATTGTGTTCGAGTTTGTGTGAAACCCCTTTTACAGATAAGCATTTATTTTATTTAATATATATCAATTATTCAATTATATCAACCCCTTTAACACCCTTCAACCCCTTTAACACCGTTATAAAATAAATCATAATTTATGTATTGAAGTTTATTTGTGGACATTTCAAAGGCATATTTATTTAATTCATTTAGTTTTTTTTACTTCATATATACAAATATATACATATCCACTGATAGATAAATTAGTAGAGCTATTTACATAATTTCTATTGCTATATTATAAATAAAAGATGTATATAATATCTACTATATATACTAATCTGAAGAATAATTTATATATAATTACTAATGAATAGGAATATACTACTATAGTCATTACATTTATTTAAAAAAACTATTTTCCATGGCTATTGTTATGTAATATATTAAATTATTGTATGATAATGTTATGTAATATATACAATTATATTAGTATAACTCGTAATATTGTATTATAATTTATAAATGAGTGATCTTTCTATATAACAACAAAATAGTTGAATTCATTAAATATTTGTTTAACTCAGTGGCCATATTTAAACCACATACATTGAGCACTGCTGTATCTACTTAAAGGTTATCAACATAAATTCTATAAATGGATTTCTACTTGTAATGATACGAAAAATACACATTCAAAATAGTATCTAGTCATTCATAAATTATGAATCATAATTTATTGTATAATAGAAATAAATATAAAGGTATTATATAATTAAGTATTGGCCTATATAATTAACTATGTAGGGGAGAGCGGGGCAGGTTGACCATAGGGGCAGGTTGAGACATCTCAATTATTTCTGCTATTAATAAATATCTTAATGCAATTTTTAATACATGTGTACACAATTATATTTAGCATTAGTATAACAACTCAAAAATTATTTATTTTAACTAATTAAAATATTATTTAATTATTAATATTTTATGAAAATCTCGCTAGTGGGACAGTAAGTTTAACGTTGATATTATTATATATTTTGTAATAACATAGCAGTATTAATGATATATAAATAAAGTATATTTAATATACTATATATTATAAAATAAATAATTCAAAAATGATCACTCGCAAATTAATTATATTAATTTTATATATACTAGTGATATGGGGCAGGTTGACCATAGCAAAACGGGGCAGGTTGACCATAGGGCCAATATGCCCCGTTTATCATTAAAAATATTTATGTATTAATTTATTTAATTAATTAATGACTTAATTAAATAATAATAATAATCTAATTAATTAAATATATAATTGAGTAATTATTTTAAATAATTGGTTTATATGCTGGATTAAAACATAGAGAATCTAACCTCTCTCCTAATATAACCTCTCGCCTTAAAAGTTTCATTAGTTTTGATATTAATCTTGGTGCATATACTTGTTAAATATAAATAAATAACTTTAACTATGTTTATTTGTTAAATATATCTTTAATTTTGCATTTTTTCTACCTGGCTCAACCTGCCCCAGTAGACGGGGCAGGTTGAGCCAAATTAAAAAAAAAATAAAATGTTATTATATAATTAATTATTTATCATTACACTGATTTATGAATGTTTTTAATTGATCATAAACTATATATATCTTATGAACTTTATTTTATTAAAATATATTCATAACATTATGAGATACATGTGTTTTTTATAAAAACCGGCTCAACCTGCCCCGCTCTCCCCTATTCATTTTAAATCGGATATAATCAGTTTTATAAATTGTAATATAAATTATCAATGACTAATATCTATTTGTTAAATATTACCATTTTATTAATCTAAAGTGATCGTTTTTGTATACATTGTAATAAAGGAAACTATAGTTTAGTCAAATAAATACTATTTTTTGTGTGTAAAATCTAAAAATAAAATAGCGGCAAAAACCACCTAGGTTATTTATGAGTCATATATGTGGTACACGAGTCGTCTATGTGATATATAAATAAGAAAAGAAAATACAAACCTTAACTACTGCCTCTTTTTCATCAATTTATGAAACCTATTTAATTTTGAATCTATCGAATAATCACTTTCTTATGTAAATATTTTAATTCTTTGCTTACTTTTTTTTGCTATTAATCATTTATGTTGAAAATTTGTTTCAGATTTCCAAATACATGTTTTAATATTTAATATAATGTTCTTCAATTTGTATATATATATTCTTCTGGAATACATGTTTTATTTGATTATATATAAGGGAAAGTAACCGAATACGGACACTCGGTATCTCAGAAACCATAATACTACAAACAAATTTGTTAATTAATAAAATATTCATAATTATATCAATAGTCTAAAAAAGTATTTTTTATTTTTTAATTATTCTAAATATTGCTATAAATTTATGAAAAAAAATGTCAACTTAACCTTCTCAAGAATATACAAATGTATCGATATATGTATGATATAACACTATATTTAAAAAAAATAAAGCACTCTAAAAATTATATATATAATTTCTATATTTGTTATCAAATATTCATTAAGTTATTAGCATATCTAGAGGTCATATAAGTCCCTGATACGGATACTCTAGATGTCTTAATACGGACATCCTATAACCAATCAGCGCGCAGCGTATAAATATTCTGATGTTCATAAAATCGCGTGCGTTATAATATTAATACCACCAATAAAGCTAAATCTAAAATGTTATTATTTAGATACTTAAATTGTATTTTTAATTAAAAATATAATAAAATTAATAACTAATTAAATTATAATAAATTAGTAATACAATTAATTATAAATAATGTAATTGTAATTTGTCTGATTGATTCATATATATAGTAATATATATTCAATAATATATAGTTTATCTAGTGGTATATAAGGTATCCGTATTATAAGAAGGTGTATTATATAAAGGTGTTCGTATGCGAATACGGACACCCCCGTTATCTATGGAATTAAAAGATTAAATAAAATTTTAAAATCTCAATATCTATAATCATATAATATTAATATATTGTTAAAGTGTCGTATTAGGTAAGTTTCCCCTATTTATCACTATAAACTGAAATAATAGTAAATTATTAATATTATATTTTAATACTATAGGGGAAAGTCCCCGATTACCGACCCCCTCTCCTATCTCAGTAACTATAAGATATATCAAAAAATAATATATACACGAACTGTTAGTAATTTAATGATACATATGAATAAGTATTTTGTTTTTAAAAATATGTAATCGTACAATTGTTATTTAATAAAATGTAATATTCTGTTTTTACTTTTTAAATATTTGAATAATAACTTTTTTTAAATCATTGTAAATACTTTATTATTTAAAAGAAAACTTAATACTGCACATAATATTATAGATCAATAAAATGTTTATAACTATTAAATAATTCAATTTTAATAACTATTAACCAAAATATCTTACTATAGCAACTCATATGATTTTCCTAATACCGACCCCCTAAATTACGGTTACACTTGAATCTGGCCGCCTAATAATTTTCATATTTTATGGGGCGTGTCTAACTTCTCAAAGATAATTAAATATTCAAATATTTAAATATAAATGACATTTCTGTAAATATTCAAATATTTAATATAATATTATATTATAATATTAAAACATGTAAATAAATGTAATGAGTATTCGGATATATAGAATATATACAAGTATATACTAATATATTGTATATTGCACATTTAACATATAGCATATTGTGATACGTATAGATATTATTTAAAATGTCTAAATAATCACATTTAATAAAATAAATACGGAAATATCGTATAAGAATTATTCTTCGAATAAATAAACATCTATTAAATACGCATATACACTTGAATAATAAGTTTATGATAGTATATATGTTATATATAATTATATATGATTCATTTAACTTATATTTTACGATGATGCGTATTGATATTATTTAAATGGCAAAATATTCACATTTAATCAATATAATTAAGTATATATCGTATAAGAATAAATAAACAACTATTCAATACGTATATAAACTTGAATATTCAATATATTACTATGAATTATATTTATAATACTTATATAGTAGATTATTTATTAAACTTGCCTGACAATGTATTCATTTAAATTTACTAAATATATAGTTTATATTCATAATTACACATATGGAAATATTGTTGTGTAGAGGCGCCATATTTATATGACTAATTGTTTATTTATAGGTGATGATGCGCTATCATATTAGAATAAATAAATGTAATTCTATTAAATAAAATATAATTATATGTTTATATTTCTAATACATAACTAGGTATATAGAATGTGTATAGGCATATATAATATTACATTAACATATTTATTTTAATAACTTACTACATTTATCTTTATTTATCACATATAAATAATATGTATTTATTCATAACTATATAATGTAGGTAAGCATACCTACCTAAGCATTTATAAGAAGAATTAAAATTTAATAATTAAAATAAGTTTATTAATTATAAAGTTGAATATATATAAAACAAATAAATATTAAATACACACACATTTATATATATATATATATATATATATATATATATATATATATTAAATTAAATAAAGTAATATATTACATATATAATAGGTGAATATTTAATTTTATAATTATATTATTATCACGTACAATGTACGTACAATGTTCGTCGTTGACTATAGTATACCATTTATATATATAAGTTATACTTTAATAAGTTCAGATTAATAAAGACAACAACATATACATTATCAATACAACTATCTATAGAACAAATAACTTATATTAGATCTACATATGTATATATTAATTGTATGTAAATTATAATTTATAGAACAAATATAGAAATTTTATATATATATAGTATAGAATTTAAGTTATAGAAATTTCTATTAATATATACATTGTAGAAAATGTACAGAATAATGAAGCTGACAACATATACATTATGTTTGTTTTAGTATATTTATAATAAATTCGTAGGTAAATTATATATAATGTATATATAAACTATATATATGTTATAAATAAAGATAAATGTTGTAAGTTATTAAAATAAATATGTTAATGTAATATTATATATGCCTATACACATTCTATATACCTAGTTATGTATTACAAATATAAACATATAATTATATTTTATTTAACAGAATTACATTTATTTATTCTAATATGATAGCGCATCTTCACCTATAAATAAACAATTAGTCATATAAATATGGCGCCTCTAATTCACAACAATATTTCCATATGTGTAATTATGATTGTAAACTTTATATTTAGTAAATTTAAATGAATACATTGTCAGGCAAATTTAATAAATAATCTACTATATAAGTATTATAAATATAATTCATAGTAATATATTGAATATTCAAGTTTATATACGTATTGAATAGTTGTTTATTTATTCTTATACGATATATACTTAATTATATTGATTAAATGTGAATATTTTGCCATTTAAATAATATCAATACGCATCATCGTAAAATATAAGTTAAATGAATCATATATAATTATATATAACATATATACTACCATAAACTTATTATTCAAGTGTATATGCGTATTGAATAGATTTTTATTTATTCGAAGAATAATTCTTATACGATATTTCCGTATTTATTTTATTAAATGTGATTATTTAGACATTTTAAATAATATCTATACGTATCACAATATGCTATATGTTAAATGTGCAATATACAATATATTAGTATATACTTGTATATATTCTATATATCCGAATACTCATTACATTTATTTACATGTTTTAATATTATAATATTTGAATATTTACAGAAATGTCATTTATATTTAAATATTTGAATATTTAATTATCTTTGAGAAGTTAGACACGCCCCATAAAATATGAAAATTATTAGGCGGCCAGATTCAATATCCACCTAAATTACCCTAATACCGACCCCATGTGATTTATAATATCCAATCAAAATATATCCGTATTTTACTTTAAAATATGTCGTAAGTTGTTTGTGTATCATTGATATAGATTTAGGTTTCATGATTTCAGTTGATTATATACATACTGATTAATAAATAAATATTAAATAATAATATACACTATTTTAATATAATTACTATTAAGTTTAAATTTTAATTTATAGTCATAGGGGAAAGTAACCTAATACGGACACTTTAACAATAATTGGTCTTAACATTTTATGACTCAATATTGTTATTCAAATATTACAATATACTAATATTATATGATTATAGATATTGTGTTTTTAAAATGTTATTTAATCATTTTATTAAATAGATAACGGAGGTGTCCGTATTCGGTACCCATGTCCGAATAATGACATCCTATATACCACTAGATAAACTATATAGTATTGATGAACCAATCATATAAATTACAATTATATTATTTACAATTATTTTATGAATAATTTAATATAATTTAATTAGATATTCATTTATTTATGTTTATTATTTGTGTAATCAATAATACAAGTTAAGTATCTAAATAATACTATTTGTAGATTTAGCTTCATTGGTGGTATTAATATTATAACTCGGGCAATTTGTATGAAAATCAGAATAGTTCACACGCTGAGAGTTTATTGGTTGTATACAATTGCCCTATAGGGTGTCCTTTGGACACTGTCCGTATTAAGATATATATATTCTAGTGTCCGACGGACACTTTCCGTATTAGGGATTTAAATGACCTCTAGATATATGCTTATAAGCAGTTATATATAACTTAATATTTGATAAAAAATATAGCAATTATGTATATAATGTTTAGAATTCTTTAGTTTTTAATAATGTATTGTTATATTTTATATCGATACACTTGTATATTCTTGAGAAAGTTAAAAACTGAAAACAAATCTTTCACTCTCATATGTGTAAGAAAAATATATTGTTGTATCATGAGCATGCCCATATGCATATACATAAATATGAATTTTTGAGGAGAACATATGTATATTCTATAGGTATAGGTATATATATATATATATATATATATATCTTCATTATATATAATACTATAGTAAGTATATTTGCTTTACAACCTATAGGTTGTTAATATAGATTCTGCTTATGTTAGCCATAGTAATGTTCTTTATTCATAACAGTAAGAATCGTGTTAATATATAAATGGAGTTGATATATTCTAGTTTTTGGTGTGCGTGTGTGTATGTATTTATGTGCATATGTGTGCTATACACTATATGTGCATGTATGATACGTTTGTTTATCTTTATTTAAAAACTGCAATCATCATATATAATAAATAAATAAGATTGTTTCTGTAACGTGGCAACAAACATTATTTTAATTTATAAATTGAATATCTTGTTTATTACAAGTTTAACATAAATAGAAAGAGTACTTGATTTGCGTAAAGGTTATAAATAGTTATGCATAGTTAATAATGATATATATATATATATATATATATATATATATATATATTTATAATATACATATATCATATATGTATGAATTATAAATTATAAATTATATGAACAATATTAGGATTACCTATAGGTGATGGAAGGGTATTATGGCCGATGTTTTTATTACATTACAAGAAACAAAATATATCATACTAATATTGGATATTATGATCCAATAAGTTGTATATACAATTACAATATGTTGTTCTAAATGATGGCTATCAACATTTACTCATTTAATTATTTGTATTCAAGTCATTTGATTGTTATTAAAAATCAAATGTTCCGTATAAATTGAGACAAAATACACTAGTGCGGGTATTATGGTCGATAGTTCCGAAATAGCACTAGGATCGCGTCATGTATTCAAATACGTACTATTTTTATAATTAGAAAATAAAATACATTGTATCAGATATCAAGATACACACGCACTTTTATATTAAATATAAAAATAATTAATCGTTATCCCATTTAGTTTTACTTATATTCAGCTACATATTTATTTTTTAATTAATTAGTTTAATATGTCTCACATTATTAATGCAAATGTATAATAAATGTATTTCAGTGATTTTATAAAGAATATATCTAAATATACTATTTTTATGATACGTATCATCGTACGCTTACGCATTGAAATTATCTCGATGCTGATTGGTTATTAATCGGCCACAATACCCGAGGGGATACCGTAGTTTGTAATTTTCGTTTTTTAATTTTTTTTGTAAAACATTATTTTGAGCTAATACTGATAAATAATATATTATTTATTTAAATATGAATTTTTATGGCTGAAAGATTCATATAAACATGTTAAAAGTTGTCTTTTATGAAGGTATGTATAAAATAAATATGTAAAATATTTAATTTATTTCGATTAATTATGATCAATTTGAAATACGTATCATATAATGAATGTTTTATCAATTTTCAAACTTGAAAAACTCATATTTGCTATAGATCTGTTATTGTATTATCTATAATTATTATCTTTGCATCACGTGAGTTCAAGCTCCAATCAAATCATTTGTATTTATATTAATATCAGATTAATATTTGCAGCTGTCTCTTTAATTCCGGTTTGACAAAAGTTTGTTTAATAAATTTGTTTACAATCTATTTCTTCAATTTCTTCTATTTCCACTAAGATTTTATATTTATAGTTCATTATAAATATATCATATATAATCAATATTACATATACTAGGTTTTGAGAATTGTCAGTATGGTTGGCTACTCAAAAAGGCGAAAGATGATCGAAAAATTACAAATCAACCACCAAAATAACACATGTTAGATATTAAATATATAATATTTATTATGTTATCAATTATATTATATGTATACTAATTTATTATAATGTAAGTGTATATTAAATGTGTATAATTTATTATAATGATTATAATCATCATATCGATTATAATTTTAAATTTATAAATATAAAATTATTTATTATTTATTGATTGTATCGAATTATTATTTACTAACTAGATTTCTACTAATTAATTACGTATTTTTATTAAAACTCCTAAACAATTATACTAAATAGATATCTTATAATAAATATAATACTTTTTTTATAATTATAAAATAGTATAATATAAAGTATTTGTAAATACTGTTTACCTATTATAATATTTATAAGTGATATAAATATTATGAAAATTATACCAATTCTATTGTATTTATACTAATTTATCATAATGTAAGTGTATATTAAATTTGTGATATAACTATTATGAAAATTATATCAATTATATTGTATTTATCATAATGTAAATGTATATTAAATTTGTATAGTTTATTATAATGATATAATTATCATATTGATTATAATTTATAAATATAAAATTATTTATTATTTATTGATTGAATTATTATTTACTAACTAGATTCTATTTATTAAATTTGTGATATAACTATTATGAAAATTATATCAATTATATTGTATTTATACTAATGTATCATAATGTAAATGTATATTAAATTTGTATAGTTTATTATGATATAATTATCATTGATTATAATTTATAAATATAAAATTATTTATTATTTATTGAATGAATTATTATTTACTAATTAGATTTCTACAAATTAATTGTGTATTTTTATTAAAATTCATAGACAATTATACTAAATAGATATCTTATAATAAATATAATACTTTTTTTATAATTATAAAATAGTATAATATAAAGTATTTAGTAATACTATTTACCTATTATGATATTTATAAGTGATATAAATATTATGAAAACTATAGCCACAGGTAGAAGTGTCATCTTCCACGTCTAAGAGAAGATAGAAGAATGTCCAGAAGTATCTGAAGCTCACAGCTGATACGTTGTTGTCAAGGTGTTTACTCGGGCTGACTCAGAACTGCAACGAGTCTTTACATGCTACTATATGGCACAGATGAAAAAAGGTATTTTCAATAAACATATTTACAAATTATTAATTTATATAACAAAATATCCTCCAGTCCTAATTCGACGGTCTCCACGTAGTCAAATATGCTATAAGTACAGCTGTAAACATCTACAACAACGGGGCTACAGTATCAACTCAGATGCTGTATTACCAACTAGAACTGGAGTTAGGAGATGTCCTACTTGATTACACGAAGCAGCAGGACATATTGCGGATCAAGAATGCAGAGAAAGACAAGACGGAATCAACAAAAGAAGCAAGACTCCGGCGATTACAGCTGGCCCAAGGGAGTGACTACAGTTCTGGTTCTGGTGGCTAGAAGATGTGCCTATTTTAGCCTACCATTTACAATTATTACATAAAATGTATAATTGTATTCTTTTTTCTTATTTCATTTCATAAATATCACAAATATTCATTTTATGTCAGAATAGCCTACAATAAGTAAATTTATTTATCACACAATATTTGTTATATCAAAATAGTTAATACAATATATATTCATTTTATGTCAGAATAGCCTATACAATAAGTAAATTTATTTATCACATACAATATTTGTTATATCAAAATAGTCAATACAATATATATTCATTTTATGTCAGAATAGCCTATACAATAAGTAAATTTATTTATCACACAATATTTGTTATATCAAAATAGTCAATACAATATATATTCATTTTATGTCAGAATAGCCTATACAATAAGTAAATTTATTTATCACATACAATATTTGTTATATCAAAATAGTCAATACAATATATATTCATTTTATGTCAGAATAGCCTATACAATAAGTAAATTTATTTATCACACAATATTTGTTATATCAAAATAGTCAATACAATATATATTCATTTTATCTCAGAATAGCCTATACAATAAGTATAAAAATAACTATATATATGAATATATAAATATATATATGATGACTATATATTCATCTAAACTATCATATGTATGTATTATATAAGTATATATCCAATACAATAAATATAAATTTTCATACAAAATATTATTGGTAAACTTTGAATGCGTTTTTCTCAGTATATATACATTATATATGTATATACTATATATATATATATATGTATATACTATATATATATATATATATATATATATATATATATATGCTGAATATATATATACATCTAATATATCATATGTATGTATTATACAAGTATATATCCAATACAATAAATATCTATTTTCATACAAAATTAAGAAATATTATTGGTAATCTTTGAATGTGTTTTTCTCAGTATAAATATTTTCGCCAATTACTGTTATAAACGTCAATGTTTAGAGATCGTTGTTTTAGCTACACTCATAATTTTTACTATATATTATAGATAATATATATATCTAACATGTGGTTAGAGACTTTTTTAAAATATTTATTATTACATTTTATATGGTACATTTTGTAACTTTTATACACTAAAATACCGGAAAAAATCGGTAATGAAGTTCAACCATGAATTACTCGACGAATATATATCATATTCAAAAGTTCTCACACAGAAACAGAGATATAATTCTAATTAATATAAATATATAAAAATTATTAAAATCGGTAATATATTCAATGAAGGCCGCTATTTTTAATATTAAAAAACATCCTATCTAATTGCATGTAAACGCCGAAATTGCGGGCGTTCTTCGGTATCCCCTTAAATATAAAAATAATTAATCGTTATCCCATTTAGTTTTACTTATATTCAGCTACATATTTATTTTTTAATTAATTAGTTTAATATGTATCACATTATTAATGCAAATGTATAATAAATGTATTTCAGTGATTTTATAAAGAATATATCTAAATATACTATTTTTATGATACGTATCATCGTACGCTTACGCATTGAAATTATCTCGATGCTGATTGGTTATTAATCGGCCACAATACCCACCACGCATCGGCCACAATAGCCGCCTCGCAATCGTTGGTTTAAATAACAGATTACTATGTCATTATGTTATTATTGAATATTGTTATAAATGTAATCTGATATATTATTTATTACCTTAACTGAATATATTAAAAATACATAATGTTATTCAATAACTTTCCTATAAAATAAGATAAACCTTACGTTTTTTTTCGATAAAAATTACGATTATTTGATTTTGTTCTCTAATCGAAAATCAATAATTAATATTGATATAAATAAAAAATGATGTACACTATCATTCTTAGAATTCAATTATCTACATTTTTCGTATATATCATTTGTTGATAACTATAATAGTTCTAGAAATATCGTTATCGGCCACAATACCTGCATCGGCCACAATACCCTTCTCTCCCCTACATATATTCGGACGTCTGCTCGTTATATCTGAAAGATTAATATTTGTACTACAAAATAGTTATTTTGTATTGGTATTTTTAATTATATTATGGTGATTTTAGAGATATCAAGAGATCTTTATTTGTAAAATAAAAATACATTCATATTTTTATATTTGTATTTTATGTAATAAAACTTATTTATTAATATTCGGTTTGAATGGAATGTGTTTTTCGTTTTTTGTTTTTCGATCTATAGGTGCAACCAATGCAAATTATAATAAGTAGCTATAGCTACATATATATATAAATGTAAAACAATATTAATTATGTATGATGTTTTAAATAGTAAATCAACATCTCCATATAAATCTATATTTTTTCTTAAAAAAAATAACTATAGTCAAAGAAGTCAATATAAATTTATAATACCATCATATAGGTTACAAATAAAATATTTTAGTATATTTTATAACGCACCTATATTATGGAATAATTTAGAAAATTCTTTTAAAACTTATATATCGAAATCAGTATTAAAACGGAATTTGAAAAAACCATATATAAATCACTATCTAAAATAAAATTGTATGTATACATCTATAGATTAATTGAAATTTTTGAATAGACATATTTACTAATGATAACTAATGATAACCTTTTGACTAAGTATACATATTTAACTAATGATAACTCTTTGACATAGGATACATATTTAACTAATGATAATTATTAATAAATGAGAACTATTAAACTAATGATATTTAGAATTTACATAAATATATTTTTAAATATATAAAAAAAACCATAAAATAAAATATTATTTTTTAACCTTTAACTTATGTGTATTTTTAATATTTTATTTTTTAATTTAAATTTTCTTGAGGTCTATATAATTAATCTGAAATTGTAAGTTATTATTTTTGTGTATTGTATTATTATTGTATATTAGGTGTAATTGTACGTGTATAGCTTTGTATTGTGTTTTTTACGTTTTGTTTAAATACCTAATTATTTTGTTTTAATTTTGATTATATTTTAATTATTTTATTTATTTATCTTATCTCAAATTTTATTTACATGATGTATGGCATTATGGGGAGTTTTTTAAAAATATTTATATAGTTTAACAATTTAAAAAAGTAATCTATATGAATATACATTTATAGTAACATTTTAACTATTTTATATTGTGTTTTTTTTGGTGACGGAGTGTCTGATGTTTTTGTAATTGTGTGGTATGGTACGTGTCGGGGGAAGGGATATACTTTTACTGAGAGGAAATTATTGCCAGTGTTCTTATTATTGGCACAAATAGGTTCCCTAAGGCATTGGACCTGACGAACCCATACCCCTGAAGTTGATACACCATATATCCTCATTAGTTTCAATTACTGTTGGCTACTCTGGTTATAATTTTAATGATTAAATATATCGTATTTTTATAAGTGTATTATTCTAATAGATTACTAAATAATTAAATTTTATTTATAATTTGTTTTTTTTAACATATTTTTGTATATATTTTGAGTATATATTTTATATACATAAATATTTCTTTTACTAACTTTAACTCTTAATATTTTATTTATTTTTATTTTACTTTTACTATAATTTTCTCCTCATAATTGTCCTACAGGAAAGTGAAATAGGTAAACGACTAGATAAGCATAGCGCTTCTTCGTTTACCATGGTCATACCTATATTCTGATTATTATTATTATTATAACTATACTATTTAGACTAATACTTAATATGTTTTCGCAAAAATAAATAAAAAATTACAGATTATATTTTGTAGATATTTAATTAAAATATAGGTAAACCTATATTTGTAAAGGAAAATCAATACTAATATTTATATATTTTAAATTATTAATTATTAATATGTTTTAATAGAGTACATATATATATATATATATATATATATATATATATATTCTTATTATATATACTTGTTCAATACAAATTATACATTTGTATACTTAGTTGAAATATATCATAGTATATGATATATATAATTTTATTCAAAAATTGCAATATATTAATATTATATGATTACATATATTATTATGATTCCATGTATAACGGGGGTATCCGTATTCGGTACCCATTTCCGAATACGGACACCCTGTGTTAATAATTACACCCTTTAAGGGAAAGTAACCGAATACGGACAGTGCTCGAATACACACTAAGTATCTCAAAAACCATAAATCCTACAAAAAAAGTGTAATGAATAAAATATTCATAATAATATAAATAGTCTACAATTTTTTTATTTTTTAATTATTCAAAATATTTCTGATATATCCAATAAATTAAATTACGTTTTTAAATTTATGGAAAAAAATGTCAACTTAAAACCTTCGCAAGAATATACAAATGTATCGATATAAAATATAACAATATATTATTAAAAATAAAGCATTCTAAAAATTATATATATAATTTCTATATGTGTTATCAAATATTCATTAAGTTATAAGCATATATCTAGAGGTCATATAAGTCCCTAATACGGACACTCTATAGATGTCTTAATACGGACACCCTTAAACTAATCAGCGCGCAGCGTATGAACTATTCTGAATTTCATAATAATCGCTTGCGTTATAATAATAATACCACCAATAAAGCTAAATCTAAAATTGTTATTATTTAGATACTTAAATTGTATTATTAATTAAAAAAAAATAAAAATAAAATAAATTATTAAATTACTAATTAAATTATTCATAAATTATTCATAAATTTAATTATAAATAATGTAATTGTAATTTATCTGATTTGTTCATCAATAATATATAGTTTATCTAGTGGTATATAGAGTGTCCGTATTATAACACAGGGTGTCCATATTCGGACATGGGTACCGAATATGGATACCCCCGTTATCTATGGGATTAAAAGATTAAATAAAATTTTAAAATCTCAATAATATCTATAATCATATAAATTAATATATTGTAATTTTTGAATAAAAATAATGAGTCATCAAATGTTAAGACCATTTATTGTTAAAGTGTCCGTATTAGGTTACTCACCTAAAAAATTTTTTGTAGGATTTATGGTTTCTGAGATACCGAGAGTATCCGTATTCGGTTACTTTCCTCTACTTATATCATTAACATATGTACTCTTATATGCACTAATATAATTAATATAAATATTAATACATTATTTAGATATATATATATACATATAAATATATATATATATATATATATATATATATATAATATATTATTTAAATTTTAATAATGAATAATTTTATATTTATTGAAATATACGATGACATTATATATATATATATATGTGTGTGTATGTCTGTGTATTTGTGTGTGTAATATTACAATTGTGGAATATATAACGATATATCGATATATAACGATCGTTATGCGATATATATAACGATATATCGATATATCGTTATCGTTGCAGTATACTGCATATTGCTAACATAATTCAATGATCCGAATAATTATAGTGTGACTAAATGTAACCATGGTTACCTGCAGGTCTGCATGATTCTCTCATTATTTAATCTGTTTAATATAAATGATTATTTTGTACAAAAAAAATAATAATAATAATAAATAAATAAATTGTAACTCGATATAAGGTCTGAAATAACCCACTTTAAAGAATAGCTGTTATTTATTATATATATATATGTAAATTATATTCATATTAATTTATTTAAATATATTGTAACTTATTTTATATGTTTAATATTTATATTTATTTTAGCAATACTTATAATTTAGTAGTTATTTAGTAGTAGGGGAGGGTGGGGTTGTATGACCATGTTTTTGTATAAAGTGCTATCGGTAAATTGGTGGTAAATAAAATGTTCTTAATTATTTAAATTGTATTGGATACTATATGATATTAGTTAACTAATATATCACTTTTAGATATAAATAATACTTATAAGGTTTCATAATTACAATTAATAAAAAAAAATAAAAAAGTTCATTCAACACCAAAGGCGGGGTTGAATGAACATGGCCTGTTTTACTTCTTTAATTGCTCTTGTAATGATAGTTTCATCACGTATTCTATCAGTTTGTTGAGTATAGTTTCTCATTTTTGATTCCTAGAAATAATATTTAAATAATTATTAATAATTAGTAATTGACCCTCATTACAATTAATTTAATTAATTATATTGATATATAATTAATTATATTATTTTTATTTAATCATTACTTATTTATATTCGGATCATTGAATATATATTATAATATTATAATAATATTAATATTATAATATTATAATATTATGTTATAAATATTAACATATGATATTTGTTTGATTGGACAATGTTCATATAACCCCATTTTTATTGGGTCACTCAACCCCATATCAAATTTTATTATTAATTGATAAAATTTAAATATTTTATTTAAAATTTAAAATATATTTTTATATTAATATTAAGTTAATTATATATTAAAATCATATATATAATATGTAAATTATCAAATAATTATTATAGAAGTTATAACATATATAACCTTGCCTGGAATTTTTACTTTTGAGCGTATTCGGCATTTTTAACAGTGTACTGTTACGCCGTACACTGTTAAAAATAAGGGTACGCTAGAAGTCACAAATGGGTACAGCCTTTGTCCCTATTGTAGTACGCTTATGGGTACCCTAGAAATCGCTTTTGTGGAGTGTAGCGTACCCTTTACGGTACGCATTAAACGGTATATTGTGTACCCTTTACGGTACGCATTAAACGGCATACAACGTACCCATTTCGGTAAAACAATTATTTCGTTAATATATTATAGTATACCAGTAGTAATCAGTATTCCTGTATGAAATTCTATTCACTAATACATTACTTTATTCTAATATGAGAGGATAGTATCAAAGCAACTAACTAAGTATATAACGACTCATAACATTCCTTACATATACCAAAGTGCATATCTTCCTTTAAATTCTACTGAAACTGCACTGACATACAAGCCCTAGCCGAGAAGAGACTTTAATTAAAGTATCTGATATTATTATATTAATACATATTTCCTTTTCATGGTTGTATTATTTTACAATATATGTTATATCTATATCAAATAACCATATATAATCTATAGTATAACATGATATGAGGGTATCTTAATTATAGAAATATCCAAATTATAATTTAAATGAGCCATTCAATAGTATTCACATTACATGATAATTTTGATATCATATCAATGATATGCTTGTATTTTACATTCAAATATTAATTTAATTTTTAATACATTACTATTATTATTAATACATTACTAATATATATATATATAATTATAAGCATCAGTTTAATATTATTAAAACTAAATTGAATCTACATTTTCATTATTATATTATTAGATTCTTATAAGTACAATATATAATTATAATACACAATATTGTGTATTATTATATTATAGCTTTCAAATATTGAATGTTTTAAATAATATAATGCCTACCATATTTTAAACTATTGTTAGATATTTATTTCATTTTACAATACATTTTATAGGATTTATTACATATGTACTTCATATAATTTGCTTGTAATAATGTATTGATACATCTTAATTATATTGTAGAAATTTATATGTAAGATACATATTATTAAAGCCCTATCACAGTGTACACACTGATAAAACATTTACTAGATGTTTTCAAAATACAATGTATAGTTATAGATATATGAAAATATATGTATATTCAGAATACTTCACAATAGAACTATTATCTGAATTGAGTTACTTTTTTTTGTATAGTATACAGATTATATAGTACAACAGTATTACAATAGAACATTCATAATATATATATATATATATATATATATATATATATATATATATGTATTTATACATATATCTAATAATATATATAGTTTTTTTAAATTATTATTTATAAATCAACTTATGAAACTATGAAATATTATTTTTATAATATTCTATTGTAATGATATCCATATAAATATATTTTCTATAAATTAATACAAATTATAAAAAAATATCAAATAGATTTTCCTATAGAACAATGAATGCACCTAGATTGAAAATATGTATCACAGAGTAATATGCATTTAAAATTGTATAGCATATTTGTAATAATTATTTCTTAACTTTTATAAGCTTATTTATTATCTATCACATTACATTTATAAATGATTATAATGATGTTATAATATATAATAGTATCTATATAATAATATACTATAATAAATATTACTATATTCATATTATATAAAAATTAAGGCTTGATTGTACTGGTATCAAAATAAATTAATTTATCATTTTTTTTTTTATGATTGAATTCGAATATTTAATATATTAACTATTAGATTTTAAAATTTTGAATGAAAATATTACGTATAAGTGTTAAAAAAAGCGTTTTAAAACACGTACTTTAAAAATTTCAATGAAAAATAGCTTTAAAACAAAACTTTAAAGTTGATTATCTCAGAATAATTTTTTTTTTGTTCAAATTCCTACTACTTTGTAAATAATTAACCGATTTCAATAATTTTTTCAGAGAATGTATATTATATACCAATACATAATAATTACTATACACATTTTTTTTTAAATTAAAAAAAAATATAAAAAAAATGACTAAAAAAAATTAAATAAATTAAAAAAATGTTAACCAAAAATGATTTGACTATCCCCAAAAAAATTTGAAATTTTGTATAGTAATTTTTGTAGTTCCATATTTACTAAATAAGTTACAATTTATTTTAGGTCGATCCATTAATTATTGAATGAGAAGTAGGCTTTAGCATTAGGGCATTTTTCCCTATTCTTATACATTAGACAGCCCATACCAGTACATAGCCTTAAAAATGTTTCTACTTTTTTAAATATAGTAGGGTCATAAAAATATATTTTTATGTGATTTATATATATTTTTGGATGCACATTTTTAGATACTAAATTACATAAGTAAATGATAGTTTTATGGAATAATATTTATTTTTAATTTATATGATATTTAACCATCTATATACTGTGACTGGGATGCAATTAACAAAACTATTAATTGTATACATATTAACTAAAATAGATACTCATAGATAAAAAATATATAAGTATAAAAATAATATACTCAATTAAAATAATAATTAAATAATTAAATAATAATTAAAGTTTAATCGTGAATTAAAATGTATATAATATAATAATTATAATTTATGTCATTTAATTTATATTTAAGCAATAAACCTTCATTAAAAAACAAGGTAAGCTTAATTAATTATGTATATAATAAAACAAAGGTTTAAAATGATAGTATACATAACATATAAATGATGGTTTATGATTTATTACAATAAAATATTAAACAAATAGTTTATACATAATAACATTATCTGGGCATTTATCAATAATGGCATTCTATATACAACCCAGTAAACAAAGGTGAAAGAAATCATGTTTTTAAAATAACTTGTAAAACAGACTAACCAAATTCATTTAAAAACATATTTGGTTTTATATATTAATTTTTCTTTCTTTTCTCTCTTGATTAGTATTATATATTGACCAATAATATCTCCAATAACTGCATTACTGTGTTCTTTTGAACATTAAACATTATGAACAGATTCTGTAAAAATTAAATAATAGTTATATTGAAAATAAATATCTACTAAATAAACTATTGAATATAGTAACTATATTATAGTTAGGTTGCTCGAGGCTTAAGCTGCGACCACACAATAAAATACAGCCATATATCGGTCCGAATTTTATAACCATATATTGCCGAACATAAATATAGGGCAGTTCTGGTGTGATCGGCTATAATTATATGTGATATTGGGCATTAAAAATAGACCAATGTTCTACAAAAGTTAGCAATATGGTATGTTATTTTATAAATGAAAGTAAATATAAGTATATGTTATATATATATAATATATTTAAATTCTATATAATTATATTACTAGGAACATGCCAAAATAAATGATGCATAATATATTTTAATCTAGGTGAATTGACCAATACAATTCGCGTTTAAAAAACCTGGTTAAGATCGAGGAGCATGTTTAAACATAAGCATGATATATTTCATTGGTGTTATTATTATAAAATTGATATCATTGTAAAGCTTATTAAATTATATAATGCAATTCATATTTATGTTTTTTTAAATTGTTATCAATATAAAAGTTATGATCAAAAATATGCAACAAATATTAACGATTTATTATGTACATGGTCAAAATCTTCGCGATTTTAACGCCTACAAAATTGTTTATTCGAATTAGTGAATTTACAATAGTGTATGATTGTTTGTACAAAATTAATATTTTTAGTTTAAGTTATTTTCACTTGTTTGGCTTGGTTTGGTCAGGTTTAGTTTAAATATTGCTAGTTTTTTTTAGCTGCATTATATCCCGAGTGAGCCAATAAAACACACACATATATATATATATATATATATATATATATATATATATATATATATGGCAATGATAAGCCGTTGCATGTATGATAGTCTATACATAGATATGCCCTAATTATAATGGTCAATCATAAGCTATTGTAAAACCACTAATTCGAATAAACAAGTTTGCGGGCGTTCAAATCACGCATTAATCGCGAAGCTTTTGACCATAATCAGATTTATCAATTAAATTAATTTAATTATTAAATTAAATTAAAAACAGTATGCATTGAATGAGAAAAATATGCATACAGTGATTAAATGTGTGACATATTTTGACAATAATTTTAGTTTAAATACACATTTGTAAAAACTAAAATATAAATTGTATTATGCATCATAGTTTATAATTTAAAAAGCTTAGGGATTTTTAAATAAAGCTTACTTTAGAAAACTTTGAAAATTTTAAATTGCCTTGTATAAATAGTCATGTACCATATATCAAATTAACCGATGTTAATATGGAAAGTTACGAATACAATACTCTATTTATATTCAAATACATTTTATATAAACATTTAATAATCATATTTAAATTAATATATATATATATATTCCTACGTAATATTAAATAATTATCTCCCATGAATATCGCACATTGACGAATAGTATATAAATATAGTATTATTTTATCAATAATTATGTAACATTAACTATTGTATTCATGTTATTTAATATATAAATATAAACTATATAGAATGATAAATTTACAAATATTATATTTAATATACGTATATTTAAAAGTAGACTATTTACCTGTCATTTTGTTCCGATAATTTTTGTAAAGGTAGGTAAATAAATAATAATCTTTGATTTAATATACAATAGCTTTTAAAATGATACCATTTTAGAATGCTTTTCATTTAATAAAAACGTAACATTCATTATAAATTATAATTTATAATTAATACATAATTGATTATGTATGTAATGATTTATAATGATGAATGATAATATATTATGTTGTATCATAGATTACAAGTAAAATATCGTAAATATATATGAAATATTAAATTAATATATATATATATATATATATATATATATATATGTATATATATATATATATATATATATATAAATAATATGATCATTTAAAATCTATGAACATTAATTTTTAATCAAATTAATATAATATAAATAATTGCATATATTATTAAAATACACTATAAAAGAGTATATATAATACTTGAGATTATTAGTGATATACCTTACCCTACATGTAGAGTTTGTCCGGCAGTTTTAGACTATCTTCCTCTAACCATATCTATATTTCATCGACTTTTTTATATCGTATACATCACATAGTGTACCATCCATAAGTTGGTCCTGCGAGATCGTCCTTTTTTCCAACAGTGCCCAGAAAAATAGCATGTAGAATTCGAGTGTAATTTCTTGTATTATTTTAAGTATTTTTCAATCTCTTTTGTTAGATTACAGCTAACATAATCGACTCACACTTAATCTTAAAATGTTTCTTTTCATTTTATCATGTAGTCTTGATCTAAATATGATTTTATCTCATTTAAGACTTCTCAGATGTTAACTAATCTGATATTTATATATGTTTCTGTTGACTGAATGTAGCTTCCAAGATACTTAAAATCAGAAACCTCTTTAATATTATTACCGTTTAGGTTTATGATAACTTTTCCTTGATTTATATATCCTACTGATGAATTCCATCTTTCCAGTATTTATAGCCCAATTTATTTTACATTATGTTACATTTTATGTACAATCCAGCAAACAGTAATAGCCTCATAATAGTAACATAATATCATATCTAATAGCCTCAAATGTTTACATTGTGCCCTTATACTGCTATTAGGTTGCCTATGTTGCCATTAAATGTCTATTATGCTGCAATTAATTATAAAGTATATTGTGTTATGTTATACCTGTGTTAATGTAATATGGTTAGGTATGTGTGTGTATCCCGCAGCTTTCGCGGATAGTATCAATAGGCAAGGGGTCCAGTATCAAAGTTTATTAGAAACAACAATGTATAAAGCGAGCGATACGTTATATATACTATTGGTGGGCGGGGCTTCGTGGGAAGCGCTCAGCCAATAGGGAGTCATGCACAGTGTCACGGTCTACGGATTGCATTGCGGAATGCCTATTTGCCTATTCGTATGTTCGTGTCTTGTATTTAGGATGCACGTTATATAATAGTGATATCTAAACGGAATATCTATATACGTATATGCGTACATACGCAGATATATATGTATATGAAAATACATGCATATACATATGTATCTATATAAGTTATAGTAACATATCGATATGTATATCTGTACACATGTAGATATATATATATAAGTATATATATAGTCATAGTACAGTGGATATATATATATACGAATACATGGATATGTGTCGACATATAACATATTGTGCTGTTATTATGTTGCTATTCTAGTATAAAAGTAGAATAATAGCATGACAAATTAATAGAAGCATAATAGCACAATGTGTACATTTGAGGCTATTATATATACTATTATGTTGCTATTATGAGGCTATTACTGTTTGCTGGGAAGTATTATTAATTCGTTGGTTTTATAAGTTACTATAACTAGTTCATCCGCATAGTCAACATTTATAATTTATCATCTAAAATGTATTCAAAACATAGTTAAGACAATTTATGAACAGAAAAGGGGTTAGTGTATCACATTGAAAAACTCCAATAGATATTTTTATAAATTCAGTATCTCCATCATCAGTTCTCACAATAGATTTAGTTAGTTTGTATGTTATTATAATCTCATCTGGTATACCATATATGGTGCGTATATGCATTATATCTCTACCATCTTTCCTCGATGTATGGAATCGAAAGCTTTGGAGAAATCGATAAAAAGGTAGTAGCTGTTAAAGTAATGCCACGTAGTTCCCAGCAAATAGTAATAACCGCATAATAGCAGCATAACAGCATATGTAATAGCCTCAAATGTTTACATTGTGATATTATGCTGCTATTGTGCTGCTATTATGCTGCTATTAAATGTCTATTATGCTGATATTAATTTGTCATGCTATTTTGCTGCTGTTATGCTGCTATTTAAAGTATATTATGCTAATATTATGCTGCTATTAATTTAAAAGTATATTATGCTGCTATTATGCTGCTATTCTAATAACAGCAGCATAATAGCAGCATAATATACTTTTAAAATTAATAGCAGCATAATATTGGTTCAGTAAACACAATGATAAAAATATTGGAATAAAATGCCAACTTTTTTGTGATGCATAAAATGCGGAAGTTTGTTCATGTTGAAGATGTGTATAAAATGCCATCTTTTGAACAGCATTTTATTCCGTCATTTTTGTGCAGCATTTTATTCCTACACTTATAAACAGCATATTATTCCATTATTTTTGTGCTGCATTTTATACCACTACTTTTAAACAGCATTTTATTCCACTATTTGTATACTGCATTTTATTCTGTTATTTGTATACTGCATTTTATTCTGTTATTTTTAGATTGCATTTTATTCCATTATTTTTATGCTGCATTTTATTCCATTATTTTTGTACTGAATTATATTCTATTATTTTTACTTATTTTTACTTAATTTTATATTCTATTACTATTTTTTGTACTTGTTGCATACTGCATTTTATTCCATTATTTTTATGCTGCATTTTATTCCATTATTCCTATATTGATATGATTAATATATGCATTATATTCTATTATTTTTACTTAATTTGATATTCTATTACTATTTGTTTACTTGTTTAGACTGCATTTTATTCCATTACTATTATACAATATGCTATACAATTTTATTTATATATAAATAATAAATAAAAGTAATGAATATATTATATTTATTAAAAACTAATTAACTAATTAACTATAAAACTAATTTTAACTAATAAACTAATAAACTATTTTTTGTTTTGATTGTTTCTTAGATAAACATCTATTACGTGTTCCGTTTCCTTTTCCATGAATGAAGGATGTAGTTCACTCATTATATCTGAAATAATAAATTACAATTAGTATAAATAGAAATGTTTAAATAATATTAGCATTGTTAAGACAATATTATAAATATTTGTATCCTTATAAACTGTCAACCGTATATATATATATATATATATATATATGTTTACAAGTATATAAGTATAATACATATTTACATTAAAACATAAATTACAGATACTATATATCCTTAGAGATATATCCCAGAGTTAACCCTTAAGTACTCCAATAATAATGTATTAATATAATAATATAATACAATAATATTATAATTACAATCATATTATGTAACAGATGTGGTACATAATATACATATATGTTGTAATATATAAACACATACACACACAAACACATATACACAAACACAGATGTATACATATATACATACACATTATATTTATTAAATATTATTTGTATCCTTAACTGTATTAAAATTAATTAATAAATGTTATTGTATACCCTTAAATGTATTAAAATTAATTAATAAATGATATTATATATATATATATATATTATAACATTATTTGTTAAATATATAATGTTAAACATATCTGTGTGACTATATAAATAGGTCATATGACTCATACATCATATTATGCTAAGTATATTATATAATACTACTGCATTTAATTAATGTATATGAATGTAATGTACTATGGTTCTATGTAATGTAATGTACTGTCATTTCGTATGGTAATAAATGTATAGGCTAACATGAATAAGTATGAATTCATATTTCCTACATAGTTATGACAATCACTTAACCCTGTGAGTCCCAGCAGTTTTTAATATATTATATAAATCTGGACAAAAAGGCACTTAATTATTATTTGTAATATTATACTTAATATATTAGAATAATTATAATTAATTTTTACTTCAAAACAGTATAATATTTCAATTAATAAATACACAATAAAATATTATAATATACATATAGATTCTTATAAATAAAATATTTATAACATTATACTTAATAATAAACTGGACAAATATTAAATATTTATAATTAATGTATTTATTTAGTTACATTTAATAAAGTATTTTAATAATAAATGTTATATAATGTTGTATTTTAACATAATACTCAAAATCTAAAATATAAATATATATTAAAAAAAAGCCTATCACTTGTATTGGATATTATTACATATATAATCATTTTTATTAATATAATTCAAATAATGAATTTTTTTTTACATTCATTTATAATCATCAAAATAAAAATTATTAAATTATATAAATGATGTGCATTATATTATTAGAGATGCATGGGATTCACAGGGTTAAAATATAATATTGATAACCGCCCACACCATTGTGTATTGTGTCCATTCACATTGTGTTAATAAAATGTATTGTTTTAAAGTATAACATAACTATTAAATATATAATGACTAAATAACAATGTGAATAAAATGTATAAAAAAAATAAATGGTATAAATAATATATATCAATATATATAGATATATAGATATATAGATATATATATATATATATATATAAAAATATATTGAATTTTGTTGAGTGTTTTATATTATATATCTTATATATAATATGTGTGCATATATGTATTATTTATATTTATCTATATGTAAACATATATATTTAAGTAAGATATGGGAGGCCATTTATAATAATATTAGCCGGTATCATTAATTTTATTAGATACTATTTAAATAATATTTATATACATTTACCCCTATGTTACATCTAAATGTACTTCTATATAGCTAATTGAATATAAATATATAATTAACTAATTTTAATATATTATACCACTAATACCACTAACGTAGAAGAAGACGGTATGTCGTTGTCTTATTAAATGACAGTTTTTGCGATTTTCCAGCTCTTGTATAATTCCTATAAACTTCTGGGGAACATATCCTATTAAGAATTCTCGTGATGGTTTTGGAAGTACTTGACTGTTTCAATTTGCTTAAGTTGTTATACTACAAATAGGTGTATTATTAACATTATAGTTACTAATTTAAATATTTTAATTATAAATGATAGTAAATATATAATTATACATATAAATCACACAGATATGGAATTAATAATACAATAAATAAACACACTTTTATTTGTTTTTAAAATTCGAAAATTGATAGTATAATCAGTTTTTAATTAATTATGTTACACATGTTATATTTATGACATGTCAAATTAATTCCTAAATTAATTTTATTATTTATCTATGTGATGTTTTTAAAATGATCGTTTTATAAGAAATAATTCTCATAGAAACATAATGTTAACATCATTTTAATCACAATATTTTGTATAAGTCACATATAATATAAAAAAATAAAGTTACAATTTTATTTTTTACATAATTTGAATAGTCACCAGTGCCCTTAATGAATAAAAGTGGATTAGTGTATACAATTTTGATATAAAAAAAATAACAACATTTCCCGCATCTTACTATTAATTAGTGTATATACTATCATATGATATTCACATACATATTCATAATATGAACATCTTATATATATATAATTATATATCTATTATTCTGCATTACAGTAGAATTAATTAACTATCATGTCATGTAAGTGACAGTTTTTGCATAGAAAAATATAAAATATTAAAATCTAAATAACAAACTATAATGTATGTATATTTAATAAATAATGATGAATGATAAATAAGGTCATGATTTATCAAATATAACTTGATAATTTGTATTATTTACATATTAAATTTGTGTACAGTCCTTGAAATATACATGACATTTATAATACATTTATATTTAAACAAACCATCAAATTAAAGAATGTTTCCTCATTCTTAAGCTTATTATCAAAGTCTTTAAACTCTTCCAAGAGAAGATTTGTTTTAAAGTAATAATTTGTATCCGTATTAGCACCATTTTCTATTGAATCGATTCGTTTATTCATCTCTTTTTGACCATCTAATAGCTCTTCTATTTTCACTGCCATTCTTTTGTTTAAATTAATAAGAAGTTGAATATCTAAAAGAAATATCTAATATAAATCACGTTATATTTTAAAATATGTATAATGTTAAAAGCCTTATGCCGGCATATGTAATATATCATTTATCTATGTGTATATATTTGTATATATTTGTATATATATATATATAAATGTATTATATTTATTTAATTTATATTTATAGACTATAAATATAGGCATACATACAAATCTAAAAATAATCTAAAATCTATTTATATTTTTATACATACTATATATAAATTTATACTATACATACATATATAATAAAACTAAAAATACAATATTATATATTTATAAATATCAAGACCTATATTTATAAATATGTGTATTAAATGTATTCATTGCATAGGGTTACCATATAATATCATATAAGTGTATACCTACATATTACTATGTATAATTAAATACAAAATACTATAACATTTAAAGTGAGTATGTATAACATAATACTATGAGAAGTTACAACTAATACCTTCATGTAGCAGCTGTACATCTCTAGAACCACCTTTATCTCCGTACTCACTGCTAGAACCACCTTTATTAAAATAAATATAAAGATTATAAGAAAATATATTCAGATGATAAAATAGATATTATTCTAAAAGAAAATTCATTAGTGAACCTAGACAAGAGTTAACTGTTATAAGATATTGGTTTTATAATGATTTATAATTACTGATCAATATCGCAATTTACTTCACTAATTAAAATACTTATATAAAATTAAATATTAATTACAAGTATATAACAATTATTAAAATATTAATGGTTATAAATTAATTAATTATTAATTCATATGATATTGGTCATCTTATAAGTATAAGATGAAGATTTAAAGTTAAACCTTCATAAACGCGTTTGCGTTTCAGAGGAGTCACATCTGTATCTGGTATCTGGTTTGGTCTGGCTAAAGTAAAATTAGTCATTTACATTATATTGTATATAATATATATATATTATTTTATTCTATAATATGTACAAATTTCATACCTATTTTTTAATACATTATATATTAAAGTATTGCTGTGAATATTAAATACATTAAAAGTAATTATGTAGTATGTTATAAACTTATGTGAAATAGCATACAGAAATGACAATTTTACTGAGACAACATTATATTAATCTATTTACTGGTCCTTACATTTCTTTACATTTATAATTTACATTATATAGTACCAATATTCTATGTATATACATAAATATATTTTATTTATAAACCATTTGTGATAGAAGTTTCTTCATTAATTGGATTATCATCGATATGGATCGTTGCTAAAATCATTATAAAAGTATAGGTATATATCATATATCATTCTTTTATTCTATATAATATATATAGTATGTACAAATCTCATACATATTTTTTAATATATTATATATTTAAGTATTGCTGTAAATATTAAATACATTAAAAGTAATTATGTAGTATGTTATAAACTTATGTGAAATAGCATACAGAAATGACAATTTTACTGAGACAACATTATCTTGATCCTCTCTATTTACTAGTCCTTATATTTCTTTACATTTATAATTTACATTATATAGTACTAATATTCTATGTATATACATATATATATTTTATTTATAAACCATTTGTTATAGAGCGTCTTCTTAGCGTAGAAGCGTCTTCATAATCGGAAATGTCGGAAATGTCGGATATGTCAGAAATATCATTGTTTTTATTATATGTATCGATCGTTGCTAAAATCATTATAAAAGTATAGGTATATATATATTAATAAGATAGATTTATTTAATATAAAATATAACATTTTATTTAATACATATATGGATTATAATTACTGACATTAATTACTCATGTTATATATATAATATATATATTATGGTATTCAAACTTTATACTATATTATAAGATCAAATCTAACTTTCTGAAAACGATGAATTATCTTTTATTTTTTTTTTTAATTCGGTAATTCCTGCTGCATAAGTATCTGAATATGAACAAAATAATATTAGTTATATTATTGTTCTATAGATTTGTTATACTAGTTTTATCTACTGTATATGATATACCGTATTAAAGTATACTTACAAATAATTTGCGAAAAATTCCTTAGAAAAATCGTTGTAATTATTCGTTTATAAGCTTACATATTGTAAAGTAAACATATCCTGGTTATTTATAAGTATGTATTTTAGTACTAGAGGGATGGTCCTTAATATAGACTTTTTTTTTTACAATAATTGAATAATATACATCTCGCAAACTCACACACACTTGCTCGCGTAACATACATACATATCACAAACTCACACACACTTGCTCGCGTAACATACATACATATCACAAACTCACACACACTTGCTCGCGTAACATACATACATATCACAAACTCACACACACTTGCTCGCGTAACATACATACATACGTGCTTGCGTAACGTTGCCCCTAACACAAGGGCCGTCTGCGGCCGTTGGCGAAATGAGTCACCTAGTTATTTTACTATTATGACACTTAGGTAGCTATTTAAATGTAAAATATACATTATATGTACATATGTATATACTTTATATATATATTATTTATAATAAATGAAAAAGGTATACTATTATAAATTAAAAGATATATATATATATATATATATATATATACACAGATTGTTTTAAAATATTAGATATTACTATTACAATTATTATTTGAAAGTGATTAAAGAATGATAAAAAAGGTATATATATATAATTTTATATATATATATATATATATATTTACTAACTAAAAAATTGTACTATTTTGATCTTATATTCAATCCAGTGAACATCCTTAGGTTGGCCATCTTTGACCATTTTAATTAATCGGACTTGGTTTTTGACAGGTGGCCAACATACGATAGGTTCCTGAATTTAAAGTATATATTATAATTTATTATAAATTATAGTAATAATTTAATAACATTATTATCATTTTTGCCTGTCCATCTGATTGGCACAATGTCAAATTCTTTTGACATTTTAAATTTAATTAAAACAAACCTATTCCTGATTTAATATTGTATTTACAAATTAATTTACATATTATATATACAATAAATGGAATAAATTAGTATGCATATATAATGTGTTACATGGTTTTTATTTAAAGATACATTTTTCATATATATATATATATATATATAGATATATATATTATAATAATAAATAAAAATAATAATTAATAATAAATAAATAAAAAAAATATATGTACAAAATTTAAATTATGCAACATCTACAAGTAATTTTTAAGAAAATTATGAATTAAAGAAACATATTTCTAATTTAATATTGCATATACAACTTAATTTACATATTTACATATTATATATACAAAAATTGAATCAATTATTATGCATATATAATGTGTTACATCGGATTTAGTTAATATACATTTTTCATATATATAAATAATAAATACAAATAATAATTAAAAATAAAAAAAGTAAATAAAAAAAGATATATGTACACAAATGTATTATATAATATCTATTTAAGTAATTTAAAAAAAAATTATGTGTGTAATAATTTCATAAATACAATATTATTATGATAATTATGTACATTTTTAATAATTAAACCTTTATGTTTAATGTCATTATTATCTATTATTTTTATTTCGGAATATTTTATATTTGATTCATAACAACTTAAAATAGAAGTATCAAAGTCATTTGCTATTTTTAAATCATCTTTGTTTAATTTTCTAACATAAAATGTCCATTTACGATTATAAATTCTACACTTGGAATGAGTAGCATAATCAACATCTAATGATAAGTCATCTTCTAATACCTCACATATATATTTATTATTTATAAAAAAACAATTATTTGGATTTTTTTTATTATTAAAATTTAAAGAATCATATCTAATTGGCATTTTAATTTGTTCTTGTATTCTGTTAGATAATTCAACAATTGTATTTTTACCAGATTTTACTAAATATTTTAATTTTTGTAAATAATTTTCAAAAACAAAACAAGAACACTTTTCTATTGAGCCATGGATGAAAGCATCTTCATGTAGATGTAAAAGGCTATGTACATTATACACAGCAAATGCATCACCATATAATGTTATAGATTCTTTTACAAACAAAACTAACATACATCGAGCAGTTTCAATATTTTCAAAAGATTGTGTAAGTTCATTTGAAACTAACATTGATATGGCGACTGACAATAACATAAAATTATCATAATATTCCTTATGAATAATATTTTTAAGTATAATTTTTCCTAAGTATAATAAAAAGAGTCTAATTTCACTTGCCTTCCATTTGTCAAATTCAGATAAATTTCTAGGTTTTCTAGAAAATTCCCTAGGAATAAATTGTTTAAATAAAATTAATTTATCATTAATTGAATCTTTCTGTTTATTTGATAACCTATATTTTGAGTTTACACGCTTGCCTTTTTGATGGCATCCTGTTAACCACAGCCTAACTAATTTTCTACATACCCCAAGTAATACGCAGTGCATATAATCTACTGAAAATATAGTAATCATATCTACTGGTAATTTTAAAAGTGGTGTTGTACCAATATGATGTTTAGCATCGCTTTTATTTCTAAATGAATAATCGGTTCGTTTGGTAAACACCAATTTTGAATAAATATTTCTACCCTTTTTTTCATTATTAAGTATACATTTAGTTGAAATTTGATTACAGCGATCGCATCCATGATATCCATTAAATTGAAGCGTTTGTTTAAAAAAACATTTTGCAGGTGCATCGCATGCTATGCATTGCAGATCTAATTTGAAATATTTGCCTCTAATAATTACACCATCATTAATCAACTGTAATATATCAACAATACTATCTTCTATAAAATCTAAATTTTTTGGTTTAACACCAAGTGTTAAACAGGATGGGAAAACTTGAACTGGATCAATATTAATTGATACTAATAGAGGCCATAAAGATAAATTTCTACTATTAAATAAAGGTAAACCATCTAAATTCAAGGAAATAGGTATCGTATTATATTCTTTTATTTTAGTAAAATCATATCTTTCTACATTTAAAATTAACATTTTCTTAAAATTAAGATATATGTATTGAACATCCGATTTTATTGTTGCTATATTATTCCTACTAGTATTTAATAAAGTTCTACATGTTAATGGTAATTCAGGATGACCATTTTTTTTTAATAATTTTAAAAGTTTATCAGTAAAATTATGTGAGACATTATGTATTTGAATTAATGATATAAGTTCTTGACTAAAAGTAATGTCATAATTATTATTGTACAAACTATATTGAATACTCATATCAGTATTTATCTGTATATCACTTAAAATGGAATTATTATCTGAACTACTATAACTCGAAACATCATTATCTGTTGAAAAATCACTAATGTTACTCTCATTATCAATATTATATGTATCTTCACAATATATATTATCAGATGAAATTTCATTATAATTAGTAGATAAATCATCTTTTCTAGAAATTTTTAATTTTTCTACGTTACAGTATCGCTCAATAGTTCTATATCGTTTAACATAATTAGAATTATTCATATTATTTAAATTAAATACAAATTTAAAGTAGATGTGTATATAATAAATAAATTGTACATATATTTTTAATATTTACCTATTATGTTGACTCATTCTCAAAGTTGATAAATATCGATTAATAGTAAATCGATTTAAACAAAATTTTTAAACACGCGTTATCTAAGATTATGAAATAATAGCGTGCCTTAAGGGTGAACGACAGGAATAAACACAAACAACAATTATGCGATCATAAAGTATAAACTAATATAAAATAATTATTTAGTTTCAATAGTTTATAAGTTATATTGAAGTGAGGATTGGATATTTTAAGAAGTTATTATTATTATAAATAATAATCTAAAAAATCAAAATGCTAACTACTACGCATGCGCAACTTATGATTATTGCTTGTCAATTTAAATATTTATATTACATTTTTATTCCAATTTATTAAATTTTACTTATATTTCATACGTTTATCATGTCTTTAAGATTACGATCTCACATAAATGTGTATTTTACACCAACAAATATGTCATATAGAAAGTTTTCAACGTATTTGGACATATATAAGAATTATTTATGTCCATAACCATGTTCCAATAAATAAGAAAATCTATCATATAGTTACGACTATGAATCATAGTCACTATGATTATCATAGTGATAGTATAAATTAACTTAAATTATCTATTATCAATAGTAGATTATATTCTTGTATTTATGTATTAAAATATATATTTTAATAATAATTACATCTATAATATGATATTAGTAAATGTTAAAATAAATATGAATATGGATGAATATTATTCATCAATTATATAAATTATATGATTAATATTATAATTATTATGATATCATATCATATTAAATATGGTTAACAACGTTAAAATGCATTTATTTTATCATGCATAAAATGCATAACTAAAATATCAGCATTTTATTATGTAATTTTACATAGGTATAAAATACATAACTATAATAACAGAATAAAATGCAGTTATTTTTATCATGAATAAAATGCATAACTAAAATATCAGCATTTTATTCTATAATTTTATATATATGTATAGGTATAAAATACATAACTAAAATAACAGCATAAAATGCCGATATTTTTATCATGCATAAAATGCATAACTAAAATATCGGAATTTTATTCCTACTTTTACATAGGTATAAAATACATAACTAAAATAACAGCATAAAATGCAGTTATTTTTATCATGCATAAAATGCATAACTAAAATATCAGCATTTTATTCTGAAATTTTACATAGGTATAAAATACATAACAATAATAACAGAATAAAATGCCGATATTTTAGTTATGTATAAAATGCATAACTAAAATATCAGAATATTATTCTATATATTTTATCATTTATTTTAATCATTATGTAATTCAACTTAATTAATATAAAATTATTAACTCATTTAATTGAATTAATATATAGAATAGAGTTTTAAATATTATTATCAAATATTATATATGTTAAAAGCGTTTTTATTATGCATGCATAAAAATAAGCACACAAAAGATAGCATTTTATTCCACTATTTTTATCATTGTGTTTACTGGGGGAGCTATGAAGGAGGCTGACATTCTACGAGATGAGGGGCATGCACTGCGCGTGCGCAAACAAATCCACGTAGAAGGAGGCGAAGGAGATATAAAGTGGGCCGAAGTACATGATAAGCTATACAAGAAGAATGCGAACAACGGTAAAAGAACTGGTAACAAGTTTAATTTGAGGAGCTATAAACAACTGTTGAAAAAGATTTCCAAAATACTTAGACTCGCTAGTAAAGATATTGTAATCGCATCATTATATTACACCCGGCCCTATATATCCTATGAATAAAATATATTATATTAAAAGGTGTTATTTTGTTATAAAGTATTAATAGCTATTATTGACTATTTTGAATAATAAATCAATCTGTAATGAAGTATCTATAGATAGTAATTACCATAATACATGTATATGTATAATATACCTACTTAGTACTCGCTAGATCAGATGATGCGATAACTATCCATGTTATGACATCATCGTATTTGGTTAACATGCGACCCCAGTCTTTCCTAACGCTATAGATTTAAGTAAACGGCTGTCTACCTCGAATTATTTTCCAACTTTGAGAATTCCACATCATCAGTATGTTTACGATATCATCGGCACGTCGGATGCAGTGGCAGGCCGGGTGAATTCTTCTTTCTGAGAATATAATACTTTCTACGAGGTATTTGTTTCCATTCTGATCATCCGAGTAGGGTCATCAATTTTCTTCTCAAGTTTTGAATCTATTATTTAAAGCATTCGATTATAATATTAATTTTAATAGTTGTATTAAATTGAATTATTATATATATATATATATATATAATCTTGCGTATATAAAATATATATTTTTCTTATATGTTAATTCAACGAAGTTCTTAAAATAATTACGCACATGGCGTACGCCGTACGCGAGTTAAATATTACAATTGCAATATTATCGATAACCAATCATAATTCATTTTGTTGTCATTACTAATTGCCCACCCGATGTTAGGGTGTCACTGATGCACGAAAGTATATGCTAGATGTAATTAATCGTAGAAACATTACGATATTGTAATATTCATATTAATAATCATCAATAAATATGTATTATATTTGCATGCAGACATTAAATTCATCTTTAGTATATATAGTAAAGTATACTTTAATTTTCTATTTCCCATTAAATATCAAGGATTTATAAAAACTTATTTTGTAATTTTTTAAGAATATATTCAAAAAATCGATTAATTAATTTAATTTTTTTATTTTATAAATTATGGAAATAAAATATAATTATGTCAATAAAGCTTGTGAATATCCACAATTTTCGTATATGAATAATTGCAATTGGCCTTGTAGTTTTTGATATACGTTAGCCTAGCGTCGTCAGGACAACGTCTTTGGCTCATTGTCGGTGGGTGTTACTACTACACAGGTAGGGTATACCCATATTTCGAGTTATTATTTAAAATGTACAGGTTATTTCGTGTGTTATTTGCATTATGTTTGCTCACTTAATATATTATGTATATAATGTACCTATAGGTACATATAAAGTAAAGTAAGTAAGTTATACTTACTTACTTATGTCGAACTCCCGTTCGACCCTTCTTTACAATTTTCTTCCAATCATCACGAATCATCATAACATTACGTATTTCATTCACATCATCTAGTCCAGTATCCTTTTTTAAATTATCAATGTACGTCACAGCTTTTCTTCCTCTGTTGCTTTTTCCAGACGTTGGTTGCCATAAAATCAGATCATGAGCTACCTCATCGTCGTGACGGATGCAGTGACCTGCTATTCGCAGACGACGAGTAGTTATAACATCGGTAATTTTTGGTAGTTCTTTATAGAGTTCAACATTTGTTATATGGTCTCTCCATGATACATTCAGAATCATTCTTAATAACCTTGTATAGCATCCATTTATTCTCCGTTCAAGTGATTTGTCGATCGTCCAAGTCTCACTGCCATATAGTAGGATACTTTCAATAGTGGCTTGAAAAGTCCTTATCTTTAGTTTTCTTTTTAACTTGGAATTCCAGAGTTTTTTCAACTTGTGACATGCTTGCCAAGCTAGTGCCTTTCGGATCTCAAAGTCTTTTGATGAGCTACTCATCCATGCACCCAAGTATTTAAAGTTATTTACTACTTTAATATCTTCATTTAGTAATGAGTGGATATTTATTGGTTCACTTTGAGAAAAAGCCATTATTTCAGTTTTTCTTGAGTTTATTTTTAAACCTAATTTTAAAGCTTGGGTTTCTACATTTGATAGTAATTCTTGAGCCTGCTCAATATCTTGTGATATTAAAGCAATATCATCTGCATAGCTTAGATCTGTAATCACTTTTGCTGGTACCCTACGACTCTGTTTCCTAGTTAGTTCAAAACCAAGATCTAACTGTTTTCCTTTCACAGCCATTCGCATTGCATAGTCAAGCACTATTATAAACAGAAAGGGGGCCAACGTATCGCCTTGTAGAACTCCAGTAGTTATATTAAACGATTTTGTTTCTCCATCAGGTGTTAGTACTTTCGCTTTGGTTCCTTTGTATAATGTTTCTATTGCTTCTACGATAATAATAGGAATTCCGTAAGCCAATAGTATTTTGAACATATTATTTCTATTTATAGTATCGAAAGCTTTCTTAAAGTCAACAAAAGTAATGATTGCTTTTAGATTCTTTTCTTTGATACCTTCTATTAATCTTCGCAGTGCTAGTATATGGGTAGTAGTTGATCTTCTGGGACGGAAACCATTTTGGTTATGCCGGAGAAGGGGATCTATAATTGGCTGAATTCTATTAAGTATCATCTTATTAGTTATTTTTAGAGCAATAACAGATATAGCAATTCCTCTATAATTGTCGACTTTATTAAGATTACCTGATTTTGGTATTGGCATTATTTGACAAGTAGACCATTGAATAGGTTTTTGCTTTTCAAGTAAAATTTTATTTGCATATTCTAGAAGGATATCGTCAAATTTACAGTATTTAAAAGCTTCAGGTGCAACACCATCAGGTCCTACTGTTTTTCCATCTACTAGATTATTCTTTACCATTAGATATTCATCTTTTGTAAAAGCGTTGGTAAATATTTCTGTATGTTTAATTACAATTTCTGGTTCAAAATCATCAATTTCTTCTTCAGAATTATTATTGCCGAGTAAATTTTTAAAATGAGTAAACCATTTATTGATTCTATCTTCGTTATTACTGGCTTTAATTATTCCTTTTTTGGTAGTTTTACGACCAGTTATATCATTGATTAGTTGCCAACATTTGGCATGTTGTCTTAATTTATTCGAATTTTCAATATCATAAACTGTTTTCTCGAGGTCATCACTTTCTATCTTATCATATGCTTCCTGTAGTTTTCTCTTGGTTTCTTGAAACATTTCATACTTTTCTTCTGTGTTTGATAATACATACTTTTTATAAGCTTCATTTACATTATCACGAGGTATTGCAATATCTGGATGTCGAGATGGATTTTTATCAAGTTTTCGTTTCTTTGGTAATAGAGATTTACATGCTTCTTGATTTGCAAGAATAAAATTACCATATGTTAAAGATATGTCTTTAATTTCATCTTCATTGGAAATATTAAGTTGGTTATATCTCTTTGTAACTATGTCACTGTATTCTGTAGCTCTGTTTTTATTCTTAAGTACTGACCAGTTATACATTGGTATTGAATTTTTCTTCTTTTGTGATCTAAAACTTAATTTAATTTTGGAATTCAGAATTCTATGGTCAGAACCTATACTGCTAAAACTATTATATGCTTCACAGTTTATAGAACTATTTCCCCATTTTTTACGTATCATTATATAATCAACTTGAGTCTTATTTCCGGTACAATCTGACATAAATGTCCATGGTTTTCCTTTTCTCTTTTTATAGTGAGTATTGGTTATTAATAGATCAGTTTCTTGTGCAAAGTCTTTACAAAGTTGTCCATTTAAATTTGTTTTATCATGATAAGAATGGATGGTTTCACTAGATGTGGCAAAATGATCATTGAAATCTCCCATAACGATTAGAAAATTGTGTTTAGGTATAGAGACAGTTGCTTTCGTAAGTTCATCGTAGTGTCCTTGAGCATATTCACTTCCTTCACAGGGCGAGTAATGTATGATAATAGTAGACTTAGGATTTCCATGAAAGTTAACGATTAAAATACGATTATTCCATTTGACTATTGTTGTAAGTGAGTTTAAACTAGTTTTGTTCAATAATAAACCGATTCCTCCGGATGAGGCATTATTCTTGTTTCTCCAAGCTGATGTTGTAATCATGGTATATTCACCATATTTTTCAATCTTTGTTTCATCATCGTCGTGAACAATTTTATGATCGATTAAACCAAGTATACTAATCTGAAATTTAGATGCCAATTCTGCTATTTCTTGTCTTTTTGTTGTTTTTCTTAATGTTCTGACGTTCATTGTTGCTATATTTATATACTGCTTGCAGCTGAGCAGTTTTATCGGAATGTCATTGATATCGAGTCTATCCCTTCCTTCCGGGTTTGGAGATAAACCGTCAAACTGATTTGTTGTTGTTGAAATCTCTCTAACATCCGATATATTATATTCAGGGACTTTAACCCTGGTGTTGTTTGGTTGTAATTGCATAGTTGGGTTTTCTTGGCTAATATTTCAGTGGTCGCCACTCCTACTGAATGTCTCATTCAATTAATCTGACTACTCATCACAAATCTTTGTAATATGCTTGAAGCTACCAGGTAAAAATTACCCATTACCATAGCTTTGTGAATCACTGTAGTACTCAAGCATTTCCACCACGTCAAGGCGAATGAGATTAGAAACGAAAAAGGTAAGTTATAAAAGTACATGAGTAACGAGTAAGTTAAAAAAGTATATATATATATATATATACTTTATAGTGTACAATATTCCTAGTAATATATCATTAATACTAAGAAATAATGTATGTTATAATTTAAAAACTAAAATATTAAATAAATAATTAACGTATCGCCGCATATCGGACATTCTTGGAACTACCGTGAAGTTTGGGAATTTACCGAAAAATTGCATTTTTACACTCTGATATGTGGATAGCTCAGCTTCCTCTGGATCCTCGGCCCACATTACTTCATATTTATCCGAAGCGATAAGTGATGAATTATGGTGATGACAACTCCAATCCACTGGCTCCCCAGGTTGCGGATAGGGGAACGGCCATTATATATGTTGGTTAGCTGCGAATAACCAATAATCTTTGCCGGTAAATCCAGGTTGCCGTTGGCAAGGCATAGTACCTGTTAGCCACCCGAGCAGGGTTACGCCAAGGCATCGGAAGCAGGGTGCTGGGTATGGTAAGGATAACTTGACTTGCTTCCACATGAATTTCTCTGAGGAATACTGCATGCAGTTGTATGGAGTGGCGACCGCATCTGCTATATCAACCATTGATAGCATACTATAGTATATGACACAAAACCAACATTGATGCTGCATCGCTCGTCGCGCGGACAAACAAGGAGCGCGTCCTGCAATTCAATCTCAGGTTGCAGTCGTAAAATTAACTACTGAGAAAACCAATAAACTGTTGAAGACAAATCATATATTAACTATCGGAACTATGAATATACAAACGCTTCAAAAACAAGGACAAATCGATGAACTCATCACCTCAGCTGAGACTACAAAACAGGACATTATATCCATCAAAGAACACAGATATATCCATGATGATATACCCTAAGAGAAAAAAGGTTTGAAAACTGGACATGTTCTGCGTGGAGAAACTCAATAAATGCTTCAAATGGAGGAATCGGAATATTAGTAAATCAGATTACATATAATACAATATCTAGTCTTGAAATGATAACTCAGCGAATTATAGTTACAAGCTTTCAAGAAAACCCTCAACCGACAGTAATATCCTGTTACAGCCCGACAAATGTAAGCAATGAAACTGATGCCTAAAGATTCTATTCAGACCTATCATCACTGATTAGACAAGTAGGTACCGAAGCATAACGTCCTGATAATTGGGGGCGATTTAAATGCCCATCTAGGAAAAAACGATAGTTTTAAATTATCTTATCATCGAAACAGTAATAGAAACAGAGAAATGTTTAAAAATGTCTTCTCGAAAATAAACTATTATGCCTAAATACACATTTCCAAAAAATACAAGGTTACATATAAAGCACCGAACTCTAGCACATCACAAATCTACTATGTTATCATTAACAAAAAGTGGAAAAATAGTGCACATAATTGTAGGATATCCTAGAGAATATACTTATTTTGTAAGTTTCGCCTCTGACCACCAAATTGTTTCAGCTCAAATAAGACTAACACTCAGAGCAAATAAGAAGAAAAAGGAAAATAATAAACCTCATGACTGGAGCAGCCTAAAGAATAACCATGAGGTACGAAAATCATTCATTATAAAAGTAAAAAACAGGTTCGAAGTATTCCAGAGCAATTCATCTACACTAACTGATGATGCATCGTACAAACATTTCGAAACTGCATGTAAGGAAATAACTAACAACATAATACCACTTAAACCAAAGCTTAAGAAAAGAATACAATGGGAGAAGATTTATTCAGTATCAGTGAATACATCTATCAATATACATTGTTTGAATATATGTTCATTTCCCAATGATAATTTCATTACTGCCATGCATAGGGAGATATACCTAGACCTCCCTATGCATGGCAGTAATGAAATTATCATTGGGAAATGAACATATATTCAAACAATTTATATTGATAGGTGTATTCACTGATACTGAATAAATCTTATATATATATTTATTTATTTTAACAATAGTTACAGAGATATCGTAGTTGCCCATATTACATATAATTCCCTTACACCTCTTACAAAAAAACTCTCGAAATTGGAGTAGTTTCCCTTATTCATATAACAATATAAAAATATCAAAATACGAATAAGTAGTGTACTATATTATTAATTACATGTAACTAGATGTAGACGTAATCTAATTAATATGTTGATATATTATATAACACATTTAACTTAAAAGAAGTAGGAAATAGCAATCATCGATAAAATATGATATATCATATATGGTGTATTTATATCAATATTTGGATCCTACATATTAATACCATTTAATTACATTAATTATCTAGTATCTTTGTATACAATCATAATAAAATTCCAAATATATCCCAAAGATTATGTGAAGAAAATAATAATAATAATATATAGCTTCATAAAAGGTTATTGATTAAAAAATTATTGTTTTCATTAAATATGTAATTGTTTGTATAATATTTATAAATAAAATTGATATATATATAATATTACTTTAAAATTATCGATAAGGTGATACCTAGAATTAGTATGTTTTATTCAATAGAATATTAATTATAATATTATTATTATAATAATTATATTTATTATTAAATTAAAATTTATGAATTTTATATAATAATAGCAATCACACACATATATAATTAGGATTAATGATTATATAAAGATGTAATTAATAGTATAATTTGATATCTATGAAATTTATTTTCTATTTTTAAAAATAGGATTAATTTAATTTAATTTAATTTAAAAATATATATTTTTTAATTTTTAATTATTCCATATTATATTATATTATATTAAAATAATGCAAATGATAACGTAATAAAAATAATTAACTACAACAATTTATATTATAAATAGCTTACATTTATTTTATTTATATAATTTATAGGATATATTAAATATTAAATATAGGATAAATAGGTACTTACCAATTATATATATATATATATATATATATATATATATATATATATATATATATATATATATATATATATATATATATAATATTATATATCAGGTATAATATACATATAATATTAATATTAATATTATTCAATATTACAAATTCAGTTATCAAATAAGTATTATCTATGTAGATGATCTCTACTAGATATAGTGTTATATGTAAATAATTAAATATTATTATTTTGAATAAAAAAATATAGGTTTTGTATGTGTAATTTTAAATAAATGTGGATATATCCTTATATCCTTTATATATTTACATATATGTAAATATAAATATACAAATATTATTTAAATTATTGATCTATAGATAAGTATACATATTATAAAATATATTAGTTTTAATATAAATATATATATATATATATATATATATATATATATATTATATGACATAATGATTCTATCAAGATAATATATAGGATATATCTATGCTATAGTATAGAATATCATATCATAACATATATCATAATTATAATTATTAAGTCAATTGATAACTCAAAAGAATAATGTATAAAATAGTATTTTATATAGAAAATATATTGAATTTATAATATATATATATATATTGATTGAATTGATTGATTGAATGTTTATTTAGACACTTAAATAAATCATAAATGATTTCTCAAAAGTGTATAGGATACAAATAATAAAAGTAGGTAAACAATAAATATAGTATATATATATATATATATATATATATATATATATAATATATATACATTATATATATATATATCCAAATCTATATTATTAAATTATTACAATATCATATTAAATAATATTTATCTAATATAATATGTATTATATATTATAAATATGTTATTATAATATACAATTCTAATTTCTACATTATTCTATTCAAGTTATATACTGTCTTAATAATTATAATTATGATATATATGTTATGTTATGCTATTCTATGATATATATTATCTTGGTATACCAAATATGATTCTATAGAATCATTATATAATAGATAATATATATATATATATATAGTAAAACTTCTCTATAAGAAACCTCTTTATAAGAAAAACCTATATAAGAAACTTTTTCACACATCTGGTTGGAATTCAATCTTTTCAACATTAAAACCTCTTTATAAGAAACTTAAGTTTCAATAATATTGTATACAAAATATAAAAAATTATATATATTATAAATAGAAGTATTATATATTGATAACAATTATATAAATTAATTAATAATTTTCTATCATATATTTGTATTATATATAAGATATTTTCATTTCATAAAAATATTACATAAATAAATCAAATTGAATTAAAATTACTTAGAATTAAATGTTAATGAGTCATTAATAGTAATTAATAATGACTATTAATCTGTTATCTAAACATTGTACAGATAACATTATTTTAAAGTAAATAATTATTAAAAACTAATTTAAATAAATCATATTTCTAAACTATTCTTTTGATTACTACTTTTAAATAAATAAATATATTATATATATATATAACCTAAGGTATATGTCGATATAGACATGAGTAGGAACTCTGGACCTCAATTAATTACTCAACTCTCACTAATGGCTCCTAGTAACTGGTGATTAACCAGTGGCCATAGCCCGGTACCTCCACTCGACAGTGGTGCTAAACTTAGTGAGGGGAAATCTGCTGCCTCGCAGATTATGTTTCTTTAGGCATAGGCTAGGAGAATGTAACACTGACCATAAATCTAAGTCGGGTAGATGGTGCTCGTTAACTTTGGTTAGTAGATCAACTAGGAGAAGGAAATCTCTGATTTAAAAACCAACCTTCCGGAGAGGAATGGGACCCGCCGGACTATATTCAACAATATAGTTATATCCCAAGAAACGAATCATGAGAAACAAAATTAAATTATCCATACCGGCTCGGCCGTCGCCCGGGATAAAAAGGACCGCGCATATCGTTAATTATCAGGACGAATGTGAAAAAGATGCTACTGATAAGAAGAAAGACAGAAAGTCAATGAGGCTTCGCAATAACGCAACTTTTGGCACTTGGAACGTACGAACTCTTAACAGAACAGGAAATTTAGAAGAATTGGAATATGAAATGAAGAAATACACATGGCAAGTTTTAGGACTATGCGAAGTTAGGTGGAAAGGATCTGGTAATGTCGTAACTGACAACGGTAACCATCTTTACTATAGTGGTGAAGAGAAATATCATAAGAATGGTGTAGAATTTTTGATTCACAAAGATATAAAAGACTTTGTAGCCGAATTCAAACCTATTTCCAGCAGAATATGTACATTGAGGTTAAAAGCTAAACCATTAAATATATCGATAATACAGATATATGCACCAACTTCGGATTATACAGATGAACAAATTGAAATCTTCTATTCAAGCCTACAAGATATAATTGACAAAACCCATAAAAAGGACATGTTAATAATTCAAGGTGATTGGAATGCAAAGATTGGAACTGACTCACTGACAGATTGGAACGAATATTGTGGACATTCATGTACCAACTCAACGAATGACAGGGGGATCAGATTATTGGAATTTATATGTTATAATGACATAATTTTGGCAAATACTCTAGGAATACACAAATCCTCAAGAATAGCAACATGGCACTCTCCAGATGGTAACACTCATAACCAGATAGATTATATCCTCATGAAGAGACGATTTAAATCTGGTATCAATGTGGCTAAAACTAGAGTATATAACAAAGCTGATATAGGAAGTGATCATGACCTTGTGATGATATCCTTCAAACAAAAATTCAAATCTCAAAGAAAACAAAAGAGCATTCGTAAAAACTACAACATTGAACAACTAAGTAATAATTCTTCAATTCTTGCTCAATACAGAGACACTATAGAAAATGAAATTAAAAACAAGTTAATGCACAACACAATCAATTCCGATGAAACAACTGATATTCTTAACAGAATAATAAGCGAAACTGCAACAAAAGTAATTGGATTTAAAAGGAAAAAGACAAAACCATGGATAACAGAAGATATTCTGGAACTTTGTGATAAACGTAGATCATTGAAATCTCAAAAAAGTAATCACTTACAAGAATATAATTCACTGAATAAGAGGATAAGAAAGAACATGAAAAAAACCAAAGAAAATTGGTTAAATAACGAATGTAAAGATATAGACAATTGCAAGTAACAGATCTAAAAAAGCATATTCAATTATAAAAGCTCTGACAAAGAAGAAATCAGAAACGATCAACACAATATTAAACAAAGATGGTAAAGTTTTGAGTGAAGATACACATATTATTAAAAGATGGACTAAATACTGCCAAGAATTATATAATTATGAATCCAGAGGAGACAAAAATGTTTTGCAAACGATAGATGAACAACACGAAGAAGAGAGAGATGATAGTATTTTAAGAGATGAAGTAGTTAATGCTATATATTCACTAAAACATGGAAAAGCTGCTGGTGTAGACAATATACCAGCAGAACTAATAACATATGCAGGTGACGGAATGACAGACATACTCCACAAGATATGTTCCAATATATGGGAAACTGGTATCTGGCCAGAAATATGGACAAAATCGTTAATTATAACTCTACCGAAAAAAGGTAATCTTCAACATTGTTCTAACTACAGAACGATAAGTTTGATAAGCCACGCAAGCAAAGTGATGTTGAAAATCATTAAGAATCGTTTACAACCACAAGCGGACCGTATTATTGCGGAAGAACAGGCTGGATTCATGAAAGATAGATCTATGATAGAACAAATATTCAACCTAAGAATACTATGCGAGAAACATAACCTACAACAAAAAAAGCTATATCATATATTTATTGATTTCCGAAAAGCATTTGATAGAGTGTGGCAAAATGCACTATGGTCCTCAATGAAGAAATATAATATCGATACAAAGTTAATTAATTTAATACAAAGTTTATATGAAAAGGCAAGCAGTGCAGTAATACATAAAGGAATATGTGGCGATTGGTTTCCAACGAAAACCGGAGTAAGACAAGGATGTCTTCTCTCACTTACTTTATTTAATATATTCCTAGAATATATAATGAACGACGCGCTAAGCAATCATACTGGTTCAATAAAGATAAATGGCCGAAATATAACAAATCTCCGCTTTGCTGATGATATAGATGGTTTAGCTGGCTCGGAAGAAGAACTAATAAATTTAACTGAGTGTCTTTTTAAATCAGCAAATAGATTTGGAATGGAAATAAATCCTTCTAAAACTAAGCTTATGTTAAACGACGACAATTGTCAACCAAACATTGATATTCATGGCGAAATAATTGAGACCGTAAAAAGCTTTAAATATCTAGGATCAATCATAAACGAAAATGGATCAAGAAAAGAAATCCTGTCAAGAGCGGCACAAGCAAGTCAAGCATATAGCAATCTAAAGATAATATGGAATTATAAAGACATACGTCTAAAGTACAAGTTAAAACTCATGGACTCTCTTGTCAACTCGATATTCCTGTATGCATGTGAAACATGGACTCTAACTGCTGAACTCGAGAAAAGAATACTAGCATTCGAAATGAAGAACATCAGAAAATTACTCGGTATAACATACCTTGATAGAGTTACTAATCAAGAAATAATAGACCGAATATCATCATCATTAACAAGTCCCTTCACCGATATCCTCACAACAGTTAAAAGGAGAAAACTGAAATGGTATGGACACGTGACCAGAGGCGATGGACTTGCCAAGATAATCCTTCAGGGTAATGTCGAAGGTAAAAGATCCCGTGGACGTCTAAAAAAACAATGGATAGATAATATAAAAGAATGGACCGGAAAAGGCTTCAATGAACTAAATGAAATTGTATATGACCGGAAGAAGTGGAGAAAATTTTGTTTCAACGTGACATGCCCCCACGGCTAAACAGGCTAAGGGACCAAGGTAACAAGGTAAGGTATATAATATATTTTCAATTATAAATTATTCTTAAAATCATTTGAAAAGTAAAAACCCCTTTATAAGAAAACCTCTCTATAAGAACCAAATTATTGAAGAAAAAAAAATAGTTTCTTATAGAGAGGTTTTACTATATATATATATATATATATATATATATAATGGTTTATTTAAATATATAAAATATATTTCAAAAGTGTATAGGCAAGTATATACAGAAGTATGTACAAAGTATGTACAAATAGTCAGCAACACGGTTGATATTTATGAGTATATATATATATATAATACAATTAATAAACAGAACAAGAACAAGAAACGATATCGAACTATAATAATGCACACGAATTAAACAATAATAGTAATTATTTATAATTATATAGAATCCAGTGCTGCCTACCTAGTAATACTATTTTTAATCTAGTTTTAAAGGTGGGGTGATTTTGGATATCCCTTATATTTAATGGAATGGGGACATATATTTGAAATATCTACCTCAAAATCTCTTTTTGATATAGTTATATCATATATATATATGTGATATAAAACCACCCCACTTTTAAAACTAGATTAAAAATAGTTATAACTTATATGTGTCTATTCGAATGGCTCTAGTATACCTAAGAGAGTGAAGAGGATGAATATGATCTAAGAGGTTATAAAGGTAAATTGGTTGTTTCATAAGTAATACTTTATGAGTGAGGCATAGAAGTTTAAATAGGCAATTATTTATAAAAGTTAACAATTTAAGTGGGGAAAAAAGCGAAGAGACAAAGGTGGCATAGGATCAGAATAAGATAAGTTAAAAGTAAGTCTAGTAGAAGTATATATATATATATATATATATATATATATACGATAAATTTTAGTTATTGATATATAAGGTAGAGAACATAGGAGAGAGTTACAATAGTTAATACGAGAACAAATAAGAGAGTTAATAATAATATAACACGTTATTTAGTTATACATTTTCTAATTGAACGACTTTTATATATATTTAATTTAGAAAATTTACATATATTAGATATATGCCTGTCATAATCAATATTAGAGTAAAAATAAAGCTGAGACTTTTAATGAATTAGGTCGAATTGAAGAATTATTTACAGACAGATGGGGAAATTTGGATTGAGAATGCTAATTATTTATGAGTTCCGTCTTAGTTTCATTTAACAGAAGAAAAATAGTATTCAAAAGTTAATATGACTTATGTACTTTGAAATATATGAATTATAATAACTATATATAGAGTCAGATCGGGAGTTAATAGGTATTTTTATATAAATATGAATATAATCAACATAACTATGATAAGATATATATATTAACCTGTTAACCTGTGCCGTCGAGTCGTATCCGACCCCTGGCGACATCGATGACAGCAGCTCTCCAACTCCTCCTACACCTTGAGGCTCGGATCATGTTGTAGATAGTACCATGGAAGTTTTTCTTTATGCTATCTAGCCATCTTTGCCGTGGTCTCCCTCTGCTTCTATAACCCTCCATTCTTCCTACCATCACTTCATATTCAATTCCGCCTGCTCTTATAACATGGCCAAAGTAACATAATGATGCCTTGACTATCCTTGACTCAAGCATCCATTCTGGTTTTATATTGTCAATAACCCATACATTTGTCTTTCTGTCGATCCATGTTACTCTTAACAGACGTCTCCAACACCATAACTCAAAAGCATCGATCATCTTTCTCTCATGCTTTCTCATTGTCCAATATTCTGCTCCGTATAAGACTATAGGGAAAACTAAATCTTTTACAAGCCTGATCTTTGTTCTGAGGGTAATTCCTCTATCTTTCCAGATTTTCGTTAGTCCACTCATTGCAGATCTACCCATTGCTAACCTTCTGCGTATTTCCTTCTCACAGATTCCATCCTTGGTTACTAGAGATCCCAAGAAAATAAAGTGCGATACTACTTCAATATGCTTTCCATCTACTACCATTTCACCTTGGTCGACTGAAGATCTTCAGTCATTATTACTTTAGTTTTACCTACATTTAGATATAGACCTGCCTTTTCACTAGCCAACTTTACTCTTTCCATAATTGCTATTAGATCGTTTTTAGTTTCAGCGATCAGTGTTGTGTCGTCAGCATATCTCAGGTTAGTAATCATTCTACCTCCAATACTGATTCCCCCATCCCAATCTTCTAATGCCTCTCTCATTATGTTTTCTGCATATATGTTAAACAGTAGGGGGGATAAAATACATCCTTGTCTTACCCCTTTCCCTATGTTTATAGTATCAGTTTCACCGAATTATGTTCTTATAGTGGCTTCTTGTTTCGTATAGAGCTTTTGCAGTAGGACTATTAGGTGAACAGGAACTCCCATTTCTTTGAGTATAACCCATAGTCTCTCATGATCTACGCAGTCGAAGGCCTTTTTATAATCGATGAAACACATATACACATTCCTGTTGTGTTCTTTGACTGTTTCCACCATCCACCGCAAATTAGCTATATGATCTCTTGTTCCTCTTCCTTTTCTAAAACCTGCTTGTTCAATAGGTAGTTCTGGGATAAGGAAATGTTCTAATCTTTTCTGAATAATTCGAAGAAATATCTTGCTAGCATGAGATATCAGAGCAATAGTACGATAGTTCTCACATTCTTTCTTATCTCCTTTCTTGTATATCGGGAGATAAATAGATGTCTTCCAATCTCTTGGCCACTCCTTAGTCCTCCATACGTTATTGAAAAGAATTAACAGTATTTGTATAGATGCATCTCCACCTGCTTTCAGAAGCTCTATAGGTATACCATCACATCCAGATGATTTCCGATTTGATATATGCTTGATAGCGTCATTTACCTCTGTCTCTAGTATATGAGGTTCATCTTCATATCTAGTTTCGGGAAAAGTATCAGTGATGTTAGGATCTCTCCTGTAGAGCTCTTCTGTGTATTGTTGCCATCTAATTTTTATTTCTCTTTCTTCAGTAGCGGTCTTTCCGGAACTTAGATTCATTACTCCGCATCTAGCTGTGTATGATCCAGTTATATCTTTTATTTCCTTATATAGATCTCTTGTTCTTCCCTTTTTATTGTTTTCTTCTATTTTTCTACATTTATCTCTTAAATTTATCTCTTTATCATATCTTGCTTTTTTTTTGAAATTCTGCATTTAGTTTTTTATATTTTTCTATTTCACCTTTTCTTTTTGCCTCTCTTCTTTCCTCCGTTATTTTTATTGTTTCTTCGGTTAACCATTTTGTAACTTTCCTCTTCTTTACTTTTGGTATCCATTTCTCAGCCGTCTCTATCACAGCATCACGTATATCAATCCATAAATCTTCAGGATTTTTGTCATCTACTTGTAGTATGCTGAATCTATTCTTGACTTCTACAGTATATTTCGTATCAATGTTTTCTAGATCATATTTTGGAGTAGTCTTATTTCATTTAGTTTGTTTGAACTTTATCTTGACAATAGCTATTATCAAATTGTGATCTGTGCCACAGTCTGCTCCAGGGATAGTTGTTACTCTTTTTATAGAGCTTTTCCATCGACCTGTACATAAGATATAATCAATCTGGTTTCTAGTAATGATATCCGGTGACTTCCAAGTATATAGTCTTCTTGAATGTTGCTTGAACATTGTATTCATAACAACAAGACTATTTATACTACAGTATATATATATATAATATATATATATATATATATATTATGTATATCAAAAAATGATTAAATTAGTTTAGATAGTGGAAGAATATAATACCAAGCATGCTCGGTGCGCCGATCCCTGGTGTACTCCATAAATAACAGGTAGGTTAACATATAGGTGATGAGAGAAATGCACCAATATGTGTGTAAAGTGTGTGTGTGTGTGTGTGATGATGATGATGATGATTATTATGATGATGTATAAGTTTATATTAAGTTTATGAGAATTCAAATTATAGCAATATATTCATATATGCCTCTTTGCTATAGCCTCTTTACTATATATATATAGCTACATTATATTGCGGAGATAAATAATAATAAAATACAATATATTGCTGCAAAAAAATGTCGGATGAAAAGTAGATAATAATAGTACTTGAAGATAAAACAAGATCAAAATAATGAATACAGAAATAATAAGTTGGATATATCTATAGATAATAAATAATAAGATTTAGGAATCGATTAAGGGATCTAACCTAATAGGTATTATGGAATGAAGTTTGGAAATGGAATTTCATAGAGTGGGATAGAACTTTCTAAAATGTATAGAATTTATTGTTTTTTTTCTAAATTGTTGGGAGATAAGAAGATGCGCATTTCGTTAACGAAGAGAATGTAGATAGTACGTTTTTAAATAGATTAGATATAAAGTTATTGTTGAAAGAATATATAGATTAATGGATTATTTATATAATACGGATTTTATATCTTATTATATATATATATATATATATATATATATATATATATATATTATAAGTAATAATATATATATATATATATATATATATATATATATATATAATATATTATATATATATATATATATATATATATATATATATATATATATATATATATATATAGTATATTATAGTATATTATAATATATAAACTATAGTTTATATTATTATTAAAAAATATACTATTATATATTAATTTTGAAACCATTTTGAAACCATTTTCAGGTTAAAATTTAACGATGAACAAGATGTTATCAACTTTCCTATGTGTATTCATTGTAGTGATATATTCAACATCATCATGTGGTCCCGAGGTTAGTAAGCATACATATATGTGTATATTTTTTTTAAGTCATATATGACACTTACATAATGAAAGAGATATTAACTAGATTAATATATATATATACATATATATATATATATATATATATATATATATATATATATATATATATATATATATACTATAGTATTCATATTTTGATAAAACCCAATGAAGTTATTGCATTTTAAAGCTTATCGAGGTATCAATACTTTTATTAAAATATATTCTGTTTCCAATTTTAATAAATAATATAATAAAATAATATCTGAATTCCTGTTTATAACATAATAATATACAATTGGATAACAATACAAGATATTGGAAGCATGGATTACATATTACCTATATTCTTATTTATTAGATAACATAATTAAATATAATAATATCTATAGGTAATTAATCTATAGATAATTAAACTTTAAAAATGAAATAAAGATAACTAATTAGTTTTAAATTTAATATACAGAAACAAATATTAAATTTAATTTGAATTAGAAGATTATTATTTATTCTCTTACATTCATGGTTATTACTTGGTAAAAACATATTTTATGTATTATTTTGAAACTAAGAACACATTTTAAATATAAAATAACATGTATTATGAAGAATGTATATATATAATTTAAATCATAATATGTTATTGTCTATAAATAGACTATTTGTATAAAATAAAATGTTATTTTACAAATGATTCTCATAATTATTATTTTGTTGGTAAAGAAATACAAAATGTGTTAGGCCGTAATATATGTATTAACTCCATAAATTAAACAGTGATAGATAATATATATTCACCTATATCATATATTCTATTATAAATGTATATCTAAAAAATATTAGCAATACTATATCTTATAGGTATATCATCATATTATTAATGAAATCAATAATATAACATACAGACGTGTAGTCAACTAAAATGCTACGAAACTTGGGATATGAAGAATAAAGCTACATTTTCCTACGATAATAAAACAATAACGTTATTCTGTCGAGGGGATGCTACCCTGATACTAACGAAAAGAGGAAACGGAGCCATCTATCGTCTGCCGACTTCCTACCTATACAAAGTGACCAGCTCTCGTATCCAAACACTGATAGTCAGCATCGTTAACAAACATCCGGTTTACGATGTCTCCCGGTTAAGTTACCGAGAACTCGAGTTCCCCCATTTCAACGTAACCGCCGACGGTGTATTGTTGTTTCATCGCTACCGGAACCTTCTGGTTAACGAACATCTACAGTTCATGAACTCGCGCAATAATACACGTCTAGCGAATATGTCGCTCGTCGAACGCGAGCACGAGATAAGGATGTACCTGGTACCTACCAAGACTTCGGCTGGATATTGCGACGAACTTCACGCCGTTAGGTGTCAGCAGCGGCCGGCCGAACGATGCGTGATATTGATTCGCGAACAGGAGTGGAGTTGCATCGCGAACGGGACATGCCCGGGAGACGGAGTCTACAGTATGGAGGTCGGATGCCATTACCCGAGAGTTCCGTGCCCTTTGAACGGCAGAGTTAAGATATCTAAAAGGCTTGACGGCGGATTGTTAGTCATTCGAGTATTCTCTAGTTCTATAGTTTGGTAATGTGTTAGTATATTGTATATGATCGTATACCATATTGGATATAATGTGTAGATAAACCTATATAAGCATACACATGTGAATATATATATATTAATTGAATTTCGTAATATTATTGGATAGTTGCGATCAAAGAATATGCGGAATGTTCTCGAATATGGACGGAACGACCGAGACGCAATCTTGTCGTAGCGGAGTATGTCGCCAGGGAATGTGTGACTGCACCGGAAGTCATTATACTGGACCGTTGTGCCAATACGAGGTTTTCATTAGTCGCAAACATGCTAGAATAATTCGAAAATTATAAGTAATAAATATATTTGACATACTAAACAAAGATTTTCTGAATAAATTTGTTTCACAAAACTTTTAACATATTAAAAATTCGTAGTAACATATGATATATATATATATATATATATATATATAATATTTATTTTATATAATTATATACTATATATTACTACATATATATGTGTGTGTATACATAACTTATATATAACTTAAGTTATATATAAGTTATGTATACACACACATATATATGTAGTATTATATAGTATATACTACATATATACTACTAAATATAATATATATTATATTACAAATATTAAATAGGACAGTATAATTTATTTTTAAAATAGGACAAATTATTTTCGATTTTAAAATGACTATTTCATGAGTAAATATTAACGCTGGTTGGTTATTGATAAACGTCATTAATTATCCGAATAGTAGGTTAATTGTACAAATATATATATATATATATATATATATTATGCAATCACATTTATTGAATCAATCCTGCATGATATATGTATAATATTTAAAAATATCGTGTGTATTTATAATGATATTGATAAAAATATATGATATGATATTAAATGTTCATACAAAAATAATGGATATCTAAAAGTGATATCGATATAAGAAACAATGGCTTCATTGCCCGGCTTTCCCATATTAGAAACGCAATACATCACCTAAACTTTAAAGTATACTAATAATTCTATAGCAGTATACGTCGAGTAACTGCATATATGTATAAGTATAAGTATACTTAGCATATATGTATATATATAATGGAGTTCATTAATGTCAATAAATTCACATATGACGATACATCACGAGACATAACCAGACGGCCATAATTATTTCAAAATTCACTCCAACCTAATATATATATTAGGAACCTTAACTCTATGGCCTTTTGAGATTTAAAATAACTATACATTATAATTTATAACTTATATGTATTATTTCATACGAACTGTTATATCTCACTAAACAATAGTTATTTATTTGTTTATTTATATATCACATGACAGGTAATCGAAGACTACGTGCACGATCGACACGCCCATTTCCTGAAGCATCGCGTCTACGACGATATGGCGTTTTTCAAGAACAACCTCGGCTACATAGATCTGGTGATCAGCTCGTCGGTCATAGCGATGTTCATACCGATATCGTACGTCGTGTGGAAGAAGCTCATCTGCGGCAATGAGTCCAGTTAAACGCGAACGGGCGGCGCCTATTCGATTTGAATACATTAATGTGTATATCCTGTGTAGTTATTAAATATATTTTAATTTATTATTTCTAGTATCGTGTTAAATTATCCGATGAACTATATTACATAATTAGTTAATACATATTGTTAATATTTTATTTTTTATTTGATATTATAATGTTAAATAAAAAATGTATAGATAATGGTGTTATTCTACCTAATGTAATTAGGTTGTCGTTTCGATATTCCTAGATATTATTACGAGTGAGATTATAATAAAAAATAATCCAATAATTTTTGGAAACATACCTATAGGTACATTATAAATATGAAAATAATTGACAATATTCTACAATAAATAATATGATAAGGGATTTAAACAAGTGCGTATTACTTTCAATAAATGCATCCAATCTATGTATATATAGGTGGGTAACTGCATATATGCTATAGTTAATTATTTTACTATGTATTACATACTTAGGTTCTATAGAACATCGTACCCATAGTACTATAGTACATCTAGTAGTTTTCAGATTAAGTGCATATAACTGATACGGATATATTTGTATCTAACAAGTTTTCCGATTAAGCCTATTCTGAAATATCAGGTATGATATCGAGAAAAAGATTATATAAATATATTTATTATTAATTCACATTTTACCATATAATATAATTAAGTGATCATCCTATTTGGTTTTCATATCAGAAACCCTTAGTAAAATTATTATATTAATGTCATTAATGTTTTCTATAATATTAAATAATATTTCATAGAGAATTTATATATAATTATTATAAATAATATTTGAGAAAGGTTAGTAAAAAGATGGGTATTATAATATTAAGTGGTACTTTAATATTACATTGTTATTGCCAATACTTCCTACATCTTTTGAGGTTGTATGTAGGTGCGCTGCAACAGGGGGGGCGGGAAGGATAGTTCTACTTCCCCACTTTAAAATCTATGGGGACCTCATATGTATTAGTCCCCCCCCATTTTTACCACAACATTTATTTTGATTGGTTAGTCCCCCCTACATACAAAATCATTCCAGCGCCCCTAGTTGTAGGGTATGTTGATATTACATACTAACTAATCTTATTGTATCTCAATTCGTTCCTATTGGGTTATTAATTGCATGTTTACTTATATAATATATAATTTATATTAGCCCTTATTTTATTAATTTTGAAAATATCTACAATATTAAAGTTATAAGTTATATCCAACGCTAGGTTTTTGTTATATATGCTTACTTTGCTTATATCGTGATTCTTTTTATTGATTCCCGGACAGTTATTGACTTCCAAACATCACGATTATTCATAGCCGATCGTAGATCATTTTCTCGTAGACCGGTATCACGCTCCAGAATCTTTATGTATGAATCAGGTGGTCTTCCTCGCCTTCTAGTTCCATGGGTTGGCTGCCACATAACCAGATCCGGAACTGCCTCATCTTCTCTTCGTAGTCAATGGTCGCAAACATTAGTCTTCTTCTTCTGATATTGTTCGATACTCTTTCTAGTGTCCCATATAGTATTTCATTCTTGATTTTATTTGTCCAGTAGATATTAAAACCATTATCAGAATTTTAATATAATTCCTATATGTTCCATTCAGATTTTTAAGTAGTGAGTTTATTAAGGTCCATGTTTCATAGCCGTATAACAGAACGGATTCAACAGTTGAAATCATTAGCCTATTTTTAACTTCCTACTGACTTTTTAATTCCAGATTTTTCTCATCTGGTGGCAAGTTCTCCAAACTTGTGCTTTTCTGATATTGACATCTTTTTCGCTGCTATCTACCCATGCCCCGAGATATTTGAAATCTTCCACTCTTTTCAGGTCTGTTCCATCAATAGTCTTGATATCAAACTATTGGGTGCAGTTGTATGACATGTACTTAGTCTTGCCTGTATTCATGCTTAGTTCTATACATTTTGCTGATGGCTCGACTCTTCTTAGCATCTCCTCTGCTTCCTTGATACCATCACTAACTAAGGCTATATCATTCGCAAAGTCCGTGTAGGTGACTATTACGGGTGGTACCTTCTGCTTTGTCTCTTCCTTAGTTGGAAAACAAGCTTTTCTTACTTTCCGTTAGAGCTTTTATCATGATATAGTCAATAACAATTACAAAGAGGTATGGGGCAAGTGTGTCCCCTTGTAAAACACCAGCAAGAATACTGATTATTTCCGTATCTCCGTCCGGAGTTATTACTTTTTCAGACGTATCTTCATATATGATACTGATAGCTGTCACCAACTCTTCCGGTATTCCATATACTTTTAGTATTAGCAGAATTTTTCCTCTATGAACTGTATCAAAAGCTTATTAAAGTCAATGAAGATAAGTATAGCTTCAAGATTATTTTCCTTTACTCCTTCTATCAGTCTCTTTAGAGCGAGTATCTGACTAGTAGTTGTTCTTTCACTTAAGTGAGAATTTCAGAATTCTGAAACCGTTCTGATTTTTTCTCAGATGACAATCTAGGTACGGTCTAATTATATTCATTATCATACGAGTATAGGTTTTCGCCACTAATGAGCTTATACTTATACCTCTGTAGTTGCAAGACCTCCTATAACCTGGTTACAGGTTATAGGTTATAGGAGGTCTCGGTAGTTGCCACCTAATGTTAAATGCCCCCTGTTAAAGTTGACATTTGTTATATATATAACGATGGTTATAACCATGAAAAATGCATAAATAGGTATGTTCTCTATGTGTTTATCTGTATAATTCTGAACAACACTGTATTGCAGAATATCAAACCCGAGCCGATGATGTTGCGAAGCAAAGATGTGTCACTTATATCTATTTACCCTATTTAGGCTATTTACGCTAATAAAATGTAATGCTGAATAGTGTGAAATATAGTTTGAAATACTATCGTTTTAAAGGAGTATCCCACTACAAGTATTTCAGGAAATAATGTCCGAAAAAAAAACGATTTTCTAGCAAGTTGTAGTGTGATACCCCTTACTTTCCAGACAATACTTTCCAGAAATACCATTTTAATTTTTTTTATTTTTTTAATAAATTCAAATTTTTTAATATTAATTATTATTAATTATTTAATATATGTATATATACAATTATTAGATTTTAATAATTCAAATATTAGTATATTCCCATATAATTTTAAGTGAATTCGTTTTGTTCTATTTTAATTCATTTTAAGAATAAAATGATTATAATTGAATTAAAAAATGTATAAAGATTTAAAAACAATAACGAAGTTGATTGGTTGATTATTAATAGCCTATCATACGATTTCGAGCAATACTGGCGCCAGATATATTGTAGTGGGATTCCCTTCCAGCAACATTATAGAGCAGGATAATATTTCCGGACAGTATTTCCGGCAAGTTGCCGGAAATACTTGTAGTGGGATACTAATAATAAATAAATAATTTCAATAGCGAATTGTCAAAGTATTATTACATATATGTAGCCTGTTACGGATATGTAGTAGGTATACCTGTATACCTATGTACTATACTACTTTAGAATGTTACAAAATAGATATATCTATTTTGTTTAATTCTATTTAATTATATATAATTTTACATTGAAATGGATTTATTGATGTATTTATTTATCGAATATGGGTTTATATTTTAAGAAAAATGGTTCTAATTATAAAATAATGTTATATTCATAAAAAAAAACTATGAATCACATATGTATTTTATTTAAATTAAATTTATTTAAATATGTACATAACTTTTCACATGTGTTTTTCATTAATTTCACAATTTCCCTAGAGGACAATTTATGACAATTTCTATAGAATGACACAGACATCTAAGTATACTTCTATAGACGCCAGCGATGGGCGAAGCCTGTATAAATATATAACGTATTTTAGAATGACATATCTTTCTTTCGGAAAATCTTTGATCGAACTATAATAAAGCTTCTATATACTTATGGAAATTTCTGGATATTAATTTATATGTCAATAACTATATTTTTCATAAATTTAAACCCGAATTTAAACTTTAGATTATATTTATTTTATTCAAATTATTATTTTATATACTTTGTCAACTTATTTAATAAGTTATTATGTCTGATAAAAATGAATTTGAGAAAGATGAAGATGGTTTACCTATTATTAGGTAATATAAATTATCACGTCAGGAGTGTAATACTATATAGATTAGTTTAATTATATATTATTTTATTAATATAAAAAAACGGTTATGTTTTATATATAAAACTTTTATAATCATAAATATTATTATTATGATAATGACCATGATAATCTGCACATTTTAAATTTTATATTGAATATCATTAGTGAAACATATTAGTAGTATATGTTATATATATATATATATATATATATTTATCATATAGTATATTATTATAATAATATATATATATAATATTATAATAATTATAATAATTATAATTATAATAATTATAATTATTATAATCATTAATAATTATATTATAATAAAATAAAAATTATATTATTTTTAATATAATTATTATAATAATATTATATATATTTAATATATATAATATATTATTATAATATATTTATTATAATATATATATAATAATTATATTATATAATTATTATAGATTTAGACTGACATCGGCCCCCAATATGTCACGTGACTAACCGATAGTTAAAGTAAAAAATGCGTGTAGGGCTTATATAATATCATATTAATATATAAACATACGGTATTATGATATGTATGTATATATAAAACACAAATTCACTACTTGGTGAATACTTTACTGAGAAATATAACGCCAGCCGCGAAGTGTTTATTTTAACTTTTGTTTGACACGTGATTTATTGAGGGCCGATGTCAGTATTCAGCTTATTATATGACATTATGTCAGACATATAGTATATTATTATAATAATTAATAATTATAATTAATAATTATTATAATAATATACTATATGTCTGACATAATGTCATATAATAATTATATAATATAATATATTAAATAATATATTAAATTATAATAATTATTATTATAATGGGGAATACTGACGGTAGGCAACAATTAAATAGTTAAGTATACGTGAGGCGCTTGCGAAATTCATTATACGGTCTAGTATACACGAAAATAAAATATGAATGAGAAACATGTATATATGGAATAATTCCTTTAGAAAATTATACGTATAAACCATTAGCTTTTAATATATAGGATATTTTTAATATATATGATATATACACATACGAATACGATTACCATCATATTTGCGGGTTGATATTTGTGGGTTGTTTGATTTATTTGGTTTAGTTTGGTTCTTCTGTTTTTTTAGCTGCATTATATCCCGAAGATGCACGCATCACAGTTGCTTTGTTATTTATAATTATTTAATTTGTTTACCGTCTGTACCATACATAATAATTATATCGGATATAATGGAGTTTATTAATATCTATTCGTATTATAATGATGCTCATGATAATCATGATAACCATGAATTATCAACTATATTAGTTTAATAATTTACTTAATAATAACATATTAATAAATTATTAATACCGTATTAATAATATAATTTATAATACGGCGTATTATTATAATTATTTATTAGATAATTTATATTATCTGTATCATTAGTTTGAAATATAGTGTATAAAATAAGTAATTAGTAATTAAAATTGTTATAATAATAGACAATAATTTTATCATAATAAGTATATGGAGATAATATTTAATATTTCTTACTATGCTTGTATAGATTTTTAATTTGCGATGTACGGTTTTTAATTAGTGGATTTCGTCGGGGTACCAACAAAAAATGATAGATAAATAATATAAATACTCAATCATATTTATTCAAAAAATTAATAAAAAAGCTACTCTATATATGTATTATGGTCAAAAGCTTCGCGATTGATACGAGATTTGAACGCCCGTAAACTTGTTTATTCAAATTAGTATTTTAAAATTTTAAATTCTGAATTATATTTCGATTCTATATTAAATCTAACTTTACATTTGATATATATTATGTTTTATTAAAATATTATCTATAATTGTAAATAATTAATCAATTTTTATTTATATTATATTAAAATAAATAATCAAAATTGTTCAATAAATTTAATCATTGTTAATAATATATAAAATACCTTGTAATTAATGAATAGGGTTTCCGATCAAGATATACAAGACTTAAAAGTGAAAGCGAAACTATTTAAATCCAAACTAGAAGGTTAATCATCATTCTACAACATTAATGCTTAATAACAATTGTTATACAGTGTACTCTATAATCTATATATGTATAATGGTATGCCTGTTTATCCATAACTGAAATTGATTGTTTAGGATTTGGCGAATTTAAACTCGCAAGTTTTACAGTTTATGTAAATCATTATATTTTCTATATTATAATATTAATTGTTTATGTTAGTATCATCGTTAGTAAATGTTTAAACTTTATACTCACATGCGTATACTAAAAATTACTAGAAATTCTTAATGTATAACTGTGTCTTGTATCTGGCTCTGATAAAGAATGGGCATGATATATATATATAACACACACACAAATTGAAACACAATTTTTTTTTCTCAATATCAGAGTCTTTCATAGTTTCAGAGTACGACTCTGAAATTAAGAAAAAAAATTGTGTTTCAATTTTGTTGTGTATGTTATATATATATATATATATATATATATATATATATATATATATATATATATATATATATATTATGTTCATTCTTAATCAGAGCCAGAAACAAGTAACAGTTATCCTATTAAGAAATTCTAGTAATTTTTAGTACGAATATATAATCGCCTTAATTATGAATTGGTATGTAGCATGTACACTGTGCCTAGCAGCATGTAATTATGGTACAGTGACAGTACCGTACAACTCATGCGTATTCTGAACACATGTACAGATGTGTACATCGAATATTGCATGCGATAATGTACATACGCACTGATACACTTATGACCTTACAATATTATATATAAACTAACAATAACTATATATATATTATATATATATATATATATATATTAATAATATGCATGTATTATATACACACCCGAACAAGAACTGACTACTAGCCCCATATATAGATGACGATATCTCGACTAAAGAAGCATTACATCTTCTCGAGGACTACCAGAATCTGAATCCGCTGAGTTAGTAAGTCACGCTAACACTGTCGCTAACACTATCATTCAGTTTAGGATTACCTACCTCATATCACATAGGTTACATATACGTTATACTTGTATATGGAGAAATATAAACCACGCGTATTCTAATAAATCCATATATATCTAATTATTTACTAATAAATATATACATTTCTAATTTAAGAAAAATATATATATATAAATTAAAATATAAATTAAATATTGAGGTATCATATCATCTGGTAGACTATATCAAATAATTAATAAACTACTATATAATATGTTTGTTACATAAATATATATTATATAATTTTATAATTATAATTATATTATAATTATATATTATATATATATATATATATATATGAAAACCATCGAATAACAAAGCATCTCCATATAATATTCCAGGCGGACCTACTGATATATCAATATTAGCCGTAAAGCTCACGTTTCAAGAGCCTAGATAATGCTGCCGATATTTCATAAATTGCGAGCTTATAAGCGTACCATCGGACACGCCTGATTAGCTAAGCCACTACTATATCATCATATTAATCACCGTGTATGTAAACATACCTCGTGTTCTATCTACCACGTCGACTAGCAGCAGTCTACTACGCACACGTAGGAAGGTATTTAGTCGGCTAATTCTCTCTTAGTCGATTAGAACGCACGTAAACATATAGTTTAGATATCCGCAACATCGGGTCATATCGCGGGTGACACCTGTCACTCATAACTAGGTAGGTATCTTATTATCCTTCTTGTCTATCTCCCCTCCTACTCCTCCTAATCCTACTACTTCTGCTCATCATCCTCCTCCACATCTTCTCCTCCCCTTCTCTTCTCCCTCCTTCTCTACCTCATCCACCTCTTCATAGTCTTCCTACCTCTTGTTACCCCCCTCCTCATTCTCATATCACTCTTTATTCTCTTCCTACTCCCCATCCTTATATTCCTCCTTTCTAATCCTTCTCCTACTCCTATATCCTATCATACTCTACATGCGTTCTACCCATCCACTCACCTACATCCTCCCCTCCTACCCCTCCTCTTACCCTTTCCCCTCCACCCTTCCTCACCACTCCTCACCCCTTACCCCTCCTTACCCCAAAGTCCACGGAACCAGAGAGGGTGTAGCAGACGCCCACCTGCTGAAGATCCTCCCCTCCACCCCTCACTCCCTCATCACCCCTCCTTACCCCACAGTCCACGGAACCAGAGAGGGTGTAGCAGACGCCCACCTGCTGAAGATCCTCGCCGAACACACCAGACACAACGTCCTGCGCATGAACACCGAGTTCACATCATTCAACAGTAAAGACTACACAAGGAAGATGGTAAGCGTGTCGTTCTTGTGATCTGTACACCACTCGCTACACCCCGCTATCGTATCAGTTAAACACCTACTATACCACGCTACACTATAGCATATCTCACTGTACCGTCCTATACTACACCATACTATCATATTAGTAAAACACCTACTCACCCTCCACTCATCTCGGTTTTCCATCGCATTCGGAATCTCGTTTGGTCTGCAGAGGGTATCATCGACCAGTTGGTCTATGTACGTTGTCCGTGGTCTACCTTTAGCGCGCGTTCCATGACCGGGATGCCATACTATAGGCTACATTAATACTATAGTATGCCGTGCTATACCATACTACACTATAGAATATCTCTATAGATACTTACATTAGCATTATTATAGAAGATGTTTTCGTATGTAATATAATGAAAAAATAATTTTATAAATTTCTAGACAGAATTATTAAAATATTTAAAACTATATAAGTATTGCTAATGTATGCATTATATCGTATTTATATCGTATTGACTAGATGTATTATGTGAACAAATAGTTAATGTTCATTATCATTGTTCGCACCTTTCTTATAGTTACCGTCACTCAGTAACCTTATTTCAGCATAAGTCTCTCATTGATAACGCATTACACGCATCCTCTACAATAGATGATATACAACATCATCAGTAGACTATCTAGTTATCAACACTTCCGTGCTTGTTGAATCCTTTTAAATGGAAAAAGTTATAATTAAATATTATACTCTATTCTCTCCTATATTATTTACGGTATCCTTCGTGTGCAGGTGGCGCTGCTGAATCCTCAGTTCAGATATCCCGACCTCGAAGACGGCGAAAGCGTGATCCCACCTCAGATGACCTTTGACATGTTGAACTCTTACGGCGAGAGGGTTCGCGATCATTTCAACCTCGTGCCCTCCATGAACATCATGTTAGACCCGCACCGCAATATTAGTGTATCGATTGGGCATTAGCGTTCTCGCTAACTCTCCATGCATATGTATATTTATTTATAAATTAATAAAGCCTAGGCTTTCTCTGATCCTCCATAGACGTATGATATACATAGTATGTCGTATGTCTATAAACTGTTTTCATTCATTCATTCATATATATATATATTAATGAAAATTCCATTATGGAATAATTAAACGTAATGAATAGAGAATCATTCTTATTACGTAACTCATAAGTTCTAAGATTGTACAACAGTTATATTGACCAATTTTTAAGACAAATTAAATTTATTTATTTTATATTTTTTGTATAAATACTATATCCTGTAATTTTAAAGAACAATTAAATAGCTTTATTTAAAGAAAGATAATTATTAACAATATTATGAAATATTACCTTTTTTATTTAAATGTAAAACTTCAAACACTGTATACTCATAATAAATATACTCATAATAATAATGTCACTTTAACTTTAACACTTTAACTTTGAATATATAAATGAGGACACAGAATCAACTATTTTAGTTATAATACTGATTTTTATAGACATATACATTTTTATAGAAATATTATAATAAAATAAACCATATTTTTCACTATTGTTTAATAAGTCTATTTATATATATATATATAATACAATGGACTAGATCATTGAATAGATTTCTGTGTGCCTTACTTTGAATAGAAATATGTATGCTCTATATCCTATTCACATGTGAATGCATCAAATGTTTGTGGTATATGATATCCCTTAACTAATCTGAACTAACTAACGAAGTAATAATGAATATGTTTAATTTTCCCAAATTTCATTGCTAATATTTTAAAAGAATTTGGAAGTATTTATTTCAAATACTCTGCAAGAAAATAATAAATATATATATATTTATTTTGTAAAAATAATGATTTCAAATTAAAAAATATGTATTGTATTTAATCTAATTATTACATAATTTAGTATTGAATTTAATATATAATTATTGTATTTTTAGTATTGAATATTTTATCTAAATCACAAGATAAAATTATAATAAACTAATCATTAGGATTTTATAATTTATTATGTTTAAACTAATTATAATATATTGTGTATTTATAATATTTTAGTAAATAAAATACAGAATACGATATTTACACTGTATTAAAATAGTTACAACAACTAATTAGTACACATTTATATTTGTTGCTTCTATAGCATGTCACTGAAATTTTAATAATTATTTCATGTAAAATTAAATCATATTTTTATATTGATACGCAGTAGGGTTGTAAAAATGTGAGTCATCGAGTGCTAGTAATGAAATGTCTAGTCCATTTTAAGAGTGATGAAATTGATTCCCTACACTTGATTTCCGAGTCGAGTCAAATATTTAAAATAAGACTCTTAAATTGTTTAAACTAAACACAAATTATATAACATAATACATATCAGTAATATCATTTAATCATATGGAATTATTTCATGGTTGAAGTAAGCTTAATTTAAAGAAGTACTATATTTCATACATATACATTTATTTATTATTAATTTAAACATTATTTACATCATCTTTTGATGATTAATATTAAACATATGTTCCCTGAACTTAGGATTTATAATGTTTTCTGTTAATGTAAATGATTTCGATTTGAAACATTTGAATCCTCATATATTATGATTTGAAATCTAGATTATTAAGATTGTATGGTTTCGAAGCAGCCTTGCAAGTATTTGAAATGTTAACGTACCTAGTAAATAGTATACATGATAGAATGTGACATGTGACTCTTCTAGGCATTCTCCATTTGATATACCTTAGCAAAGTGACGGAAAACACTCGATCAAGATGTTTTTCCTAAATTAAGTGCTTAAATAGATTCGCTATTTGTAATAATGTGCTAGCCTTAATCAATTCGTGTTTGAAGTGAGAATCTAATAATAAATATAGTAATTATATATGATGATTATAGATACTAATACTGATCAATAATGAATGTAATATATATATATATATATATTAGCGTTGTCATTCGGACCCGGACTTCGGACTTTAGGTCATTGATACCGGACTGATACAGTATAATTTATGATATATCGGACTCGGACCGGACTTTAATATTTAACTCGGACTATTTCGGACTTTAAATATTAGATTCGGACTATTTCGGACTATTTCGGACTTTAAATATTAGATTCGTATTATTTCGGATTTTTATTATTGGATATCTAAAATACATTCCAATGTTTACCTTTGGGATTATATTTATTCGCGCCATTTTCAACCAACATAGCGGTTCTGTGTATGTATCCGCGACACTATTACTCAGCTTAGCGTCCCTTTGTGTGAATAGGAGTCACTGTCAATCAAACTACTCCCCCCCCTTTGTATGTATCCGCGACACTGTTACTAAATATAGCGTCCCTTTGTGTGAATAGGCGCCAATGTCAATCAAGCTACCCCGCCCTTCGTATGTATCCGCGACACTTTTAATCCACATTGCATCATTTTAAAATTATTCGTGCAACCATCAACATCATTATTTTAAATTTTTGTATTCATTTTAAATATTGTATACAAATTTAAGAGATGATTTACACTTATGCTGCTGTCAAACGATGCGGATACAAACGATGCGGATACAATTATCAAACGCTACTGATAGTGATACTTCTGTCAAACAATACTGAGACTTTTGTCAAATGATACTGATACTGATACAGCTGTCAAACGATACTGATACGATACTGATACAGCTATCGAATGATACTGATACGATACTGATACAGTTTCGAACGATACTGATACGATACTGACACAGCTGTTGAATGATACTGAATCGATACTGAGACTTACTTTTTAGAAAATTTGACAACACTAATATATATATATATATATATATATATATCTATAATTCATTTATTTAGCATGAATATAAGTGTAATCCACCACCACTATTATATAACTGTCACTATTGCATAACCGATACTTTGATTGACAGGTATGGTTTACTGACGAAGAAACGTAAAGTGAGAAAAGTGGCGAGTCGTCAACAGCCAGACAACAACAAGAAAAACAGCACCAACATCGAACCTAAATCAGTTTATAATCATTGCAGCAGCAGCTACGGCAGCAGTGGCATGTGTATTCCATTAATATATCTATTGCTGCACAAATCATACGATACAAAAAATCATACGTGTAATATTTATTATCAATCATTATCGTTCATTTGAAGCCCGCCATATCTCAGAGACCTCTAGGTATAGCCTCCATTAGTAACTGCCAATGTGTGTCACGTCAGCAGTATTCTATGACGTATTCAGTTATCGTTAGAGAATATGACTACTTTATACTTTATACAAAGACTATTTAGACTATAGTCTAAATATATTTACTATTTACATAAATAAATAGTTAAGTGGTTGCAAATTGATAATATCGATGAATAAAAAAATGATTATAAAATATACATTTATAGAATGTTATTTAGTACCTGACATCTAATAATGATAAAAATCGAGTTACAACTGCTATAAAAAGTAACATTTATAAATATTTATAATAAATGTTGATTGATTGATAATTTATTTAAGCAAATACATAGCCGAAAATATAATCGAAAGTATAAAGTATAAATATTTGCTAACGATAACATACGTTATAGAAATAAATAAAGAATAATGTTGTAGTTTATATCTATATATATATATAGAATATCTATATATCATATATGAATTAATTTATTTACATATATGAATTTAAAATAATGTGTTTTATGTATTTATATATAAATGTAATACATATAAAATAATGTTTTTTATTTTTTTAATTATTTAATTGATAAACTTTGAAAACAATATATTCATAATTATTTATCAATACCTATCAATTTCAGTAGGCTCTCTGAATATGAATACAATCAATCTAATTTTATTGCAATAAATTTGAATCATAAAATACACCTACACAGTACTATAGTCGTATTGTATTAGCTATATAGGAGTTGTCAACATTTATAAAGATTCATCAAATTAATCAAAAGCTACAAAAATGTAAAAAAAAATTCTCAGATATATGCTTCCTACCTTTTATTTGTGCGTGTAATAAATGTTAAATAATGGGTAAACTATAAAGTAGATAACTTTTGCGATTGAGTATGAAAATAACAAAATATTTTCGCCGGCAAGGTTACGCCGGCCATTAAGGTAAATAATTATTTTTATATATTTTAATAAAACATGTAAACGACAGTAACGCCAAACCTAAAAAATCAATCTTTTTTTTTGTTATCCCACTTACATTAACTTTTATTACAATCTGTGTAACCCCCACTATCTTCCCCAGTCCGAGCACTATCTCCCCCCATCCCAGCACAGCCCCACCCCCCTTACATCAACACCTTCACATCCTCACAGTTGAAGAACTTCCAGGAGATAGAAACAACTGAAGTAACCACTGAGAATGTCTCTCGTATGAACAGACTGCTGAGAATACACTACCAAGAAAACGACGGTAAGTACATATGCTTACTCTACACACAAACATACACACTTTATATGTAACTGCCTGCGTGGCTCTGTTGGCTAAGGCGTCAGATACACAAGCAGTAGGACGCGGGATCGAGCCTCGTCCGAACCAATACAATATGTCTTAAAATAATATTTAGAAGTGATCCTATATAATTGTGTATAAATAAATGATCCTTTCTGGTTAAAATCAAGAATGCCTTAACATGAGAGTAGCTTCTAAGGGATATTAGAGCCATATAGTTATAAATGAATACTACAAGTTCCTGAAAGGACTCCCAAAATAGCAATAACAATAACTATATTTAACTAAGAACGGGATATATGAGTATACTTACGCATATAATAATGTAAAATTTAATGTTTAGCTTGAATACTTTTTTTCAGATATCATTGTTTAGCTTAGCATCCTGTAGCTTTATCTAGATCATATAATTGTATTCTAAATTAATCGCATTGAAATATATATGTATTGATGATAATATGTTAAAATGGATTTATGTCTAAAAAAACTTTATATATCACAGAGCATCTACAAATCATGTTGTGTATATATACATAAGGTATATGTTTACTTGGACTATTACATAATACTAGTAAATTATCACATGTTACTAGTGAACTATTTTTAGAATTTAATTTTCTTATCTCACTTTTAATAAAATAAATAATCATTTTGTAGCATTACTCTAATCTCTAAAGAAAGTGTATACAATGTAGTATAATATACTAGAGTAGAGTATACTGTAATACATGATAGTAGTTAATGCTAACATATGTTATGTGCGGTTAAGAACATAGTTATTAATTCATGTCACCTTCACTATCATGATGTGAACGATCATAATTGTAAAAGTATATTTAAAAGGTTATATTTAATCAGGATGAGAGCTAGTTCGAATACCCAATTACTACATATACGCCAGTGTACGTTATGTATGCTTTACCATTAGACCACCCAGTATGATATATACCCCCCGCACCCCACCCAACCCCCCCGTTGCATGACCTCTTATCGTCGTATTGACTTTCATCTGAAAGTTGTACTCTCTCTCGACGGGGTGTCATTATCTTATAGCTATCGTGTATCTAATGCAGCTGTGTCATCTACGTTGCAAATATAATAGATAATGGTATACATAAGAGATCGTTGCTTATAAGAATGTATATACATTACAGCTTGATCTCAGTTTTAATCTTATACCTAAAATAAGCACCCATTCGTTAACCAATTGTCTATTATTATATATAATATAAGAATAGAATGCTGTTATTGTATTGTTAATA